>JAFEMH010002669.1:0-321530 GCA_022495995.1 Adenophora triphylla var. japonica | reverse complement strand
AATTTCTTCCCGCATCTCCGGCCATGGTCAATGCTTCGGCCTGGCGCTCGGGAGAAGGATCTCAAGAAAAAGTTACTATCGCACAAATGCCCATACGTATACCGCTCAATGTACCAGATTCAATCCCGCACCGCCCCAGGCAAAGGGAAAGATACCGTCCGTCAACCTACGTCCATCGTGGACAATCGGGTAACAAAACCTGGGCCCCCCGCAAAGCAACAATTCTACTCACATGAAGCTGCCACAACAAATGCCTTCGACAAGTTGGGACATGCCAATCTGAGCAAGATGTTGGAAGGGTTAATCGAGCGAGGGCCTCACTTAAGCCCGTGGCCAATTACAAACCCAAAGTTCCCGTAGCCAATGCGGACAAGAGCAAATATCGCGCCTTCCATCGGTAAGACACGGCCATACCGCGACAGACAACTGTTTGGGGTTACGATACGAAATCCCGAACTTGATAGAAGAAGGCAAGCATTAGGAGCGCCCCGTGGCCCAATACGCTTCGGGAATCCCTTTCCGAACAATAACGGCGTGAACTCCATTGGAGTGCGTGGTGCCCAAGAAGCGTGCTACGGGAGGCAGTTTCTCGCCCGCCTCTGCCTCTTTTCACTGATCCTCTCCTCTAATGTCCACGTCGGCTACGAGTGTTTGTATTGCTCACTTTGCCGCCAGGAGTACGAGTCTCGAAGAAACCGTCAGGAGCAATCCTCCGAGAAAACGAAGAAGAAATCCTCTCGAACGGCAATCGAGAGAAAGAATACGAAGCCGGGAGATACTGCCAAAGTGTAGGTACACTTGGAGAACCCCTCGGGAGGATTCGACTACTACGTCTTCGTACTCCCGGCCAGTCCTGCTTTGCCTCAGCTACGCAATGTACGGCTCTAGAGCGAGACAGGGTGGGGAAAGCCGAAAAAAGCCACAAAATTTGAAACCGAGTGAGACCACGGAACACCGGAATACCTCGGATCTTGGTGAGTCTTCTTTTGCGCCGATCCGAGAAGCCTAACCCTCCGCGGGATCGGCCAATATTCAACTTGATCCGGCTTAGAGCCGGACCAGTAAAGGAAGACCAAGGTCGACTTGTGCAATGCGCACTCGATCAATGTGCTAACCATAGGCGCCAGCCTTGCCACGGGCGGACCTCAACATACTCCACCGAGGTTCCGGAAAGGAAACTTTACCTCGCAAGAGGAAGCAGACAGGAAAGCGGTCATGTTTGGATGACTCTCCTTCCACGGATAGAGACAGAGATCTACGACTCCCGCCTATATGGCGGCATGATCACGTTACGTGACGAAGACTTCTGCCGAGAGACATGCCTCGGGGCACAACTGAGCTTCGTACATCAGCTCTCAAACTTCATTACACCATATCACTCCCGGAGTATTTGGTAGATAACGGGTCAGCCGTTAATGTCCTCCCTCTCGGGATGACGTCTGAAGGCCTCTCCGCATCCATGAAAGCCATTGTCTGATACCGTGCTTCACTCGGACTATCAAGGCCTACGAGCAACTCGTTCTCGTCCCATCACAGGGGACGGTGACTCTGGAGACTTTGGTTCGAAACCCCGAATGGTGCCGGCCAGAAATTCCACGTGATGGACATTCCATCCAGAGTTCACGGCTTTCTTTTGGGACGCCTTGCAGCTACACCACTATGCGTAAAGCCATAGGCCTTCCACTGCTCCAAATCGGTGCGTCAAGTTCATGCTAAGCGAGGAGAGGATCTCGAAGTCATCCGAGGGCCAGGTTTTTCCCCCTCATATGGAAACGAAGCCGAGCATTGGCCAAAGGCGTGTCCGCACTCGTGTACCAAGGGGTTACCTCCTTGAATCAACCAAGGTGACCCTCACGGGGCAAATCTCATCAAAATCCCTCGGAGTCCGGAGATGCTAACTATGTAAACGTGCTGAAAAGCAGAGTGGAGATTCCACAGAGACGATCCGATATCCGCATCCAAGTTCAGCTGTGCGTTTCAAACCACTTGGAGCGGTGGAAGGAAACGGCGAATATCGCCATGATACGGGCACATAAACCCCCGAGTCTCAATCGGAGATTTGTCGGCATTCTCCAAACAAACTCTGCGGCGCGCAAGAGGAGAGTTTTGTGATAAAGGTCAACAAACACCCGGTGCATTCTCGGGATGAATGCATGGAAGTTGTATGGGACGTCCTCCACGAGGAACTACCCATTGCACCCCTCTTCTCCAACGAAGAGCATGATGTTTTCCTAGTTTGCTCGGCAACGCAACTTTGACGCAATACGTCCCTACACACAGATTGAGCGATCGAGATGACGATGAATCTGGACTCTCGGAGTCGAGGACGCGCGGACCAGCAAGCGGACCTCACGCATTCGCATGCTCGGTTTTGAGGACGGAACTCCTTCCGTCGGGTCACTTACGACCAAGGTTCCAATACCATGGAAATTGTCAAGCTCAACGTCCAGTCTGAGAACGGCTATCGATAATTGGAAGCACGTGATTCACGCACGAGGAATCCTACGATCCAAGTAAGGACGACGACTTCGTCAATATCATCTATTCCGGTATCTGATGAAGCCAAGGATCCCGCCCTTGTTATCGGTGCAACACAGGGTCACCCTCGATGTTGCTGCTCATGGTAAACGAGGCCACGGCCGAGCGAGCTCGAGGCTCATCACTACTTCCAAGTACCGGCCCGGCGCATAGCCGGCCCGTGCCAAGAGTCGGTCAAGCTTATACCCTCGGCGCCGCGAAGACCGGGGGCAACGACAAAGGAGACCAAGCTCCTCACCTTCTACAAGTCGAGATCAACCTCGGGAACGCTTCCACAGGCCACCGAAAACATACGCAGAAAGTCTTCCCATAGGCGAGTCGGCTTCAGACACGGAAATGACCACCTCAAGCATCAACATGCTTCGGTTCGATTCTACTCCCGGTCGTCACGGCCCCCGGATTCGAGACATCACGCGAGTCATTGCTAGCTGCGATAGACTTGGCGATCGAACGAGATCACGAGACCGTCAACATTGCGAGAATTGAATACCCCCGTGGGGTCAATCAACGAGATATGGGCAAACTTCTTGGTGATCGAGATTAAGGAAGGACGCATGGAATGTCCCGGTCCGACTTCCTTCGTCAATGTAATCCAGTGTTCCCGCCATTCGGCGATTTGAATGTAATCACGGTTACGGACACTAGCCGGACGATGCGCACCTACGGAGGCTGCCTAGGTCTCGCAAGGAAAGCTCTCATGGAGCTAGCCGCTCGGGAAAGTCGTCTTTGGGACCCGAAGACCAAGCTCGAAAGACCTACGGGACCAAGCCCTTAAAGTGTCACAAAGTGGCTTCACAAAGCTAGAGGCCACTCTAGACCCGGTTCGACCTCAGAGTTTTGCCCATGGCAATTTCCCGACTACCGTTTGTTCTCATCCAACCCTCTCGCTGTGCAAGGGTGGTCAACGGTCCCAGATGACCTAGGAGATGGAACGACACAGTAACGAATCCCGCGCTTACCTTCCCGAGGAAAGCAAGTTCTGTGAAAGCGACGATGAAGACGATGAAACCATTCTCTTCCAGTGCCGGGCATGAAGTCAACAAAACCGGACTCCCAAGGGTCCTCGGGAGGATGGGAACGGATTATTACCGCACTCAAATTGAAAGGCCAACTCGGGGAGGAAGGTCTATTTAAAAACGAGGAGGAGGATGGAAATTCGTCTCGAGCAACTACTCAGGGAAATTCCACGCCTACGGCCTTCATTTACGTAAACGATCAACTCGGGACAAAGCAACTCCAATACATGTAGGCGAGATGTTCGGGAAGCCGTATACTCACCTTCCGACATACCCGCCACTCGGATAAAGCAGAAGAAAACTCTCCCCGATGGAGGTTTACCTAGACCGCCGCACGCAGTTCAAAGAAGCACCGGCTATTCTCACATGGGAAGAAACGCAGCATTAACTCGACGCAGGCTCCGCCGCAAGAAGGTTGATCCGGGCCCGAGTGGAGGAAAACTAGCCAACCACGAGTATCGCAGTTGCACTCCAACTCCAGATCGCCCGAGTATGCTCAAGAAGAAGGAAAGGAACGCGATATACCGTGAAGAGATCAAGGAGACCGTTCGTTTGAGCCGAGAACTCTCCAACCTCCCCGAGGGTCAGCAACGCACGCTCACCTGTGCAATCACCGTTTGTGCACCGACATTCGAACGACTACGTCAAACCGTAGGCTACCTCCTCGCAGAGGCACCTAAGCGCATCCCGGGACAATCCGCTGCCGCCGAAGCTCCTGAATTCATCCACAATCAATGAGTTGAGGGAAGACATATGGCCCTATGCTACGAGGAATCCTCCTCTAACTATGGCTCAACTCGTAGAGCACTGCTCGTAAGGGACCAAACCCGATGTCGGCGTTCTAACCCGATCGGGTCAAATCCATGCATTACCACCTAAGGCCACCAAAAAGCCGACGGAGCGTAACTGCAGCCGCCACTCAAGACGCAAGTTCCTTGAAAGAGGACCCGATCCTCACTACCAAGCACTCGTGCAAACATTTCCCTTTGGTCTCTCGCTCACCTCCTCTTATCCTCACAAGCTCAAGCTGGAGGAAAGCCTGGCCCGTACCATGGTCCCGTGGGACGCAACCCCTGATGAAGTCATTCAGATGATTGGTAACATCCACTATGGCAACATTATCACCTTCACGATTTGGACCTTCCAAAATTTGGGGCCGATCACAATGAGCCGCTCTACATCACAAACCAGTGACGAGCGTCGCCTTCCTCGCGTGTTGGTAGACGGAGGTTCCGAATGAATGTCTTGCCCGCCAAGATGATGGACCCGCTTGACATCAAGCCCACAGCATCTTAAGCCTTCACCCACACTCGCCAAGGCCTATGACTCTACTTCCCGTACAGCTTTCTGGGTTGCTACTCTTAACATCCGGTTCGGCAAGCGGGTGATCCCCACCGAATTCCAAGTGTTGGACATTCCAATCACTTTCACAGCCCATCTGGGCGTCCCCGGCTGCATCAAATCAATGGCGTGGCATCCACCCTTCACCAAAGGCCTCAAGTTCATGCAAGGCAACGAGCTAACCACGCCTACGGCGACGTTGTCACCACCGAGGGACCAAAGACCAACGACATTCCAGTATTGGAAATCAAGCATAATGATGACATGCCATTAACTCGGATTCACTCGAGACCTCCAAGATCCAAATATGCAACGTGGACCTTCCACTGTCTCACGATCGATTCCTCCCGCCACGAGGATGATGAAACTCATGAACTTCATCCCAGACCGGGGCTCTGCAAAAGGCCGCAAGGCCAAGCACCAAGTTATTGAAGTCAAGGACCACACCACGGTCCAGGGGCTTGGCTACGTGCCAACACCGGCCGACATCAAGGAAGACAAAAGGCTCGCCCGCACCAAGGCAAACAGCCCCATAAAGGGGAACCTCCGACGGCACACCCACCTCCGACCTTACGGCTTTGACCTCGCTCATTACTTCACCAAGGGAACCGACAAGCAGAACCGAGGGACCGACAAGGGAACCGACATCAGTAACCGAGGGGACCGACAACGGAACCGACAAATGAACCGATGGGGGACCGACTGAACCCGATGAAGATGAGAAAGAAGCGTGAATAGTCAACGCCAAGACTACGTAAAGAATGGAACAGCCTAGCACGGGACCTCAAGCGTTTCCAGAGGACTCAAAGCTAATCCGATAAGGGGAGCGTTCCTCGACATCACGCCTCTACCTGGACCAACCGCCACCACGGTCCAAAGATGAGTACACATTCAAGGGAATCCTGCACTTGGAGGAGCAACTCAAGGTACTCTCCATGGGAAACAAGTTGTTCGGATCAGCCGCCGAGGCCACATTCGAGACAAGAATCCAAAGCGAAGGAACCGTAATTCATAGAAAACGCTCTCAGCTGGACCAAATTTCTGAGTCCGTTTGAAGAAGTCATGGAGTTGCCCAACTTGATCGACCGGGGCTCCGACAACAAAGCATGATCGCCGTGATAGTGGACAAAGCAGGAGCCAAGCCTATCGATCCCCGCACCCTCCTCAAGCATCCAAGAATGCCACCGAAGAACTGGGTAACTTTCACCGACCAAGGGCAAGCCAGCAGACTGGAAGACAAGCCGGGCCCGCACCCACATCTCCCTAAACCCGGTCTCAAACCCTCCGAGTCACCCTGTCGAGTCCAGCCCTTCCGAGTCATCCAACGGCCTTACGCCGGGAGGACTATAATGTTGTAGCCAATCATGTATTCCCGTTCTTGTGTAATGAAAAGTCCGACCTTTCTGAGTATCCTCTCATTGCCACTTTAACAACCGATAAGTTAACAAACAACTTAAAAGACGTTAATAATTCAATTGATAAAGAAGCGTACACATTAAACGAACAATACATTAGAGAAGTTCTCGAGCGTGTAGTTGACCAAGAGGGACAACCGGCCCAAGCCGCCGAAGAGGTTATGACCAAAGTGAACCCGGGGTCGGTGCAAGAGCCTAAAGAAACACAAGTGGGCGCTTCTTTGCCGATGCGTAAAAGGAAGCCCCGATAAGCCTCCTCCGGGAGTATGTTGACGTGTTCGCCTCGGTCATATCAGGACATGCCAGACTCGATCCCTCAATCGTGGAGCACTGAATTCCCCGGATCCCGAATCCAAGCCCCTCCAAATGTAAGCCGCGCAAGATCAAGCCAGAGTGGTCCTTGCAAGTTAAAGAAGAAATTGAGAAAATGCTCCGAGTTGGTTTCATCGAGTGATTGAGTACCCGACTTGGCTCTCCAACATCGTGACGGTCACCAAGGCCAACGGAAAGGTCGATGTTGCGTGGATTTTCGGGATCTCAACAAGGCCAGCCCTAAGGATGATTTCCCATCGCCTAACATCGACATGCCGGTCGACACCACGGCAAATTTCGAAGTAAAGTCCTTCGTGGACGGGTTTGCTGGATACAACCAGATCAAGATGTCCGAGGAGGATCAAAGCCAAGATCGCCTTCACCACTCCATGGGGGACATACTGTTACACCTGGTCATGCCGTTCGGTCTAAAGAACGCCTGGGGCTACTTACTGGCGGCCGCAATGTACCCCCTCTTCCATGACATGATTCACAAAGAAATCGAAGTATATGTCGACGACATGATCATCCACTCCAAGGGATCGGACATGCAAAGACATGACAGATTCGAGGAAGTTCTTCACCGTACTCGTAAAACACTCCATGAGGTTGAACCCGCAAAGTGCACCTTCGGCGTCAAGCGCGAAATGCTCTTGGTGGTACATGGTTACTGAGAAAGAGGTATCGGAAGCCGATCCCGAGAAAAATCAAGGCCATCATCGACATGAAGCCGCCTCAAACCCCGACGTAAGTGAAGAGCTTCATGGGAAGACTTCAATACATCGGGCCGCTTTCATCAACCGCTTGACATCTCTCGCGAGCCCATGTTCAAACCGATGAAAAAGAATGCCGACATCAAATGGGACTCCGAGTGCCAAACAAATTTTCGAGAAGATCAAGACCTACTTGGTTAATCCCCCACCCCGTGCCCGCCACATGAAGACAAGCCACTACTCCCGTATCCGACAAGAATGTACACGTCTATCTGAGCAATGCCGGCACAAGAACGTAAAGATTCCAAGGTTGAGCATGCAATCTACTTCGTAAGCCGAAAGCTTCAAGGAAGTGAACTCGCCTACTCAAAGATCGAGAAAACCCGTACCGCCTGTATGGGTAGTCGGGAAACCGAAACACTACATGCAGCCGCATTCTGCTCCCGGGTCTCCAAAGTGGACCCCGTCCGATATCTCTTTGACAAGCCATCCTCGTCAATGCGGCTAGCCAAGTGGTCATTCTTCCCCGGCCGAGTTCGACATCAAGTACATGGTCCGAAAATCAACAAAGGGCGTAGTAATGGCGCATCAACTTGCCGACTTCCCGAGCAATGAACCTAAGGGTCCCGATCCGCAATTTCCTGACGACGGAATCTTTTCACTGAGCCGCAAACCGCCGGCAACTCTTCTTCGATGGGGCAGCCAACAAGAAGGGGAATGGCATTGGAATGCTCCTTGTCGATCCCAAGGACGAGCATACTCCCATAGCCATCAAGCCGAATTTTGAAGCAACCAACAATGCAATAGAATACGAAGCTCGTGGCAAGCAGTTTGGAAGCCGCCCTCGAGCGCAACATCTTAGAGCCGGATGTATATGGAGACTCAAAGATTGATCATCAATCAAGTATCCAACAAATGGAAGACGGTAGATTCTCGCCTTCGAAGTACCACGCGTATACGGAGGAGCTCATTGCTCGCTCAAGGACATCTCTTTTCACTATTTGCCAAGAGACAGAACCGCTTCGCAGTACGCCCGGCAACCTCGCCTCTCTTGTCGAAATTCCCGAAGGGAAAGCAAGAAACCCCTCGTAATAGGCGACGGGAAACACCCGCCTATTGCCGCGAGATCGAAAAAGAAAAAGAAACGATCGACGAACCCCGGTATAATCAAATTTACCAAGCACTCCAAAGCGGAGAAGCTTCCTTCACAAATGAAGATGGAAAATACAAAGAAGGGATCAAAGCCAAAAACATGATGGCATTAAAACGCCCGGCATCCCATTTCGTCATTCTCGGGGGTATGTTGTACAAGAAGCGCCACCAAGGACCACTCCTTCGGTGTGTAAACAAAGAAAAAGCCGCCGAGCTAATGAACGAAGTTCACAACGGAACCTCGCGGTCCGCACATGAACGCCCGAGCATTGACACGTATCATTCTCCGTATGGGATACTATTGGATATCAATGGAAATGCATCGCATCCAGCTTCGTCCGAAGCCGCGACAAATGTCAACGGTTTTCCAACCTCAATCACATCCCTCCTCACGAACTCTACCGCATGACTACGCCACGGCCTTTCGCCACGGGGAATCGACGTCATCGGCAAGATCACTCCTCCAGGAGCAATGGTCACGAGTTCATTTTAGTCGCACGACTACTTCACCAAATGGGTAGAAGCCGATCGTACAAGGTACCGAATTCTAAGAAGGTGGCCGAGTTCATCCGAGAGAACATCATGTGCCGATACGGAGTGCCCAATGAGATCATCTCCGACAATGGGACTCACTTCGAAGGAAATTGTGACCAACTACCGACCGACCCGAGTCACACGTCACAGGTCTTCTCCTACTGCACCACAAACCAATGGTGCAAGAGAGGCAACAACAAGACTCTCGCCATGATAATCGAAAGATGACCACTGCAGGCCTGGACCGGCCCGAAAAGCTACATCTAGCCCTCTCGGGATACCGAACATCGCCGAACCGCCACAGGGGAGACTACGTTCACACTTACCTACGGAATGGAAGCAATGTTACCCGTGGAATTGGAAATTCCATCCCTTTGAGTCCTCTTGGAAAACGGGATCAATGAAGTCGAATGGCTACTGAGCCGTCACGACGAACTTGCTCTACTCGACGAGCGCAGATTGAAAGCCATGGAACACACTCGAGCCTACCAGAGCGTAATGGCACGAGCATTCGACAAGAAAGTCAAGATCCGAGACATCGAGAAGGTGACTTGGTGCTAAAGGAAAAGCCTCCTACGTGCACCAATCCCCGGAAAGTGGGAGCCTACCCGGATAGGACCGTTCGTGGTACAAAGAATCTTCTCCGGAGGAGCCATGAAGCTAGCGTACTTGGACGGAAACCCTTTCGTTAACCCCGTGAACGGAAGCAAGCTCCGCAGATACTTCGTTTGAGGAAGAACACGAGTCAACTCTCCTTCCCCATACATCGTCCCCTCGCAAATTAAAGTGCTAAAAGAGTAATACCCAACCTGGATACATTCCCGCTAATGATCCAGTAAAAAACAGGTCGCACTTCTTTTGTATTTGTTTTTCTCAAATTCACCTAAAGTGTCGAACTACGGTGACCTCGAGCCCCTTAGTCCAATTGTAAAAGGGGAACGTAGGCACCATCTTTGGTTCGGTCTAAAAAACAAAAAATACAATAAGCATCAATTGCTTGTGTTTCGAAAAACTCTTTTCATTTAACCTACAAATTCATAACGGTTAAAACATTCTTTGATGAGTTCAAGAACGGTCAACTCTTGACTCGCTACACGCTAGCAAAACTACAATAAAACATTTATCAATTAATGTGTCTGCAATGACAATGGATGGATACTCGGGACAAAGAAGGTCAACCTAGTTTCCCGTACTAGGTCCTTCATCCTTCTTCCCCTTCCCTTTTCCCCGGCGAGTGTTCTTCACCTTCGCAGAAATATTCCGTAGGCCTTCTACCCGGCTCGGGGACTCTTCCCGACGCCTCCGTCAATCCCGTGGCCGTCAATACAGCCCTTTCTCTAGCTCGTCTCGAGCCGCCTCGCTTCGAGCCATCATCGCAGTTAAGGCTTGATTGGCCTCCCGATCAAGACTTGCCACATAATCGGCCATGGCATCGCGCACGATTCCTGTGGTTAGCCTCGCCTCGTCCTCCTCAATGTCGAGCCGTCTGTGTGATCGCACTCCAACACCACTCCGTCTCCACAAGATAGCCATCTCGTGTCTCCCCATACACTCTTCGTACTACCCGTATATCGTTGCGTCGATGCAGAAGTGCCCTCTCTCCGTGAAAGAGAACCCCGGCAGAAAGTGACGTGTATTGCCACCACCGGTGACCAAAGCAATAGCGTCGAAGGATCCTCCATCCGCAGAGATCCCACCTCAAAGGTAGCAAAGATAACTCGTATCGCGGTGGCACCCGCTCCACCCGCATCGCCGCAGTAACCAATGATGGAATATAGAAAGACGCCTCGAGATGCCCCGGCACTTCGACGATCAACGTACCCTCCCGAGCGGTCCTACAAGTCTCAGAATCTTCCAATGGGGAACCCACCATCGCAAGTGATGCGTGCCAAGTCTCGGCCATCCAGAGCTCCGGCTCACTGATTACCCCCTATCACCAGAGGACGTCGCGAGAAAGACCAAGCGTCACAGACATTGGCACCTCGGGCATCATCTCGCAGCCTCTCCTCAACCACATGGTCGCATAGCGGGACTCCCTCCCCACATGTATCGGCCACGGCCGCCATCCGGCCTATGCCTGTGAACGTCTCGCCCAAGACCAATGGCACGATGTCTCCTCCACTCCGCACCGCCTCACCAGTCCAAGACACCGTGATGGCACACACCCGAGACGTGAATGTGAACAGAGTAGCAATCACACACGAGCAAACGCGTCCCCACGCAAAGACGCTCCTCGCCTCCGGCAAATCTTTCTGGCAGCCCCGAAATGTCAACGTAATCGGTATCTCAGACAAGCATCCCGTATGCTTCTCCAAATGAGATACCCAACAAGGACACTAGCTTCTCAACGGTGGCCATGCCACCAAAGATACGGAAGAACTAGCTGTTCCGCCTCAGGTCCTCCTGCACGGCCCGAAATCTTCAAACGTAGGAGTGACTTCGTTGTACGAAAAGCCGTATACATTCCTCCTTACGTCCTGCAACCGAGACGCGGCTCTCAAAAGATCCCAATCCGGCATGAGCTCCTTCAAAGCCCAAACAGATTTAATCCCGTAATGCCTTCGAAAAACCTTTTGTTCTCGCCTCGTGTGGTTCCGTACCCACGACCGAAAGTTGTCCAAATATCGCTCTTGCATCCGAGACGATAACTTGGGAAAGGGAGCCATGTCGAAGGTGAAGAAAACCTTAAAGAAATGGAAAAGAACTCAGCCGGTAATGAGCAAAAGCAATGCGCAGCTTCTTACAAATTGCAAAGCCGAAACCGCAATTTAAAGAATCTGAAATTCAATCCTAGTCCGGCCGGGATTCCCTCCTCGCAGCTGACTTGGTCAACTCTGCAGCCTACCGCCTTAAAGTTGGAAACATTTCCAAACCATGCCTGTTCACTCTTATGAAATCTCGCGTGCTCGCCTCGATTTCATTCAACAAATGACAATATCCCTTCCGCCCCGGGCTCGTGCAACAGTGCAAATAATTAAAAATTAGTGCATACATGCTTAATTTTTGACCCGTTCAATTTTTAATGCATTTCTCCTTTTTATTTATTTTTGATTAACCTATTTGCTTATTTGCCGAAAATAATCGAAGGTGATCACGAGAATAAATATGCGCATGTGTTCCGCCCCACGGCGCCTTTTTGCAAATACATTTCAAATCAAAATTTGTTCCCGACAAATACATGCATGTTGTCTAAACAAAATAGTAAAGAAAGAAAGCAAGAAAAGGGGACTACTCGGAGTCCTCGCTCGTCATCCGTACACTCGACGCACCGCTCCGCCGCCGCCGGACTGTCGCAAACAAGAACTCGCCGAACTCCTCCAAATGGGAATAGGCAAAGGGCCTCCTCGGAGTACGCGAACTCGAAGACTCCCCCCTCTCGCGCCCCGAGTGCGCAGAAGAAGGAGCTCCAAATCCAGCCGTTCCGCCCCGCGAACCGGCCAAACCCCGTGTGAAGTCCTCCCCACCACCGCGGGAGCAGACGAACCCTCGGCCTAGACGGCCCCCGATCGCGGACGTCCACGCTCCTCCGGAACCGCACCGCATGAACTCCACGAGCCTCCCGGGCGTAGGCGGACCACCCGTCCACCGGCCCACCCTCATGGCCTCATTGTACGTATGGCCGATACTGCGAACCAGGAAAATCATCGAAAGCGAACATAAAGTACAGATGCATCATGTGCGTAATGCTACTATCAAATGCGTAAAATCGTAAAAGATGCTCACCGAAGCATTGGGGTCCGCCCGTATCGTGGTCTCGGCTCCGCCGGAGCGGGATCACAAGTCGCCCGCGCGAACCGTCCCAGCCCTCGTACGCTAGCCTAGCTCGTGGGACAGAAAATGTCGAGGACCTCCAGTGGACCTCGCCTCCCTACGCACACTGTGGGCTCCTCGGCCTCATCCTCAAGAAAACATCATAAGCGGCCCCCGCTATGATGTACTCGATGAAGTACACACCCCGAAGGTATCCCTCCGGCTCATCCATCGGCATCTCCCGGGATGCCGCATGTACAAAGGAGGATCCACCTAAGACCAAAGGAAGGGACCCCGACCTGCGCCGACGAGTCACCCTCTCCCCAGATACATGGCGTCGCAGATGAAGTCCCACCAGGAGCTTCCGCCGCCGTGTAGTCTCGCCGGCACCGCACCGCGACATGATCAAACCTACTCCACCAGGTCACTGGATCCTCTCGGAGAACTCCGGGTTCGGCGCAGAGATATCTCCTCGTACGACACTCGAGTGCCAACCTCGAAGAGACCGCCCTCTTCGCCTTCTTCGCCAAACCAGAAGGCAGGGAACAGGGACGGTACGGCTCCTTGACGTCCCAAGCTCGCGGATCGAACACCTCGTAGCACTGCACTGCCAAGAGAATGGAAAGTTATGTCGCCTACAAAGCGTATACATACGAGTACATAAAAGAGGCAAGGAAGAGAAAAAGCACGTAAACTTACATCCAAGACAAAGGGCGTGAAGGCCTAAATGTGTGCTCCTCTCCCCGCGAGAACTCCGTCCAAAGAGTGGTAGAGCTCGGCCGCCCAGCCTCCCCCACGCAAACCCCTCACGCGCATCCATATTCCGTCGCCGACCCGAGCAGAGGGAAGTGACAAGACGTGTCGGAAGTCGGGAACAAAGTCGCCGATAGCGCAAACCAAAGGAACCCTCGAGCCAGACGCTCCGCGGTCATCCTCAAGGACCCGGCCTGTAATCGGCAACGCCCGCCCTCAAGTGACGCTCCATCGGCTCGTACCGAATGCCTAAGCCCCGGCATCGGTAATATCGAAACCCAAAGCAGCCTGACAACCGCTCCGGGGTGTAACCATCAACCCACACCGGCGCGTTGCCATAAGTCGGCAACCCGGTGATAGCGGCAAAATCCGTGGGAGTCACCGTCGCCTCCCCCATCTCGAAATGGAAAGTGTGGGTCGTATCCCACCGCACTCGCTCGCCGCGACATACATGGACTCCGCCCTCGGCGTATCACTGCCGCAGCTACAAGATCTGATAAACCCGGCTCGGAGTCAATCACCAGCTGTCGTGGACTCCTCTCTCCCTCTCGAGCTACGTCCGGGATAAGGCCCCACAATGCCTGCACCGCCTCAAAGGCACCCCGACTCTTCTGGTTGTGGGTATCAACCATCCCTGTCCCCTGCAGACAAACAAGACAGAAGCAACGTCAACAAAATGCAACAACGCATGTCAAAAGGATGCAATGCAGATACGATTCTCATTCATTTCCTACGTACTTTCAAAATCTTTCGAAAACTCCGTCGAATCCGGAACTTTCAAAATCTTTCGAAAACTCCGTCGAATCCGGAACTTTCAAAATCTTTCGAATTTTTCGAAAATTTCGCTCCGTCCCGAATTAAAGCTACTTTAATTTTGGAAAATGCATTTAGACATGGAATTTTGCAACCAAAATTTTTATGTCATCTACCCATGATGTCAATTGAACTACGTCCTAGTCAATTTCGACAACGATTCATAGCAAAGTCAAAAGCCCCAAATCGGGCACCAAAATCCCTAAGTAAATTCCTAACAAATTTCTAACATTTAAAGAATGCACATTCTTAAAATTAATGGAATTTGTAGGGAACTTACTTGTCTTTCGATCCCTCCCTTGGAGTTGTGGCGGTCCCTCGCCGGATAAAACTCCGCCGGATTCAATGGAAGAGTGGTGGTTCGAATGGTCCGAACCAATCGAGTTCTTTCGTCGTCGGTCCTTCCGTGGCGAGCCATTGGTCCTCCTTCACCCTCCATAGCGATTTTCCCTCACAAATTCGAGCAAACCTTGCAATTTGGGGTGGAAAATTTTCTCTCCTCTCTCTCTCTCTCGCCGGCAATAATGGAAGAAATGGCCATTTTCTTCCCCAGCCTCGGCATTTAAAAAGTTTACGGAAAAACGGTAAAAAGTCTGGACTCTTACTGCACCAGAATAATTTTTGCCCCTTTTGCCCCTCAGCTTTTGGCAATTCCAATTTTACCACTTTTGGCCCCCGAAAGTGTAAAATTTCCCCCAGTTAGACATTTCTAACGCCCTATCCCCCGAGGATAAATCTCAGTTAGTTCTCACTAACGTTCGTCTCCAGACGTTAAAATCCCAGTTAGTTCTCACTAACGTTCGTCTCCAGACGTTAAATTCTCAGTTAGTTCTCA
The DNA here is from genome assembly GCA_022495995.1 of Adenophora triphylla var. japonica. NCBI lineage: Eukaryota > Viridiplantae > Streptophyta > Magnoliopsida > Asterales > Campanulaceae > Adenophora > Adenophora triphylla. The sequence continues at coordinate 306,358 of JAFEMH010002669.1, read as the reverse complement.
CTAACGTTCGTCTCCAGACGTTAAAATCCCAGTTAGTTCTCACTAACGTTCGTCTCCAGACGTTAAATTCCCGGTTAGTTCTCACTAACGTTCGTCTCCAGACGTTAAAATCCCAGTTAGTTCTCACTAACGTTCGTCTCCAGACGTTAAATTCCCGGTTAGTTCTCACTAACGTTCGTCTCCAGACGTTAAATTCCCGGTTAGTTCTCACTAACGTTCATCTCCAGACGTTAAATTCCCGGTTAGTTCTCACTAACGTTCGTCTCCAGACGTTAAAATCCCAGTTAGTCCTCACTAACGTTCGTCTCCTGACGTTAAATTCAGTCCAGTTGACGTTTGACATTCAAACGTTCAACCATGTCTCCGGACATTTCAGTTACGATTCCGTCTCCCGACGTTAAAATTTAAATGGTCCTCACCATTAAACTCTCAATCGCGACCTTCGCGGTCCGATTCCAAATCCTCAATCGCGACCTTTCACGGTCCGATTTCAATCCTCAATCGCGACCTTTCACGGTCCGATTTCAATCCTCAATCGCGACCTTTCACGGTCCGATCTCAAACAGTCAATCCGGCCTTCGCGGTCCGATCTCCACTCTCTTATCGAGACCTTCGCTAGTCATCTCTCCGGCAACAGCAATAAGCCCGAACCCCAAGGTACGAACGCCTTGCAAATGGTCATCTCTCCGGCAACAGCAATAAGCCCGAACCCCAAGGTACGAACGCCTTGCAAATGGTCATCTCTCCGGCAACAGCAATAAGCCCGAACCCCAAGGTACGAACGCCTTGCAAATGGTCATCTCTCCGGCAACAGCAATAAGCCCGAACCCCAAGGTACGAACGCCTTGCAAACAGTCATCTCACCGGCAACAGCAATAAGCCCGAACCCCAAGGTACGAACGCCTTGCAACAATCCCTCTTCGGCCATCCAAGTAAGCCCGAACGCTCATCCCCAGCAGGATAAAACTGGCAACAGCAATAAGCCCAGCACCCAAGGCATGAACACCCTCGTCAGCATCGCAACTCCGGTTTGAGGCGCCACACGCCCTCGAAGGTTTCAGAAGTCCCAGGTTCAGACGCCTCCCAACAGTCTCCATTCAGGTACAGGTACCTCGCGAATGGTCTCATCCAGGTTTAGACGCCTCCTAACAGTCTCGCTCAGGTCAAGGTCCCCATGCGCGGCCCTTGCCCCTTTTCGAACTACGATCGGCTTGATTCCCGCTCGGGATACGTAGGAATCCTTTTCGCTATGGTCCACCACCGACCGCCTGTGTCTCCTTCAAAGTAAGGCATCCCGATTTGGATCCTTATCTTTTCAACGACCCCACCTCCTTCGGAGGAGACGTCGCCGAGGGCTAACTGTAAGTACCCAAATCCGGATCGTCCAAATCCGTCGAAAGTTAACCGAAATCCGTTAACCGGCCCGCTCCAGTTAACCGAACTCGTTAAACTCCCCGTTGCTGTGCCAACGAGACGTCCCGGATCGCCCGTGTATCCCGACGTCGAACCGTACTTAGCACGTGACATCTCACGTAAAAGTATGGCTTTCCCCGAAAACGCATTTTCCGACACTTTTGGGCGTTCTGACATTTCCCTGATCGTTATTTTAAAAACGGACAAAACCGGGACCGGGGACAAAATCCCACATGGCCGGTGACTCGAGGGGCACGTGGCAGCCATGTCACCGCCCACACATCACCCTTCAATCAATTTCGTAGGGAAAAGACCAAAATGCCCCCGGTTTGCAAGCCAAGTCCCACGGACTCACCGTGCACTTTTCCCGAAATTGCCAAAGAAGTCCCCGATTTCCAAAATTCCCAAAACCCACGAAATTCACCCAAGTCCCACGGACTCCTACCGCAATTTTCACCCTATAAATAGAAGTTGCTGTCAAAGGCAAAGGAGGATTGATTTCATACCAAAAAATCACCACCCCACGGTCCAAACTGGTTTTCACCCTTCCCGAGCTCCCATTTTGTCTCGATTCGCGTGAAACCTTCGTATTTCGATCAAATACGCACCCTATAACTTCGAAACAACCTTTCGAATCACTTTCCGTGTCCCGTACACACCTTTCGAGCCAAAGGAGTCGACCCTAGCCATAGGTATAACTCCCTCTCTCTGAATCTTCCGTTCCGTCTCGGTTTACGCGCCAGTCGCTATAACCGTTTCGAACGTCGTTATCAAAATGTAGACGCCTCCGTCTAACGGGGTCCGATACGTTTTAGCCCTCGATCCTCTTCTCTTTCCGTAAGAGAAGTAATCACGGGTTAAAACGGCGTTCCGACCCCGTTCCGTTTACTTTCATGTCCTTTACAATTCCGAGCCGTTTGGCCTCGTTGATCGTCATTTACAATTCCGAGCCGTTTGGCCTCGTTGATCGTCATTTACAATTCCGAGCCGTTTGGCCTCGTTGATCGTCATTTACAAGTCCGAGCCGTTTGGCCTCGTCGATCGTCATTTATGAATCCGGATCGTTTGATTCCGTTGACACCGCTTTAAATACTGTCATTTACAAGTCCGATCCGTTTGGATTGTGATAGTATTTACTTTTCAAAAGTCCGAGTCGCAACCCGATTCGTTGATCGCATATCATTTAATACGCATTTTTCCCGTAAAAATCGTTAACAATGTAATGCCCGGTTCAAAACCGGAGTTCGTCCGTCGAACTCTCTTTCAAAACGCGCGAAATGACGTTCGGCCTCCGAATGCTCATCTTCAAACTCAAAGTCAAAGCCGCCATTTGATACCTAAAATCATTTAATACGCATTTTTCCCGTAAAAATCGTTAACAATGACTCGTATGGCTCAAAATCGACGTTTGCCACGCAAACGCTCATTTCAAACTCAAAGTCGACGTTTGCCACGCAAACGCTCATTTCAACTCAAAACCGACGTTTGCCACGCAAACGCTCATTTCAAACTCAAAGTCGACGTTTGCCACGCAAACGCTCATTTCAAACTCAAAGTCGACGTTTGCCACGCAAACGCTCATTTCAACTCAAAACCGACGTTTGTCATTCAAACGTTCGTCTTTTCAAAAGTCACCTAATCAACGTTTGTCATTCAAACCAAGATTAAGCTTGTCATTCAAGCCCCCATTTCAAAACACACACACACACACACACGATTTCGAGAAAGGTAGAAAGACTCGTCATGCGAGGCGTTTCGGGCGATCTCGTCATACTCTACCCGAAACGTAACCTGACCTCCGAACCTAACAATCTCTGGTACAAAAAGCTTTTTACTCGTTTTTGCTACCAATAAAAATGATCCCCGTTTTCAAAAAGCCTTTTCCTAAGTTTTTGCTACCAATAAAAACGACACCTTTTCACAAAAGCCGTTTCTCAACGTTTGGGCTCAGAATACAAAAACCGCGTGGCGACTCCTCATTCTGCTCCTTCCCGTGAAGCGAGGTCTCAGACACCAACCCCCCGCGAAAGACAACCGCCTTTTCCGCCGCCCCGCGCGCGAAAAAGATCGGGTAATTTCAAGGAGCTGCTGATTTATATGCCCCGACAGTAAAAGTCCCGCGCGGTATACCTTATCTCGCGCGAGATATACCTTCTGGAATGTTACGAAATTTTCCTCGACAATAAGCGTCTACGCAACGTCAAAGTTGAAAATTTTGACACATTTACCCTTGGAAATGACAAATTAGCAAGGAAACGTGGAAAAATCGGCACCGCAAGTCACGGAACGAGCCAAACGTGACGCCCGCACGATCGCCCGCTACGGCACCAGTCGCCCGAAAACCGAGTGGTCCAAAGATCAACTCAATCCACATGGTTCAACGCCCAAACAGGTGGATCGTCGAACAAAAAGCTCGGTCCAACGCCCAAACAGGTGGATCGTCATCATAAAAAAGCCTGGTCCAACGCCCAAACAGGTGGATCGTCGAACCAAAAGCTTGGTCTAACGCCCAAACAGGTGGATCGTCATCATCAAAAAGCCCGGTCCAACGCCCAAACAGGTGGATCGTCAAAACAAAAAGCCCGATTCAACGCCCAAACAGGTGAATCGTCATCCTCAAACAACAAAAAGCCCGATTCGGAACCCAGAAAGGCGAATCGTCACAAAACCGACAGGACTCAGAGGACCGGACAGGTAAGCCTTTGTTTTCTAACATATTTCCCGCAGGTTCGAAGCCCAGACAGGCGAATCTTCAAACATACAGGTATATTCAGAATTGGGTCTTGATTTGATTCCTCAGTATGAATTTATCTTTCAAAACAAAATCTCCTCGATTTTCAAATGATTTTCAAAATACCTAAAGCAGCCTTTTCGTGTTGTGGATTCGAACTACGTCATGGTCTGATTCTCCGATAGAGATACGTAGGAAGCCGTGCGGCCCGACCATCCCGATGTTCAGAATGATGTCTTTTCTATCGACGACATGACTTCTTCCATAAGTCTTGTCGCCGAGGGGCTCTGTAGACACCCCATTCTGAACACGTCAGATCATATTTATACCACTCTGAGTCTCGCTTTGAGTCAAGAAGTAGAAATCCACCATTTCGTCATGTTTCGTTAAGTTTTGACTAACCACCGTTAGTTTGGGACTAAACTGCATACGAGATAACGAGGAAAGGACGGAATTGTCCACAGAAGCAATATCTCGCCGCGAGATGGCGTGTCTCAGGCGAGATATCCTCCCTCTGCAGCATGCAGAAGGCAGTTTCCTCGTCGATTTCAACCTCTTTTCGGGATAAAACTTCATCCATCCGGCCAACCAATAGAATTTGGAGTCTGGAACCATCTTGAAGTGTTTGATCTCATCTTCAACACTTCCACAACCCCTATAAATACCTGGTGACTTCCAAGGTTGAAAGAGGAGGACAAAGTCCAGAATTTCACAACACACACATATTTTGTTGGTTTCTTTTCCTGAAAGAATCCTACGAAATCACCCTAAAAATCACCTCAAAGTTTGTTTGTCAATCTTGTTGATAAACAAACATCAAGATCCAAGTCAAAAACGGAGGCGAAGCTCTGTCCGTATCGAGACTCGATTCTAAACTTGAGTCGAAACTCTGCCCAAATCACCTCACGCAAGATAACCCCTAAATCTCTTTCTAATTGATTGTTAGAGTGGTATAAATCTAATGAATCTAGGATCGGCCTAGAGCCTCTCCTAATCATGGAGACGGTCTCGAAGCAATCGATCCTACATTCCGTTTAACCCCGTTAAATGAATCTTTTATTGTTTAAAATCATTTTCTTCTTCCTTTTGAAAACCTCTCTTTTCTTTAGCAAGACAGATCTCCGGATTGGGTGGAATTGATGCTCCTTGACCTACCAATTCCATAACCTAAGCTCCGAACCCAAATCTCTTTCAAAATGGTTTTTCTATGTTCTCCAAACGAATAATATAGGTGGCGACTCAAAAAAATAAAATTCTTCTCACAACGCTACAATTAGTAATAAATGTTGTGTTATTATAAGATGTATTTGACTGAATATAAACTGGCATATAAAATGAGAGGTCATTAAGGTCATTAAATGAAAGTATCTATACATGTGACTGAATATAAACTGGCATATAAACCGGCAGGTGATTAAGGTCATTAAATAAAAGTATCTATTTATAGCATTTGGTTTTGGCGTCCAAATTTCCAGTTTTAGAAATAGTGCCAAAATCACTTGTGTTATTATATACTTCCTCCGTCACCAACCTAAGTGCACATTTTTCATTTTGGGCGTTCCAAATCTACGTGCACATTTCCTAAAATGGAAAGGAATCTTTACTATTCCCTCCACTCATTCTCTCTCCTACATTATTTTAATACTCACAACATCATTATAATTTACTATTCCCTCCACTCATTCTCTCTCCTTTTTTATTTTCACACTCATAACACTTTCAATATAATACTCTCTCCTTAATTTACGTGAAAAGTCAAACCGGACATGTAGATTAGGGACGGAGGGAGTATATATAGATGAGACTCACTTGTTATAATCTATACTATATTAAAAGCAAAAGAGTGACAAAAATGGCAATTTGACGCCAAAAACATCAACATCAACGGGCTAAATCTGGAAATTCAAAACGGCGTCGTTTAGTGTACAAAAGCACATCATTGTCAAGGACATTTTTGTCATTTAAAGCAATGGCAATATTAAAAATATGAGAGATAGATAGATGATGTGGCGGACTAGGATTGGATAAAATTGGAAAGTGAACTACACTTACCGTCAAAAGCACGTGTAGTCGGGCAACATTTCCATTTTTTTTTTTTTTTTGAATAGTTCTCAACGTTCTATTGGGTGGTGTCATTTTCGAAATTTTTTTACCATCGATTTCTTTAACCTCAAATATTTTATAGTAAATTAATTTTATTTTTACCAAATTTCATTTTCTCTATAATAAAGACTAATTTCATTTGATTCGAACACATAAAAAAACCTTTTTTTTTTAATATAAATCAAATATTTTATATCAATTACTTTTTTTAAAAAAAAAATTCCTTCACCAAAAATCATAAAAAAAAATTCCTCTACAAATAGAGATTACTTTCTTTTGATTCGGACAAAAAAAAAAAAGAACCACCTCTTTGAAGTACATGTCAATATTTTTAAAAATAAATATAGTGTAAATAGGCATTTTGAAAGAGGGAGAGGAAGAAGTGGATTTTGTTTGATGAGGGGGTGTAGTGTTTGAGCAAAAAAAATTCCGTTTATTTTCTCGGTCAACTCATGTATTATTACAGCATATAGTTTAAGAATATCAACAAATCAATTATGAGGGTTATTTCGAAATGAAGAATTATAATTTTTATATGTATCCTTAGACTAAGAAATCATGTTGATACAATATTACTCATGAGCATTCTTTATTTACCAAGGACTACAATTTTTTGGTTCATAATCTCGCTAATTAAACATGTAAGAGGCAATGATATACAAACAATTTTTTTTGGGTTGATATGAACCATTTTATAGGAGGATGGAGGGGGAGTGAATTTAATGATGGTTGTTTTCCTTTTTTGTTAATTTATTATTTCTCTAAATTTTCTCTTTATAAATTTAAATTAAAAAGAAATCATCTTATGTTATTGTGAATGCAAATGATTTGTCGTTTGATAAGGAAAATTGTTAACAAAATGTGGATATAATTTTTCGATAATAAATACTCCCTCCGTCTCAGCCCAAAAGCCACAAATTTTCTTTTTGGGCATCCCATTTAAAAAGACACTTTCCCAAAAAGGAAACCTTAAATCATTATTCTCTCCACTCATTCTCTCTCCTACTTTACTTTTACACTCACAACATTCTCTTTCTTACATCATCTCCCACTCATTCTCTCTCCTATTTAATTTTTCATACTCACAACATTTAAACTTTTTCTCTTTCCTATATCACTTTCCTTAATTTGCGTTCCCTCTCCATTTTTTGCCTTATGGGCCGGGACGGAGGGAGTATGTGATAGAAGTTAGACATTTGCTAATTTTAGGGAGATAGATGCATTTATGATAGGTGAATGGGGGTGGGGTTATGAGAAGGGGAGAGATGTGAACTTTACAATTTATTACTTTCACCTTTTTTTTTTTATTAATATCTCTCCATATATATGGAGTTGCAATCATTTAAATGAAAAAAATATTTATTTAATTATCTAAGTCATTATTAGATTTATACATAATTTATTTTTCAACATAGGAATAAAGTTGTAATATTTTGAATATGTTACAACAATATATAAAAGTTGTAATTTACGAAATAATATTTGGTCTTTACTGGGGACGAAAAAATTGGAGGTTTTGATTGTCTAAAAAATTGGGTTCTCTTTTCCGTTTATTATTTATAAACTAATGCTCATTAGTTCAATATATATGTGTTTAATGTCTTTAACTATTTTTTATTCAATTCTGGCCAGTAGAAGGGATTGAACTCCAGACCTCTAAGACGAAAAGACTTAAACTACCCACTCAAGATATTGTTTGGACACAAGTCCTTTAGCAAATGAGAAATACTTTAGTGTATTGATACGGGTGGATTAAATATTTCTAGGGACAATTAACAAATCATCCCTCACCCTAACAAACAATATCCGATAAATTGTTATATATAAATGATTCTTAATTTTTTAAAATGGAGTTAGTTGTAGGAAGTGTGTATGTTATGTAGTACGTTAGTGACATTCTGGTATGCAATCTCATCTGTCAGTGGTTAAGATGATATTTGGTTAGAGGAAATTGTTTACATAATTATATTTGCTGTTGTTTTCTTTGTTAGTTATTTTCTTATATTTACGTTAAATATCATTATTTCATATTATATCTTTTAATTTTAAATTGTACTCCCTCCGTCCCAAACCTATGTGCCCGTTTGTGTTTTGGCGTGAAAATTAAGAAAAGTGGGTAATGGAGAAAGTGTTGTGCGTGTAAAAGTAAAATAGGAAAGAGAATGAGTGTAGAGAATAGTAAAGTTGATTGGTGTTGTGAGTATAAAAGTAAAATAGGAGAGAGAATGAGTGGAGGGAATAGTAAAGATTCTTTATCATTTTAGGAAGGGGCACGTAGGTTTGGGACGCCCAAAATGACAAAATGGGCCGTAGATTTGGGACGGAGGGAGTATTTGATTATATATATTGTTGTACTAGTTTTGATTTAAGGTAAATTATGCTATTTTTGTGCATCGCACGGGTGTACTGCTAGTTACAACAATAATTAACTTACTATTCTTTCAACTTATTTTCTCTTTTATTTTATTTGTTATACTCACAACACCTGCTCAACTCATTCTCTCTCATGTTATTATACCATTATTCTTTAGTTGTTGTGCTTAAAATTTTGGTTAACACGGAGGGAGTATAGGTTAAAACACTAAAATATGTTCTAAACCAATTTTAAATATAAAAGTACTATCTACTAATTATTGAATAACAAATAATAATTAAAATTAAAATAATAAAAAATAACATTGAAAGTTATTCATAATCTTACATAGATAAATAAAGTAGCATTGAGATTTTACTTACAGTGTTAAAGCTAAGCATGTGAAGGGGAATATATTGTGGGGTCGTTTTCTGGAAGGATTCGTTTGCACCCGTGACACTACTTATAAGGGTATTTTGGTCAATCTACATACATGAAGGTAGCTTGTTGTTAACGGTGGCATTTTGGTAACTTTCCGATGATTTGCTGGAAAGAGACCATCTTGTAAAATAAGTTTCTCTTTTTTGGGCCGGCCGGCCGGATAAGGACAAGTTACCAACTACTTACAACTCTTGTCGACTTCTTACATTTGCTTATTATTGCCCCATATTATTTACTAGTACTACTTTCTTTCCCGATTTAAAATTTTTATTTTATTCTTTAATTTAATTTGTAAGAGATTAAGGTTTTTATTTGATTTATTAATTAAAATAGAATATGAGACTCATTTGTCATTTTCACAATAAAAACTCATTACCCAATTTTATATCCTACTTTAATTTTCATACTCACAATATTTTGGGGGAAACTAGTTTCTCCCTAAATTATAAAAAATCCTGTTTTTTTAAACTGTTCCTATTTTCGTCAAATACTTGCAAGTTGAAAAAAATTGGACTTTTTATAATTTATGAAGAAACTGATTTCTCCCAAAACTTGCTCTTTCATACTTATAGGTTCAATTTTATGAAAATGGAAAGTGTGATTTCAAATGAGACAATCTTTTGAATAAAAAGTTTAATTTTAAACGGGACATAGGAGTATCTCCCAAAATATTAATGTGATATTTTTTATCTAGTAAAACCCTAGGTCAGGCATAACCATGGATGTCGCCAGGAATCAAACCTAGGGGTAGACGTGTCCAAAATCTAACCGGAATCGGCTAATCGACGATTTTTAATCGATCAACTAACCGGTCAAAACCGTTAACCGGTTTAACCGTAACCGGATTAACCGAACTGGCGGTTAATCGGTTCGGTTAAGGTTAGAGGTTTTTCAAACTGGCTAACCGGCGGTTATAACCGTCGGTTATTTAACCGATTATAGCCGTTTAAATAACCGACGGTTATAACCGGATTAATCGGCCAAATTTAACGTTTTCAGTTAGTTTTTCAAAATTTCAGTTGTTTTTTGAAATTTCAGTCAGTTTATTAACATTTTCAGTTAGTTTTTCAGAATTTCAGTTAATTTTTTAGAATTTTAGTTAACGGAAACTGTTAAAAAATCCGTTAAAATAACTAATCTGAAAAAAAAGGCTTCAGTTAACCATTTTAACCGGATTAACCGTGTTAACCGGTTATAACTGTTAACCGTATAACCATAATCGTTAGTACACGGTTAACGGTTAGGTTACGGTTAAGACTTAACGATTTTTTTAATCGGCGGTTATAACCGTTAAGCGGCGATTATAATCGGATGAACACGTCTACCTAGGGGGTCAATATATGTATGAGTTAATAATAGTAACCTTTTGCTCTAATATAACAAACTTTTACAAGAAAAAATGTTACTTTCTTTTCCTTTTTTTTTTTTCAAAATTTAGAGGGCTCCTTGAAATTAACCTAGAATTTGGGGGGGGGGGTCAGAGTTCGATTTGTATATATATATTTCTAAATTTAAGGGGACACAAGGGCAGTTCTATAAAAATTCAGAGAGAACAATAATGCATATGGAGTGTTTCGGCCAAATTTGTACAATTTGACTATGAAATTGAGAACTAGGTACAATGGAATATGATAATAGAAAATCAAGATGTAATGACAATTGATTTAACGAGGAAAGCCCTTAAACAACTTTTTCGCCGGCATAAAATCTCGGAATGGTGAAATATTATTAGTATGATGATCAGAGTATGAGTATGAGTACAATGAGTATTGATAATAGGTGAGTGTGTGTATACATGTGTAGACCTGATTCTCTTTAAATAACATGGAAAAGTAACGGATATATGTGATGATGTGTCGCCATTTCGCGGGAAAAAATTCGATTTTTCGCGTTTCTTTGAAAAAAAACCAAATAAAACCCGGGAAAAAGAACGGAGTCGCCACGCCATTTTTGTTTTAAGGGCCAAAACTTTGAAAAATGCCCGATATTAGAAATTTGGGTTCGGAGGTCACGTTACGCGCCGGGAAGAACGTTAGTGTTCACCCGGAACGCCTCGTAAAACGAGTCTTCCAAACATTTGAAATCCTTTTGTTGTGTGTGTGTGTGTGTGTGTGTTTTGACCAAAATAATTTGAAACTGAGAAAAGTAAAAATTGGGATCTCTTTTTAAGACCTTAAACTGATCCCATGATTTTTTGGAGGATATTTGGTTTGAGATTTGGTACTCAAAAGACCTTTTGAAGTTGAAAGTCACTTCTGCCAGAAGGACAAAGGCAGCAGACACCTGATTTTGAAATGTATTCAAGGGTCTTAAAACTTCATAATCTTGATAAACTCAGAGAATGAAAGTTTTTCTAGACTCCTTAAATAAGCTTTGTACGAAGGAATTTTCCATTTTGGAAAAGATTTGAGGGGTCAAAACCTTCTGGAAATCTCAGATATGAGATCTGGATTTCCAAAAGCTGATGAACTAGCCTTTAAAAGAAAATTTGGAAAACGGAGTTTTACTCACCCAAAAAATAAAATAAAAATATTTATGGAAAGATCTGGATGTTGGCTACAAAAAGTGTTTTGTAGTCAACACAAAATTCCACATTTATCTGTGTCCAAAAAATTTGACCATGGACTGAGGTCTGAGAAAATTGCTACTGGACAGCAACTTCTCAAGAAAGAAAATATGATTTTAAGGGGGGTTTTGCATCCATGCTTGTCCCCATTTCCCTAGGTTTTGGTTAGTGATCACTTGACATTTTAGTGGTGAATCAACTATACCAAACCATCCTTGGGGTACATTAGGACTAAGCACTTCATTTGCTTGGGGAGGGGAATTTTGTAAAGATGAATTTAAAGAGAAAAATCAATTTAGAGATTTAAAATGTAGACCATTTGAGATGGTCATTCATGAAGATGAACTTCAAGATGACCATCTTGGGTCAAAACTTAAGTTAAACTAGACATCAAGTAGATCCAAGTAAGAAGAACAAGATGAACAAGAAGTTAAAAGAGAATTTTAGGGTTTTGAGAAGGAGGGCTTTACCAATGGTGACACCCTATCTTCCTAGGCTTGGAATTTGACTTGAGGAGTATCAAGATTTGGTGTTTGACTTGAGGAGTATCAAGATTTGGTGCTTGGATTTGTGTTTGAGTTTGATTTGAGGCTTGAATGTGCTTAGGGTTTGATGATAGAGTTGGTCAAAGAGAAAACAAGTAGATAACACTTAAGTCCTCTATGTTTTCTCTCTAATCCTCCTCTTTGGTGGTGGTTTAAGCTTGAGCTTGTGTGTGTTTAAGGATGATTTGAGAGTGTTTGGAGTGGGATTGGGAAATATTCAAGAGAAAATGGTGGCAATCTAAGGATTCCCACTGTTTTCTCTCTATATTTCGCCAGAGTTTCGTTGCTGTGATCCAATTGTGTTCTGTAAACTGAGAGAGGAGGGTTCAATTTATAGGACACTGTGAGTGTCAATCATATCCGCGCGGATAGGGTTCGACGCGTGCACTGTTCATCTGCTTTCTGTAGGCCGTTGGACGGGGAGGAATATTTTCGAAAATTCAAGGCCGATTGCTGTTTTTCAACTTTCTTAATTCGGATTTTTCCAATTTCTTTTGCTTTTTGAGATTCTTTTCTTGGTTTAACTTTAAATGGCAATGCCCATTTTACCCTTACTTTGTTAGAAAAGTTAGGAATGTTAGGAATTGTTGGAATTGTTATAACTTTCGTTAATTTTCTAACGAAAATTCTAACAAGCTCAAATTGGAGCACTTACAGTAGCCCCTCGGCGACGGCGCTTTCGAAGGAAGCGGGGTCTTCGATAAGAGTAAGGCTCCATATTTGGCAGGATGATCGAGTGATCGGGTGGCTGAACCTAGCGATAGGCTACCTACGTATCCCGAATGGAAATCAAGCCGGCCGTAGTTCGGGTCTTTGACCCTGGAGATGATGGCGTTTTAGGTACCTCGAACCTTGATGAGCGAGCTCTACAGTCGGTTGCTGGAGAGAAACTCTGATGGAGATAAGAGATGACCATTTTGGTCTGATGGCTGAAATTGTATATCCGTACTGCTGGGGATAGGAATGACCATTTTCGGTCGGATGGCTATCTGCTCTGCTGGGGGTAGGAATGACCATTTTCGGTCGGATGGCTGAACCTAATGATAGGCTACCTACGTATCCTTAAGAGGAATCAAGCCAGTCGTAGTTCGGGTGTTTAACCCTAAGATTGGACTATTTTTGGGAAGTCGCCCTTTGATCTGACTATTTTTGGGAAGTCAACCTATGATCTGACTATTTTTGGGAAGTCGCCCTAAGGTTTTGACTGTTTTTGGAAAGTCGCCCTATGATTCGACTATTTTGGGGAAGTCGCCCTAAAATCTGACTATTTTTGGGAAGTCACCCTATGATCTGACTATTTTTGGGAAGTCGCCCTGAGATCTGACTATTTTTGGGAAGTCACCCTATGATCTGACTGTTTTTGGGAAGTCACCCTAAGGTTTTGACTGTTTTGGGAAAGTCGCCCTAAGATCTGGCTATTTTTGGGAAGTCACCCTATGATCTGACTATTTTTGGGAAGTCGCCCTGAGATCTGACTATTTTTGGGAAGTCACCCTATGATCTGACTATTTTTGGGAAGTCACCCTAAGGTTTTGACTGTTTTTGGGAAGTTGCCCTATGGTTCGACTATTTTGGGGAAGTCGCCCTAAAATCTGACTATTTTTGGGAAGTCACCCTATGGCTTGACTATTTTTGGAAAGTCGCCCTATGGTTTGACTATTTTTGGGAAGTCGCCCTATGGTTTGACTATTTTTGGGAAGTCACCCTATGATCTGACTGTTTTTGGGAAGTCACCCTAAGGTTTTGACTGTTTTGGGGAAGTCGCCCTAAGATCTGACTATTTTTGGGAAGTCACCCTAAGATCTGACTATTTTTGGGAAGTCACCCTATGATCTGACTATTTTTGGGAAGTCGCCCTGAGATCTGACTATTTTTGGGAAGTCACCCTATGATCTGACTATTTTTGGGAAGTCACCCTATGATCTGACTATTTTTGGGAAGTCGCCCTATGGTTTGACTATTTTTGGGAAGTCGCCCGGGTAATAATTTTGGTTTGTCGAATTAGGGGATGATTATGATTTGTCGCTTTCCTCGTGTTGTGTGTTGAAATCGAAGTGATAGCGTTTTAGGTGCCTCGAACCTTGATGATGGCGTTTTAGGTGCCTCGAACCTTGATTTGAAGGGATCGGTCTTACTTTTGCTGCCGAGGATAATGGGAAAAGAAGCGGGATTCCGTTAACTTATGGGATTTTGTTAGCCTAAGTTGGAGTTTAGTTCAGGAGTATGAACCTAAATGGGGACCTAGTTCAGGAGTATGATTCTAAGTCAAGGTTTAGTTCAGGAGTATGAACCTAAATGGGGACCTAGTTCAGGAGTATGATTCTAAGTCAAAGTTTAGTTCAGGAGTATGAACCTAAATGGGGACCTAGTTCAGGAGTATGATTCTAAGTCAAGGTTTAGTTCAGGAGTATGAACCTAAATGGGGACCTAGTTCAGGAGTATGATTCTAAGTCAAGGTTTAGTTCAGGAGTATGCACCTAAACGGGGACTTAGTTCAGGAGTATGATCCTAAGTCAAGGTTTAGTGCCTGAGGGAGACTATTTGAAGGTGTTCTCGCTGGGGAAGATTCGGGCTTACGAGAACTATCGGGGAAAAGGGTGACCGTATTGGTCAAGCGGCTGGACCTATGGTAGGCTACCTACGTATCCTTAAGAGGAATCAACCCAGTCGTAGTTCGAAAATTGCTGGGGATGGTCTTTGGTGGTTTGACGGTATTTGGGAGTCACCCGAGGTTTGACTGTTTTTTGGGAAGTCACCCTAGGATTTGACTATTTTTGGGAAGTCACCCTAAGATTTGATGATAATGTTCTTTTAGAAAAGTAGTTGACTAAGATATGCTTTCATACCTGTGCTGTGCTTACCTGTAGCTGCCGGAAGGACTGAGGCTACGGCTGATGTTGATGAAGAGTTGTTGGGTTGCCATTTGTGGGACGGCTTCTGCTGACGATTTGCTATTTTTGAAGGCATTTTGACCTGAAGGAGGAGTTCGGTTGAGTCTGCATCTTGCTGGTGATCGCCAACCTTGTAGAAGTTGTTGAGTTTGTCTTCATATTGGGACTTCTTGCTTTTGAGAACTTGGTGTCTCTGACCGCATTGTATTTGAGAACTTGGTGTTTGTAACCGAATTGTATCTGAGAACTTGGCGTCCCTGACCGATTTGTATTTGAGAACTTGGCGTCTCTGACCGGGTTGTATTTGAGAACTTGGCGTCTGTAACCGAATTGTATCTGAGAACTTGGCGTCCCTGACCGAATTGTATCTGAGAACTTGGCGTCCCTGACCGATTTGTATTTGAGAACTTGGCGTCTCTGACCGGGTTGTATTTGAGAACTTGGCGTCTCTGACCGGGTTGTAGACACTGGAGGTGGTCTTCATTGGGGCCGTTTTCATCCATTTGTGGACATTGGAGGTTGTCTGAGAAAGTTATAGACGCGGAGCTTGTCTTTGCCAAACCGTAGGTCTTTGGAGGCTGTCTTCATCCATTTGTGGACATTGGAGGTCGTCTTTGGTGAAGATCATCCTTACCGAAAAGGGGGATTTGATTTCACGTTTGAATTCCTGCATTCGTTAGTGAAGAGGAAGATGCATATATGACATTCATGATGACAGATGCATGCCTAGAGCCAAAAATGATTGTGATGATGCATTTACTTGCTTTCGAAGATGCACTTAGCCTAAGCTTTTGGCGGGAAATTATAATTTATGATCTTCAATCACTTAGGATTTTTCCTATTGATTCAAATTTTGTGCATGCTACATGAGCCCTTGGGAGATTTTTTGTGGGGATGCATGGTGATGAAAGGGGATGCGTTGGGATGTATGTGTTTGGAGACTGTTTGGGACAGATTTTGAGCAAGTGGGGGTGAGCGCCTCGATCGCGATTAAAACAAATGCCGTTGATGAGGTTTTGTTAATAGTATCACATGGACCTCAATTTTGATGAGATTGGATTCGGATCCCGGGTCTTGATTGAAATTTTCCCTCTCATTCTTGGTCATTTGAAGCTGATGCTGACAGGCTCTAGGGCACGTTGATACGAGTGAAGCTTCTTTCATTTGGGTGAGCTGTGACTTTGGCCGAAACCTTATCCGGAGAATGGTTTGATGGAATTGCTAATGCCGGGAGAAACCCTGATCTTGAATTCCGATGCTACGGGAAGCTGCCGTGTACCAAGTTCTGAAGCTGAAATTCTTTCTTGCGACTTGATAAAATTCGGGTCCAAAAGACCACCTTGACAAAGCCCCCGGATCCTGAGTAGGCAGAGTCCAGATTTTGAAGGGGCGACTTGGCGAGTCTATCTCGTAGTGAAGAACCCAACGTGGACCCAAAGATGGCTATAGAAGCTCCCAGATCCTATTAAAGCGAGGAAAGATCCCTTCTTTGGCAAAGCCTTGTCTTGAAGAACTGAGTAGGCAAAGTCCTGGGAGAACCGCTTAACAAAGCCCCAGCGTGAAGAAATTCAGAGTAGTCTTACAGAGGAGGAACCCATCTTTTTAGTCCTTAGTCAACCAGTCACTGGACAAGACTCAGAAATGTTTACGTGCAGGGGCATATCTTTTGAAAGGTGGGAATGTCTCCCGAATTTGTGTATGACACTCTCGCTTTAGGTTTGACTCTTTTGAGAGAGTATAAGCATCACAAGGTGTGGAAAAGTGTATGGAAGCCCCCGCCGACGTAAAAGACGAAAGTGTTTGGCTCTATTTTCCTATGATATAGAAAGAGAAGACTTGTCGAGACACTTGAAAACTTGTCTTATTCATGATGATCACAAGGCTGCTTAAAACCCTTTGTTAATGTTCGGGTTATTCAACTCCTAAATCTGATATGAACAAATATTTTGATTAATCATGAGGAGAAAATCAGCTGATATCGAGAATCAAGCTCGGAAGAACGGAAAGTGTATAGGGACGATCCTTGATGAGACCGGATTTTTTTTTTTTTGAGATTTGTTTGTGATTTCGACCAGGACCATTTACGGTTGCCTACGTTCCCTTCATTATGAAGAGCTCAGTCGCCGTAGTTCGGGCTTATCCCGAATGAAGAGAGAATGAGTATGAAAATTCAAGACTTTGAGGTTCTTTTGGGAATTTGAGGATTGGAGATTCGAATAACATATCCCCTTAGAGCGTCCATGATAGACACGGATGCGAAGCCCCAGTGGGACATCCACGGCAAGTGTTTGTGGAGGAGAAATGAAATATGCTCACATGAAATGTCGAATGAATCAGACTTGAATTTGCACAATCTTTGATCATCATTTTGAGCCGAGATGGATTTGGCTCCAATTTAAGCAAGCAATGAAGCATTAATTTGATTTAGCTCCCGAAGATCTTGGAATGAAATTACTATCCCAGAAGGACCGTAGGCTGGGTTTCCGGGCTTCGATCTACCATCGGGTGATTTGGAAAGTTGTGACCTCTTAAGATGAGAGGTCGGTGGGCCTTTCTTGTCGAACCTCTAAAGATAAGAGGTTGGCTTTTAGGGATGTGTTTGGAAAATCTATGGCGGGGAAGATTGATTGCCTCTAAGAATGAGAGGTCAAATTTTGACTTTGGCCGAAGGCGAGGGTAATGGGAGTATCCTCTAAAATCGAGAGGATGGCTTAGGATTGATTTAAGGTAATGGTGAGAGGAAGTCCGAGCTATCGACAACCTTTTGCGATCTTGCGAGAATTCAGGCTCCTTTTTGATCATTGGAGGGCTTCTTGAGAAGTCGGGGGCCTTTTGAGGATCGACAGCTTCTTCTCTTTTTCTTTTTTTTTGTTTTTTTTTTTTTTTGTTTTTTTTTTTTTTTTTTTTTTTGTTTTTTTTTTTTTTGTTTTTTTTTTTTTTTTTTGACTTGGAGAGCCTCCTGAGGAGTTGAGGATTATCTTTGTCCTTCCTTCATGGCTTGAGATATTTTGCGCATCGCCGACTCTCGAAGTTAACTTCTTGGGCCTGCTTAGACTTTTCTCAGTAAGGAGCAAAAATGATGGCTAAACCGGGTTTCAAAACACGCCGATCTTGAAATGAAAGGATAGTGTTTAGTAAGGGTGAGGTAATGGCTTTCCTATGGGTGAAAGGTTTCAACCGCAATCCCTACTGGATGACCTAAATGAGATTAAGTCTTCATTGCTTGCTTAAGCTTTATATGAGAAAAGATCCATGCAAATTCATCGAGCAACGAGATGATGAGGATGAAAGGGATATGAGCATATGAGATGCAAGATGGGGAGTTGGTAAGCCCCAATTTGGGAAGGATATCAATTGATTTTCTCACTCCGATCATTTCAAAGAATTAGTGGTTGAGCAGCACAAGTGATCATTTTGGATAAAACCATTTCAATTAAGTGTAACGTGGGTGCACAAGTGATGTCTCGAGTTTAGCAAGAAGAGAAAAAAGACTTATATTAAAAGCTAGGCATTTAACTACTGTGTCCAAAATGGACTACAACGACAAATGTCCAGGAAGGACTTAGGTGACAGGGAAGTACTAGAACCTACGAAGGTTGACTAAAAGACTAATTTAGAGATAGGTAGCCCCTAATCTAGCTGCTCTTTGCTGGTTGGACTGCCAGGACGCTTGAGCTTTCCATTTTTATGCTAGCTTCTGAATCCCCTATTGCAGACTGGGGCAGTGATCCATTACGTGCCCATGATACTGGTGGAAGTGGAGGGATTTGAGGCCACGGGGCAGTGGAGCAAGTACAAGGTGTCCAAAGAAATGGGTCGGAAAAGTCACGGGGACGAACTTTGTTGGCCGAGCATATTGATGGAAGGAAGTGAACCCGGGAGGACTTTGGGGGATATTGGGATCTGTTTGAGAGGATTTAGCGCCGCTACTGGTTGTTCTTAGTGGTAGAACCGACTTCAAACCTTTCTTTCAACTTTTCTTTGGGAAGAGGCTTTCTTCTTTTCGGAAGGACGATCTTCATTTATCTCATCCCGATAGTCTCTCTCGAGACAAGTCGAGACAAGCGAGTACATCCCACCAAATGTGCTCAACAGTGGGGTGGATTCGGGGCCTCAAGCCGAGCCGTGCTAGAATGGTTACGAGTTGAGCTAGATTGAGGAGATTTGCTTCGGGCTTGTCTGGAAACAAATGGTTGGATTCCAAGGGGTAACGAGAGGCATTAGAAGACGGAGGAGCGAGGCACGTATTTGTCCTTTAGGGGAGCTCCGGTCGGTGGGGATTGTCAATGTCCCGAAATGGCGGGTGGCCTCTTCGATCCGGGCCTCGTTGCTCATTCGGTGTTCCCGAGAGCCCCGATGGCTAAACACACTTTCTCTATTGTTTGGAAATTTTACGGAGGCAAACCTTCATTCTCTCTCGCTGGTATCCGTAAGATCGGTACCATTCCCGAGGGGACACCTGACGGCTGCTGAGGCATACCGAATTGCTCCATCCCTGACTGCTGTTGTGATGGCGGAGTTTTGAACTGTTGCTTGGGGGCCGGCTGACCTGTAGGTCGAGGGGCAGGAGTTTCGACGATAGTTACATAGGAGGCTGGTGGTGGCATCCTGACATATCCGGGACGATTGAGAGTGGGAGGAGGATTTTCTTCCTTCTTCACGGTAAAAGTGTCGTCGGGATTAAGACTGGCGGCCAAACCATGGCTCCTGAAGGCCTCCAGAATGTTGTCAATTTGAGCTTTATGTCGCAGTCTCATCTCGCTCTACCAAGCTGGGTCCAATCTTTGGTCTGTCGAGGGATCTCGGGAGGATAGGTCTGTCCCTCATTCTCAAATCCGGATTCAAGATTAGTCATCTGGGATCTTTACCGGTTTCCACATTTTCTTTGGCATGCGAAGGCTCTCCGATTTCAATCATGTTCACTTGGTTATTGTTCCTTGGAAAAGGATTTTTGATCTGTATTAGGCCCCTCGGGGACTTCTAACTTTCCTTGCTCTATCAAACCTTGGATTGCCTTTTTCGGGGAACGCAATCATCTGTCAGTGTCCATGGTATTGATGAAAGGCACAATGCTTGGAGGTATCCAAAGGAGCATTGGGGTTTCTAGGCCGATAATTATCTAAAGGCCGGAGAAAACCTTCTTTTATCAATCCTCTGAAGATATTACTCAAAGGCATCCCAAAGTTTCCCAAACCTTGGAACCGGGATCGGATGCATCGGGTTTCTTGGGAACAAAGGAAGTGGCATTGTTCTGATCTGTCCCGCGTAGGCGATTGCCTCTTTGCCTTTAGCGGGAGCGAGAGCGTGTTGGAGGGAGGAGCCCGATATCCGTAGGCGGAGTGCGGCGGTCGAGCTGGCGATTGTAAGACTTTTCAAACTTAGCCCCGGAATTAACCATTGCACGCAAGTCGGCGTAGGGAAGTGGCCGAGGGAAGCTTTCAAATGCGGCTTCAAGCATGACCGAAAGATGTCTAAGCGCTCCTCGTCGAGAGGAGGAATGGCCATTTCACCGAGCTTTAAGTTCCACCTCTTATAGAAATCCCCAATATTTTCATTAGGGCGCTGCATCGTTGTTTGCGAGTCAACTCTGTTTGTCTCCCACTCCAAGTTGGCTTTATACTTATACGTGAAATACTTGTGTCTGTTCCCAAGTAGCCCTAGCTTCAGTGCAATCGGAAAAACCATTTCAAAGCCCACGACTTCAAAGAGAGACTAAAGTAATCGACCGGCCGGTTTGTGCATCCCTTAGCCTTCATTGCCAAAGTATAGGTGTCCAAGTGAGTTTTAGGGCATGCACTCCCGTCAAACAATTCCAGAGCGGGCATCACAAACTTGTGAGGCGGGGGACAATCGAGTCGGGATCCGTAGGCCGAAGAGCGGTGTTCTTTTTGGCGGTCAATTCAGCAATCTGTGCTTTCATTTCCTTGTGTTGCTCCATAAACCAAGCCAATTGGGGATCCAAAGGTGGAGCGGAAATGCTCGAGCCGATATTTGAGCTAGGAAGAGGACTAGTTTGTTGGTGGTGCATTGGTGGAGGGAATACCATATCCGGAGCATAGGTGAAGACTGTCCTTGGCCCAAATTACCCAGGGAGTGTAGGTAGGAGCTTGGGCAAAGGGATAGAACTCGGCGTCTTCTTTGTTGGCCTCCAATCGGCGAGAGAAGGTGGGGGTAGATGCGAGGTAGCCGGATAGCTCGGATTTCCGGAGTGAGGCCCATAGGTAGGCTTAAATGTGGGTGCTGTCCACAGTTGTTGAATTGCATGGTTGCTGCGGCGAAGGTGTGTAACTGGGGGATCTGCGGTCCCGGTGATTCGAGATGAAATCGGGATGGAGGCATTACGAGGAGGATTCACCGTGGCCCGTAACTGCAGTGGCGGCATTCCGAGCCGTGGCATTGTGTTGTGAAGGTCGGATTGATCGAGTCCCAAGGCGAGGATGGGTCCCAACTTGCTTTGTGGCATTCCGAGGCATCCCCAACCATGAGAGGACATTCCGTGCTGATTTTGCCCCCACCGAGGAGCTGCGAGCGGATTGTGCCGTCAGCCGCACGGACCAGTGGTCGACCCGAGAGATCGCGGAGCATGGGTTACGGTAGCACCGAAAGAGGTTGGTGGTGGCATCCTGGAGTGGTCGGGCGACCGAGATTGGGATTGGGGTCATCCTCTTCTTCCACGGTGAAGGTGCCATCGGGATTGAGGGCGGCCAAACCATGGCTCTTGATAGCCTCCATAAGGTTATTCATTTGTGCTTCTGTCGCACTCTCATACGTTTCGCTAACCGATTCCACTTTGTTGCATGCGAGGAGTCCCGGGAGGAGGGGTAACGTTGTCCCCATCGTTACCAGCTGATGCAGACATTCTGAAACCCGAAGTCGGAACAAACGGTGAAGCTGACGATGCACTTGACTCTTCCCAACTGACTAAACGGTGACCCGGTGCCCGAAACCAAGCTTTGTGCGGAGCTGCGGGGGAAAGACACGAGGGTTCAGATGGTGGGATTTGAAGGAGGGTAGGTGTTTGGGCTTTAGGCTCAATCAACATGCAGTTATTTATTCATGTTTACTTAAAACATGCTTTATTAACCTAATCGGTTGGAAAAGATTGCTCTTCTTTTTCGCAAACTACTCTGGATTCTGGATCAGTGGGCCCCGTCACTACGTCTATAAGCCCCTCGTATTCCACTTGTATTTCGACCTCCTAGGGTGGACGGCCCCGGGCGAGGGTCCTATAGGGCAAGCGGGTCCCACCGACCGAAAGAAAAACGATCCTAGAAGCACGGCGGTGTAATCGAGTCTTAACGAGCATTCGATGTAAATTACGGACAAAGCTGACGTCGAAGTCTAGATCGTGTCCGAGGGCTCGACAAAAAGTCGGCATGATTTGGACTGATAAGTGCCCACTGTTGATCTTGACTTGTCGTCAGTTAGGCCGTAATTAGGCATGGAATAACCGTTAATCCTTGATGACTCAGTGTCATGCTGGGAGTCGGTGTATAATTTGTGCCAGTCAGAGCCGAAGTCAAGGCGCCGGTCAATATCTTGGTCAAAGTCTGCGGCGGAAAACCGGCATGACTTCGACTGATTAGGGACCCGAAAGATATTGAGTCGGTATGCCGACAAAGGCTTGAAAGGAAAGGTCTATACACAGACAGGGCATGACACAGACCAAACTAAAAACCAACCGGGTCTCGGACAAGGTGTGTCACGGACAAGTGCATGGTCGACACGAGGCTCCATGGGATGTTTGGGTAGTCCTGTGCTCGTCCGAGAGGTGTAATAAGACCAAACGGACCGCGACAAGGATTTCCCCGGGTTAAGGACGTAGTGTGCAGTGTACGGTCACGTGCGCGTAGTGTGCAAGCAGTCTATCTTCTTTTTCTGAGTAAAATAGAAATTTTTATGTGTCTTAAAAGACATGATGCATGATTTTTTTTTTGAAAATTTTCTTTTTTTTTTTGAAAAATCTTTTTTTTTTGAAATTTTTTTTTTGAAAATTCTATGAACACATAAGCACAAAAATTCCAACAATTAGGGACATGATTTCTGACAGTCAAAATTTTGACTTTTTCGAGGCGGCCAAAACAAACACAAAAATGTGCAAAAATCAACACACACAAAACAAAGGATTTTCAAATGTTGAGACGGAAGTTTGACCCTCAAACATTTTTCTTTTTTTTGTTTTTGAAAAGATAAAACTTGTTAGTCCCCAGCGGAGTCGCCACTGTGATGATGTGTCGCCATTTCGCGGGAAAAAAATCGATTTTTCGCGTTTCTTTGAAAAAAAACCAAATAAAACCCGGGAAAAAGAACGGAGTCGCCACGTCATTTTTGTTTTAAGGGCCAAAACTTTGAAAAATGCCCGATATTAGAAATTTGGGTTCGGAGGTCACGTTACGCGCCGGGAAGAACGTTAGTGTTCACCCGGAACGCCTCGTAAAACGAGTCTTCCAAACATTTGAAATCCTTTTATTGTGTGTGTGTGTGTGTGTGTGTGTTTTTGACCAAAATAATTTGAAACTGAGAAAAGTAAAAATTGGGATCTCTTTTTAAGACCTTAAACTGATCCCATGATTTTTTGGAGGATTTTTGGTTTGAGATTTGGTACTCAAAAGACCTTTTGAAGTTGAAAGTCACTTCTGCCAGAAGGACAAAGGCAGCAGACACCTGATTTTGAAATGTATTCAAGGGTCTTAAAACTTCATAATCTTGATAAACTCAGAGAATGAAAGTTTTTCTAGACTCCTTAAATAAGCTTTGTACGAAGGAATTTTCCATTTTGGAAAAGATTTGAGGGGTCAAAACCTTCTGGAAATCTCAGATATGAGATCTGGATTTCCAGAAGCTGATGAACTAGCCTTTAAAAGAAAATTTGGACATGAGGTCTGAGAAAATTGCTACTGGACAGCAACTTCTCAAGAAAGAAAATATGATTTTAAAGGGGGTTTTGCATCCATGCTTGTCCCCATTTCCCTAGGTTTTGGTTAGTGATCACTTGACATTTTAGTGGTGAATCAACTATACCAAACCATCCTTGGGGTACATTAGGACTAAGCACTTCATTTGCTTGGGGAGGGGAATTTTGTAAAGATGAATTTAAAGAGAAAAATCAATTTAGAGATTTAAAATGTAGACCATTTGAGATGGTCATTCATGAAGATGAACTTCAAGATGACCATCTTGGGTCAAAACTTAAGTTAAACTAGACATCAAGTAGATCCAAGTAAGAAGAACAAGATGAACAAGAAGTTAAAAGAGAATTTTAGGATTTTGAGAAGGAGGGCTTTACCAATGGTGACACCCTATCTTCCTAGGCTTGGAATTTGACTTGAGGAGTATCAAGATTTGGTGTTTGACTTGAGGAGTATCAAGATTTGGTGCTTGGATTTGTGTTTGAGTTTGATTTGAGGCTTGAATGTGCTTAGGGTTTGATGATAGAGTTGGTCAAAGAGAAAACAAGTAGATAACACTTAAGTCCTCTATGTTTTCTCTCTAATCCTCCTCTTTGGTGGTGGTTTAAGCTTGAGCTTGTGTGTGTTTAAGGATGATTTGAGAGTGTTTGGAGTGGGATTGGGAAATATTCAAGAGAAAATGGTGGCAATCTAAGGATTCCCACTGTTTTCTCTCTATATTTCGCCACAGTTTCGTTCTTTGTGATCCAATTGTATTGTCGTAAACTGAGAGAGGAGGGTTCAATTTATAGGACACTGTGAGTGTCAAGCATATCCGCGCGGATAGGGTTCGACGCGTGCACTGTTCATCTGCTACAAAGGTAGGCCGTTGGACAGGAGGAATATTTTCAGAAAATTCAAACTGATTGCTGTTTTTCAACTTTCTTAATTCGGATTTTTCCAATTTCTTTTGCTTTTTGAGATTCTTTTCTTGGTTTAACTTTAAATGGCAATGCCCATTTTACCCTTACTTTGTTAGAAAAGTTAGGAATGCTAGGAATTGTTGGAATTGTTATAACTTTCGTTAATTTTCTAACGAAAATTCTAACAAGCTTAAATTGGAGCACTTACAATATAACAGGTTTAACGCTATCCCACTTCTTGCTCTTAGAAATTCGTAGGTAGTTGATGATGACTCGTGTGACGAAGTCTTAATGGGTATTGACGATCTTTGACTTTGTCTTTAGTAACGAACCCTGTAATGTAAGATAAAGGCAGCTTTGCATTACGCTTTGCATCCGTGATGTATTGCCAAGTTGTTAGTTCAAGATGTGGGGTCAGGATGTGGTACCAGGTTGTAACATGTTGGATGTGATTTTTTACCCC
The DNA here is from genome assembly GCA_022495995.1 of Adenophora triphylla var. japonica. Taxonomy (NCBI): domain Eukaryota; kingdom Viridiplantae; phylum Streptophyta; class Magnoliopsida; order Asterales; family Campanulaceae; genus Adenophora; species Adenophora triphylla. The sequence continues at coordinate 281,041 of JAFEMH010002669.1, read as the reverse complement.
AAACAATTGCCCCTAAATTTTGAATTTTTAAAGAAGTTAAAAAATCAAAATTTTAACTTTTTATACGCTGGCATCCACGTTTCCACTTACTTGGCGGCTTCTTGCCGTGACAACTTCCAAGGTCTAGGGTTTAGGTATTTGAGTACGTCTAGGGTCTTTAATCGTCAAGTCCCATCCTTTTTATTGCGCCAGTTGAGGCCTCGTTCTTCAACATTTGGCAGTTTCTAAGAAGGATCAATCATTCCTCGGTGAGTTCCCCCTTTTCTTAAAATTTCTTCTTCTTACTGTTGCTTTATTTTCGCCCAAGATGGGTAAATCTAAAGAAATTGCTAGTCCTAGTGTTTTGCTTCCTCCTGGTTTCCAGTGTCTAAATATAATAGATCGTCCTGAGGATGAAGGGTGTGTCTTATCCCGTGCTAGTGTTGAAGTCCTCCGAAAGAACCTAGCTTTCCCCCTAGGTGTGGAGACTATGGACCCTAATCCTAATCTCACTTTTGATTGCACTTCGAATGAATGTGTTTGCTTTCTTGTATACCCTTTTACTATTGGCCTCAAGTTCCCTTTTTCTTCTCTAATCACTCGCTTTTTCGAAGCTACTAGTCTCGCCTACTGCCAACTCATGCCTGTTGGTTGGAGGGCTTTGATTACTCTAGACAGATTGAGTGCCGAAACGGGCTTAAGAGTAGGTTTGGAGGAATTCGCTTGCTGCTATGATATTAGGACACATGGCAACTATAGGTTTGGTTTTAGGGTAATGAGCATGGCTCTTAGCTTGGTAGTGGATTCTTTGGATTCGTATAGGGGTTGGAAAAATAGGTTTTTCTTTGTAAGGAAGGATACTATAGAAGGTGGCGATAAGGTGGCCTGTGAGTGGAAGAAGGAAAGTAGTTGTTTATTCTTACCACTTACATGTACATCTTGTTATCGTATTCAGGTTAGTTAACCCTTGTCTGTTTTTTGTTGTTCCTAAGTTGAGTGATCTCTTTCCAAAGCTAGATGATTCTCTAGAAATTGTCCAAAAGGTGAGGGCTCTGGCTGAAGAGTCACGTAAATTTGTCCCACTGCCAGTTGCATTTGTCTCTGAAAGCGCTGGTGTGGAGGTTGAGTCTGGCAAGCTGCTGGAAGAGTGTTCCCACAAAATGTCATCTGGTAAGCTTTTTCGTTCTTTCAACTTTGTCTTTCTGTTTGCTTTTGTCTAATCGTCTTGCTTCTTTGTTTTATAGTTTCTCGTCCTCAAGTTGGCTTCGATGTGAAAGATATTATGTTCGGGGTTAGGGCAAAGGTGGGGGTGAAGAAAGAAGACAATAAGCCTCCTCTCCCGAAAGTGGAAAGTTCCAAGGGTGAGAAGAAGTAAAAGATGGAGGATGTAGAGATAGTGAAGGTGCTGAAGAAGGAAGATTGGCATACTGACAATGCGTTGGCCAATGCTGAGGATTTAACCAAGAAGGTAGTGTCGTCTTTTTTATATGTCCAAAATAGTTTGTACAAAATCCTAAGAATCTTCATCATGCAGGCATTAAATCTGGTGGCTAATTTGGCCAAAGATGTGGAAATAAAGGATGATAGGATCAAGGGGATTGATTAGAAGGTCAAATTTGAGGCGTTTAGGGATGCACAGGCTGAGAAACAGGTGGATAGTTATGCTGATGAAATCGCCAAGCTGAAGAATGAGTTGTCAATAACTACCGAGGAACATGTGAAGGAACTAGAGGCTGCTAAAGAAAAATTCATGTTTGATGCTAATAAGACAGTAATGGAGAGCAGGATTGAAATGATCAAAGAGTACGAGATGGGGCAACACGTCAAATGGAGTATCGAAGATGAGGTTGCCATGATGAACGCATTCTTAGGCGAAGCTGCTGATGTTGGGGAAGTGAACTCGAATTCGCAAGATGTTGGTAAGGATGAACAAGTTGATGAAACTTAGGAGGAAGAGAAGAAGGAAGGCTGAAAATCAGGTATGTCTCTGTTAGCTTCAAAAACAATTTTCTTTATGTTTTAATGTTTTTAAGTTTTCATTGAGGGGGTGGCCTCAGAAACAACTTTATGGTTCTATATCTTGATGTTTTTGCCGAGGGGTTTGTCCTCGCTTAGATGATAAAAATTAGTTTGTACTGGGTTTTGATGTCTGTTTTAGACAGGTAATTTAGGGAGTTTGCTCGTTTTTAAGCCAAGTTGTGGCTAGTTATTATGAACGTGTTAGTTAGGATCAGGTTATTTGATCCATTTTTGGAAAAAAAAAACATAATTACTCTTTTAGAAAGAGTTTCTTAAATGTGTGATAGGTAACAAGTTATTTGTTACAAATTTTTGGGAATCTGACTTAAATGGAAAGAGATGTTTATCTTTTCAAACCTTGCGTTAGTATGGTAACATGCTGATGTTACAACCTGATATTTCAACTTGAGTTCATAATTTTAATTAAGTGTAAGAAGGTAATCAATATGTACGTGACATATTGGCCCCCTACTCCTTAACTAAAACATGAAAAACGTGCGCCCAGGCGAAGGTGTAAATAACCTTAAACAACTTATGAAAGATGTAAAATCTTAATACTTTTAGAAAGGTGTATACCTTACATCTTGAATGTGTGTTCGGATATATATATATATATATATATATATATATATATATATATATATATATATATATATATATATATATATATATATATATATATATATATATATATACATATATATATATATATATACATATATATATATATATATGTATATATACATATATATATATACATATATATACATATATATACATATATATATATATACATATACATACATATATATATATACATACATACACATATATATATACATACATATATATATATACATACATACATACATATATATATATATATATATATATATATATATATATATATATATATATATATATATATATATATATATATATATATATATATATATATATATATATATATATCTTTCTTTAAGTTGGGCCCATCATGTCAGTGCAACTCGTAAACCATTAGTATAAATGTCGTGATAACTTGGGATTATCTACAACTTGATACATCGCCTTGTAATCTTACAACTTGAACTTGAACATGTTGATCATGTTATCTTTGAGTACCAAATTTTAGTAGCCTTTACAGAACAGGAATAAGTTAGGGGTGAGTGTTAGGTTAGCTGACTCCCATTCGACGCTTAGATCAGTAAGAGTTAGAAAAATAAGATTGATTTGAAATAACAAAATTAAAATAAACGTAACATCTCATATCTAAGTTGGAATTTGAATACAACATACTTGAAGCGGACCATATTCCAATATTTAGGAATTTGCGTACGGTCGGTAGGTTGTATGCCCCCTTTTCCCGCTTCTTTAGGTTGTTCGTTATCGTTTGACATCACTGATCTAGTTGATCACCTTGGCTGGGACTGGAGGAGTTGTTGGATTATTAGCTTGTTGTTTCTGGTTACTCATAGCAAACATCGATCTTCTGTTGGAGGTAAGACGAGATGTTTCGATCTTGCTCCCAGAAGATTCAGGAGCGGCGTTCTTATTGTTGGCTTATTCTTGTCTCAATTTGTTTTCTCTCCTCCTGATGAATCTTACCACCCTGATTCCAACCTCATCTGGTATTATGCTAAGGATCAACATTAATTCCTCAAGGGGGGGTTCTTCTTGAATCCCATCCTGAAGGCATCAATCTTTGGTGGATATGCCCTATGCAGAGAATGTTAACAGCTTCTTCATTAAGTTTGCTTAAGCGGTCTTTCAATGATTCACCAGGTTGTTGAAATCTATTTCCTCTTGGCAGAGTTATCCTGGGCATGTTCATCACTATCTTCAAAGGCATTAAGAACAGGTTACTATTGGCCAACCATGCAGTAAGATGCAATCAAGTATGTCCAGAAATGTGATGCATGTCAGAGACACAACAACATCCTGCATCAACCTGCTGAACCATTACATCCCATCTTATTGCCTTGGCCCTTTATGCAATGGGGGATGGACATGGTGGGAAATCTACCAAGGGGACTCGGAGACAAAGTATTCATGATGTCTATGACGGACTACTTCTCGAAATGGATTGAAGCTGAAGCCTTCATACAGATTAGGGATAAGGAGGTGATATCATTCATGAAAAGAAACATCATCAGTAGATTTGTAGTCCCATCCGAAATTATATGTGACAACGGCTCCCAATTCATTAGTAAAAAGACGCAAGATTTCTGTATAAGGTGGGGAATCAAGCTGATAATGTCTACACCGGTACACCCTCAAGCTAACGGACAAGCTGAGTCCAGCAATAAGTTGATAATGAACAACCTGAAGAAACGTCTTGACCAAAAGAAGGGAAGATGGGCCGAAGAGCTACCCTTGGTACTTTAGGCTGACAGAACCACCCCAAAGAATTCTACCGGACAAATGCCATATTCCTTGGTGTTCGGTACCGAAGCTGTTATTCCTGTAGAATTCATGATCCCCACAACTAGATATGGTCTAACTACCTCAGGAGACAACTAGCTCATCCTCGCAGAAGACTTAGACACTATTGATGAGCTCAGAGATATGGCTAAAGTCAGGATGGTTGCTTACCAGCAGAGGATAGCCAAGCCGTACAACAAAAATGTCCGCATTAGGAGATTCCAGGTTGGAGACATGGTCCTAAGAAAAGTTTTTCAGAACACAAAGGAACCATATGCGGGTAAATTTGCAGCCAAGTAGGAATGCCCTTACCTAATTGATGCAGAAGCTGGAAAGGAAGCATACCACCTATCAACCTTAGATGGCATGAGAATTTCGAGAAATTGGAATGCCGTCCACCTCAAGTTGTACTTCATGTTTTAGTTAAGGAGTAGGTGGGCGAATATGTCACGTACATATTGATTACCTTCTTACACTTAGTTAAAATTATGAACTCAAGTTGAAATCATTGGTTGTAACGTTAACATGTTACCAAACGAACACAAAGAATGAAAAAGCGAAAACATCTTTTTTCTTTCATCCCACGAAAATTCCACCATGTTGTCCTAAAACATGGAGAAACATCAGAAACATTCAAAGCATGTCCAAACAAGACATATACAAAATCTCACATCCTAAAAATACCCATTATTTGAAAGCAAGGACAAATCCCTTGCCAGAAAATATTAAACTAAATAAAAACTGTAAATTATCTCTAAAGACACCCCCTCAATCAAAAGCAACACTCTTGCCTTTATCCACTCTTCCTCCTTCTTGAGTCTCACCAACCTGCTCTACCTTCTCCATATCCCTCATCCTAAAGTTTACCTCATAAGTTTCTTCACATGCGATCCTATTTAAGGTTGCATACTCCTTGTCCAGGTTCCAATTTATGTGCTTACCAGCTTGGTATTCTTTGATCATCAGCAGCCTCAGCCACTAAATTATCACGGAGAATCTCCATCTCTTTAATGTGTCTCCTACCAGCCTCCTCCATCTCTTCATTCTTCACTTTCAACAAGTCAAAGGCTACTTTGAGATCCGCTTCAAACTCCGTTCTATCCATAAGCAAAGTATCGGCTTTCTCTTGCCACCACTAGATCTCGTTAACCATCATCTTGACCGCGGCTACCGCCTGTTATGAAGAATCAAAACATTTTGATCAAAACAAGAGGCATATTCAAAAAATACTTGAAAAAACACCCTACCTTATTTTCGAGATCTTCCTCACTTGGTGTGGTCTCCTTTGCATCCGTTTTTCCTTGTCTTCTTCTCTTCACCCCTGTTTTATCTCCAATTCCCAACCTGGGCACCAGAAACATGTCCTCATCAGCCTTCGCCTTTCCCTTATACTTGACAACTATGGCATTTGCTGCAAACCTAGGCTTTGAACTGGTCGCTGCAAAAATAGAGGTCAACATCTTGACACAAGTAAGAAATCAAGGCGCAAGATCAAAAGAAGCTCACCAAATGACATCTTGTTCCACAAACACTCTAGCAAGCAGAAGCTTTTCAGCGGAATCCTAAAAAAAAATTTAACATCCAAATCAAATTATCATTCCTTATATAGAAAAACCTATCCTTTCAAACATCCTTATCTACGTATTATGTTCTAATCCATGCCATGACTTTAGCCCTACATCCATGCCTGAAGACTCGCAAGACAAGCAAACGGCTCATCTTCCAAATTTAACAACGAGGCGACTAGGGATCGAATTTTTAAAATTTAAACCTCTCTTCTGAAAACTTCAAAAATTCAGGGGCAATTGTTTGGGGTGGAATATCTACAGCAACATGTTACAATTTGGCATCTCATCCTGGAGTAACAACTTGGTAAAACAACTTAGTTGACTGTACGCTTTGCTGAATTATTATACACCAATATTTTAGGAGCTGTTTTTGAAACTCCAAAGGCGTTATAGACCGAGTCAAAAGCTATCTACAACATTTTCTTGGCAAGATCACAACGGATATCTCAATCATCAAACCTCCTGCGAGATTCTCGGCACAAGATGGGGGATTTATTTACTTTGTTACTTCCGTTATTTTCCTTTGTATTTAAATTAGCATAACAAACACATGTAAACACACACTCACGTTCACAATCATCCACACTCATTGCACTCACACTCACATTCCGATCATCATACTAATAATATTCCACTTTTCTGAGGTTTTATGCCGGCGAACAAGTTGTTCAAGGGCTTTCCTCGTTAATTCCTTTGTCTTTACATCTTGAATTTAGATTATCATATTCCACTGTGCCCAATTCTCACCTTTGAAGTTGAATTGCTTGAATTTGACCAAAACATGTACAATGGAATATGATAATAGAAAACCAAGATGTAATGACAAATGATTTAACGAGGAAAGCCCTTGAACAACTTGTTCACCGGCATAAAACCTCGGAATGGTGGAATATTATTAGTATGATGATCAGAGTATGAGTATGAGTACAATGAGTATTGCTAATAGGAGTGTATGTATACATGTGTAGACCTGATTCTCTTTAAATAACATGAAAAAGTAACAAATATAACATGTCTAACACTATCCCACTTCTTGCTCCTAGAAATCCATAGAAAGTTGATGAAGACCCGTTTGACAAAGTCTTAATGGGTATTGACGATCTTTGACTTTGTCTTTAGTAACGATCCCTGTAAAGTAGGATAACGGCAGCTTTGCATTACGCTTTGCATCCGTGATATATTGCCAAGTTGTTAGTTCAAGATGTGGGGTCAAGATGTGGTACCAGGTTGTAACATGTTGGATGTGATTTTTTACCCCAAACATGGAGTATATGTTATTTTGGTAAACTTAAAGAGGTCATATTCTGACTACCTGGATAAATAACCTGAATAAACAATTTATCCGTAGGTCAAAAATGAAATAAGGGGGAAATTAGGGTATTCACCCCAATTGAAAAGATCAATTTAAATAAGAATTTTGGAATTTAACCCACTAGTAGTCCGTATCATAATCAAAATTTCACCTAATCATTCGCTACCCAAGCTACCAAAGTTGCATCTGAACGATGAATACGGTGCAACCCGACAGCCGCCGGAGGTAATCTCTGTCTCCCTCACTTTCGCATAATATGTCCTTCCACATCTTTCGCACTATTTTTTTGTGTAGATCTGAAGAATTTCGGCATCCATTCCTCATTATAGGGCACAACATTACTACATTTTCTCAATAATTAGTGTTCCCAATTCGAATGTGACTCACCCAATCAACTGATTCCATTCATGCACATTTTTCTATTTCAGCATTAAGATGCATCTACTCTGCTCAAACAATCCAAATTAATGCTCCTATTTTACCTGTACAATGATAATTTCTCGACAAGATTTCAGAGGGAAAGAGTAGAAGTTGAAGTGGTCGTTGGTGGAGAGGTGGCCAGAAGGAGGAGTTGAACACGGTGGTTGATGGAGACAAAGTGACCGGAGGAGGTGGGGTGAGTAGCTTGAACTAGTTGGTGGTGGCGCTCGAATGGCGACAGTTGCGCTGAAGTAATTTCTCGCTCTCTCTCTAAACAGAATGGAAAAGACAAAATGAGGGTAAAATTGGTCTGATCAAGGATAAAGGTTGGAAACTTGAAATGGTTGGATACAATTGTCAACATTCATTTCTACTGGCTCTCGTGTGATAAGAAGATAACATTGCTTTTTGATATATATAAAAAACAATGGTTATGATAGTATAAATATAAATGAGAAAATAAAGCATTTTTTTTTAAAAAAAATTAACACATTATTTCTCTTCTTTTTTTTATTTTATTTTAAATTATTTTTTCTTATGTCAAATAATCTCATAAAATTCAAAAATAAAGGTCGTAAAAGACTAAAAATAATTGTAAACTTAACTAAAAACAAATGTGAACTTAACAAATATGTCAAATAATCTTATAAAATTATAAAAATAGAGGCCCTAAAAGACTAAAAACAAATGTGAACTTAAGTAAAAACAACTGTGAACAAAACAAATATGTCAAATATAAATATCATAAAATTGCAAAAAATAGAAGGCATAAAGGACTAAAATGATTGTGGGAACTTAACAAAAAACAACAGTGAACTTAAGTAAAAACAATTGTGAATATATAACAAATATGTCAAATAATCTTATAAAATTGCAAAACTAGAGGCTATAAAAAAATAAAACAACTGTATATTAACAAAAAACAACAGTAAACTTAATAAATATATCAAATAATCTCATAAAATTGCAAAAATAAAGGCTATAAAAGACTAAAAACAACTGTGAACTTAACTAAAAAATATGTGAATTAAGTAAATAATAGTCATTTTCATGCAGAAATTATGAATTTAGCTAAAACAACTGTGAACTTAACTAAATGAAATGTGAACTTAACTAAAAAAATTTGTAAATTAAGAAAATAATAGTCATTTTCATGCTGAAATTATGAATTTAGCTAAAACAATTGTGAACTTCTCTTAATTGTTATTGGAACAAATGTAAAAAATAAATGTAAACTTATCAAAAACAACTAATAGCTTGTAACAAATGTAAACTTTACAAATTTGCTACAGATTATATGTTGATGTTAATATTTTGATTCGTATTGACGATACGAAAACAACGTTGGTTTCAATTTTTTTTTTGATTTCTAAATATTAAGATATTTCATTTTAAAGTGTTGAAGGAAAAAAAAAAAGAGAGAAAGAAAGCGCGGAGGGGGGATGAGGAATGTACCACATGCGTACACGTCAATTAAGCGGTGACATTTGTGTAATTTTGCTAAATCTAATAACAAGGGCATGCGCGTCCATTTACAATGAGAGAACCTGTTGATCGATTTCGAAAATCCTTGTTATAGGTGGTCGTTTTTGTTACGGCGAATAATGATTTGGTAATTGTCCCATTAGTAACACCTATATCGGGTTAGTTACTTATATATTGAGACCCAAAAAAGGAAATTAGTAACACCTATATTGGGGCGGAGGGAATATACTCACTATCTGAATAAATAATTCAATTTATGTATACTTTTTTTCTTTTTTTCTTTTTTTTTGGTATTTTGTTTATCCGTAGGTCAAAAAAAAAAAGTTTAATCATCATTAATAAATTTGAAATCTATGCTCAATTTGGAGACTAAAGAAAGCAAATGTATGATGACTTAGGAAATTAAATTAAGTGTAGCTATTATGGTCTTCATTTAGGCCAGACAAAAAATTAATTAGAATGACACAGACCAAGATATACCTGTATTAAATCTATTGGTCCCCATATTCAATGTTTTATATAAAATCTCAACCTTAGTCAACTTTGGCATATTAATATTTATTCTATTATATTGTATGAATATACTGTATCATTTTCATAATAAATATTGTATTTTTAAAATATACTACCATAATAAATGTTACATTTTTTTTAACTATAAAAATAATTTCATTATAACTTTATCAATACACATTTTAAAAAATATTAACAAGTCAAATGAAATACAGTATAGAGTATGTATTATAAAATGGAGATCAGACAAAGCGGTATAAAAAAAAACCTACTCCCTCCGTCACGTTCGAAGAGGCAAAATTTTTGTCTTACACGAGAATTAAGAAAAGTGATGTAGGAAAGAGAAAAAGTGTACTCCCTCCGTCCCAATATAAGCTGTCCATTTTTTTCATTGCACGCAAATTAAGAAAATGGGTGGAAAGAAAAAATGTTGTGAGTGTAATTTGAAAATAGGAGAGAGAATGAGTAGAGTGAATAGTAAATTATAATGGTGTTGTGAGTATTAAAATAATGTAGGAGAGAGAATGAGTGGAGGAAATAGTAAAAATTATTTGCCAAAAAAGAAAAGTATAAGCTTTTAACAGGACACCCAAAATGGCAAAATGGAAAGCTTTTACTGGAACGGAGGAAGTATAGTAGAATAAATGTTGTAAGTATGAAAAGTAATGTAGGAAATAGAAAGTGGGTTAGGGTTAGTGGATATTTATTGTGAGTATGATAACTGAGTCCCACAAATAAAGAAGTAATAAAAAACTTTCTATTTTTAGATTATGCATTTTCAAATGAGACGCTCGAAAAGAAAATTTGTGTCTCTTGAACGGGAGGGAGTAGAATATTTCCACCAACTACTCATTGTTTGTGTAGAATAGTAAAGTAGAGTGAGTAATTGAGAACGAGGTTGAATATATTCAGCGGCAAAGTCAGGTTTTCAAGAGAAGGGAATCAAAAATTAACATATTATTTTCCTACCTAGTTATGCCGACTAGGTTTCACTAATGTAAATTACATTATATTAAATATGTCAAAATCTTTAGAAAAATCAGTGTTTCAATTAATTTGGAGAAACTAGCTTTTAAAAACATGCGTTGATATTTTCATAATTAACTGAAACTTTTTAAAAATGCACAATAGCATTTTTATAAATAACTGAATTTTTTTTTTAAAATGACGAGGTGCCATTTTCGTAAATAATCGGAACTTATTAACACCTTTGACACCTTTTATCACTAAATATTGCACTTTTTTAACACTAACACTGATCCGCTATTTAACAATAACAATTACACTAGAAAAATATCGACCGACACAATTTTAAATTAGATAGACCTGTCATTGAAAAAGTGTCAATTAATTACCAAAATGTCACCACGTGTTTTAAATGAAGTTTTAGTTAATTACGAAAATGTCACCGAGCGTTTTTAAAACAAGTTTTTCCTATTTGTTTGAAAAAAACTAATTTTTTATAAGAATTACTCATTAAAAATTATGCTTAAAATAGATAATCAAAACAAAAAAGGTTCAAAATATTTACGTGTTATTTTTATTTGTTTTGTTTTTGTATTTTTTATTTGTGTTTGCACTTTTATTTTATTTTTATTTGTATTTGTATTTTATGTGAATTTCTCTAATTAGTTATTGTTATTTACTAGTACTCAAATGCCCGTGCCACTGGCACGGGTCAGTATGGAAAGGGAGACAATATGAAAAGAGAAAGATGTGAAAAAATGAAATCGCATGCTAGCTATATGATGTTTTAAATGTAATTATAAACCGTTACAAATATATAAAATGCAAATATCCGAAAAGAGTGTCTAATTATCCAACTCTCCCTTCTTTAGGCTTTCTTCATTCCTCTTGAGCTTCCTCAATTTCCCTTGCATCCATCAATTGCCTAGCTTGGTTCATCATGTACTCTCCCCATTCCTCAGCTCGGTCTAGTTTCCGCCTCATAAAGTATAGGTCTGCCTCTAACTCTCTGCGGTCTGCCTCTAACTCTCTGCGGGTATCTCTTAATCTCTGTCGAATTTGTCTTAGTTTTTTCTCTAGTATTTTAACTTTCTCGTGGTCCTTAGCATTCCAATACTCCATTCTCTGTACTATAGTCATACCCTTGATTGGTTTTCTCTTAATCATTGCCATTTCCTACAACCATTAACATTTTCTTTAATTCTCGTGCAAATAATAAGTGTGTAGCTTATAATAATGAGATTGACGAAGGAAGTATATATTTGGTAATTGAAAAGATTGAAATAATTATTTGGTCCATCAAATAAATAACCATTTAAAAAAAATTAAAAAGTTCATATTATTCGAGAATGACGGATATATTAGGTCAGCCCAACCCCCCCCCCCCCTATTTTCCTATGCCAATAGAAAACCCAATTACGAAACTCATTCTCTTCCTTAGGCCCAAATAAGTCCAGAATATGAGAGACCCGATAAATTTTTTATTTCTATTTTGCTCTCTATAAAATTTCAAAAAATATTACTCCCTCCGTCTCAAATGAATGACCCTTTTTTAGAAAAAAAAATTGTCCCAAAATAAATTACCTGTTTGAAAAAAATAAAAATCCATTAATATTTTTTTTTCAATTTTTTTATTATTTATTAAAATTCTTCTAGTACACTGTACTATTCTCTATAGGTTAGTCAATTGAATTAATTTTAAAATATTAAAATTAATAACATGGCCGCCACATATATTGCCACACCACAATCTCACCATCACCACCATCGTAACACCATCAGTCCACCACCACCATCTTATTACATCCACCAAACCAATACTAAAAAAAATTACAAACAAAGAAAGGAGAAAACTAAATCACAAATGAAAAAATAAAAAGGGACAAAACTACTAAAAAAGAACAATAAAAAATATAGAAATCTTCATCCCTCTTCATCCATTTTCTCCATCTTCTTCCCCAAACCCAGTTCATCTTTCACCCCAAATCAAGAAATTGAATGGAGGAAGGAAAAAATGGGCATTTGTACCATTCTCTATAGGTTAGTCAATTGAATTAATTTTAAAATACTAAAATTAATAACATGGCTGCCACATATATTGCCACACCACAATCTCACCATCACCACCATCGTAACACCACCAGTCCACAACCACCATCTTATTACATCCACCAAACCAAGACTAAGAAAAATTACAAAAAAAAAACAAGAGAGACAACTAAATCACAAATGAAAAAATAGAAAGGGACAAAACTACTAAAAAAAACAATAAAAAAATATAGAAATCTTCATCCCTCTTCACCCCTTTTCTCCATCTTCTCCCCCAAACCCAGTTCATCTTCCGCCCCAAATCAAGAAATTGAATGGAGGAAGGGAAAAATGGGCATTTGTTTAAATCTGAAACGAATATAAGAGGGGAAAGGGCGTTAGCGGGTGGACATAAAATGAAGTCGGATCTGTGCGCAGAGAGAGGGAGAGAGTCAGACCGCAAATTGTGGATCTTGATTGGATGTTGGTGGGGTGACCTGATATATCGACGGCGATGATGGTTGAAGAGGTAGATGCGATAACTTTGGCCTTGGGTGGAGGTAGATAGGAATGAGGGGGTGGGGACGACGCCGGGGAAGAGGGAGGGCTTTGAGTAAAACTGTAAAAGAGGAAGGAAGGGAGGAATGAGAAGTTTTTTTTTTTCAAGATTTATTCTCAGTCGTCGGATCAAGTTGTCAACTTTCAATCTCAGCCTCTCTTTATGGGAAGATAAGAGGCAGTTATATCCTCTGTGTATTGTATAATAGATTTTATCTTCAATATTTCAACATATTTTTTTAAAAAAAAATTGTTTAAAAAATTAATGGTTAAAATAACTTATAATTAACAATACAAATAAAAACAAATTGAATAGTTTTTCAAAATTAATGGTTAAAATAACTTATAATTAACAGTACAAATAAAAACAAATTGAATAGTTTTTCTTAAGTAAATATAAAAAATAAATAATACAAATAACAAATATTAAATTAAAAAATATATACTACAAAATTTATTAAAAATTAAAAAAAAATTGATTATTAATTTTAGGACGAATGAAATAGTAATTTCAATTTTAGTAAAAGAAAAAAGAAAAGAAAAAACGAAAAAGGAGGGATAGCGCAAAGATTTGCGTACCCTTTGCTAGGCATCAAAATAGCTGTGAGTTTGGCCCACCTGTTGTAGAGACGTTTTGAACTAAACTGGAGATGGGAGAAGTGTTTTGGCGCACCTCATGGGAGATGGCCTTGCGTGGAAAAAAAAAACACCAAAAAAATACTCCCTCCGTCCCACCCAAAAGGGCAATTTTGCCTCCAAGCACGAAAAATAAGAAATGAATAAATATAATGGGAAATATAGATAGTGGGGTTCAATTAAGGAAAAATTAACAAAAGTTGATTGAATGATTAAAAAGATTTCTTTTCCCACCAAAATTTGAATTACCAAGCCTAATACAAACCGGAAGGACAATCCATGTGAAAATTTGAATTTTCCACCAACTTTTGCCTCCAACTGACTGGTACTTCTATCAGTTTATAAACTGATAGCACAGTGATAGCACAGTAATGTTATTTTCCTTGCAGTTTAACAGAGAAGCTGTTTTCATAATACAATCCTTGTGGGAAAAAATAATTACAAATTCCCTAAACACCTTCTATAATTACACCCAACAACAACACCAACTGATTACCTACATACCAAAAAATGCCAAACCAAAAAATGCACAAAGCCAATATGTCAACTGAGGTCAAAAATTCATTGGCTCAAATGTTGATAGAAGGCCTTGAAGGTGGAAAGCTTCCAAAGGGCAAAATCAAAGAAGTTGCTTTAAAATTTGGGTTGCATCGGAGAACTATTTACAAAATCTGGAAGCTTGTCGAGGAGCAAAGGAGGAGAGGTATGCCCGTTCATCTATCATCAAAGAAAGTAGGAGTAATAAGGAAGAAATTAGTACAACTGGATGTTGAGAAAATGAAAACAATTGATTTTCATAATAGAAATACCATTCGAAATTTAGGACAAAGTTTGGGGGTTAGTAAAAGCACGGTTGGGAGATGGAAAAAGGAGGGTGTGATCAGAGCACATACAAATGCCATTAAACCATCCTTAACAGATGAAATTTTTTTAACAAGGCTGAAATTCTGCCTAGCTGCATTAAAATATGATGTACAAGCAGGAACAACAAAGTTCAAAAGCATGGATAATGTTATTCATGCAGATGAGAAGTGGTTTCTCATGACAAAATGTAAAACAAGGTCTTATATTTTGCCTGGTGAAATAGAGCCTTACAGATCATGCCAAAGCAAAAGATTCATCAACAAAGTCATGTTTTTTTGTTGTGTAAGTAGGCCACAATATGATAGTAATGGGGAGTTGCTATTTGATGGAAAAATAGGCATGTGGCCTTTCACAAAAACAGAGCCAGCAAGAAGAAACAGTAGGAATAGGACAGCTGGAACACTTGTGACCAAACCATTAGAATCAATCAACAAAGAAGTCACAAAGTTAATGTTGATCAACCAAGTAAGATTTCTTTTATTCTTACATTTATTATTCAGCTTTCATTTCATGATACAATCAGCTACTGAATGTGACCAATCCATTAATAACAATCAGCTGCTGAAATCAGCAACTGAAAGTTATTAAAGGAAGCCATCAGCAAGGCTGAAAGTCAGCTACTGAATGTGACCAATCCATGATACAATCACCGTTGAAATCAAAGAATCGAAAGTTATTAATGGAAGCCATCAAGAAGGTGAAATTCGCCATCGAAATCGGTTTTGCATCTTATTAATTGATGCAATCGCCCATCGAAATTCGACCGAATGTAGGTAATTCCCGCAATCAAGGCAAGGTGGCCACCAAATGCAAGTAAAAATATTATCATTCAATGGGATAATGCACCACCCCACATCAAGAACAATGACCCAGAGTTTAGAGAAGCAGCAAGTACAGATGGATTTGACATACAACTACGATTTCAACCCCCCAACTCTCCTGATACAAACATCAATGATCTAGGATGGTTTGCTTCATTGGATGCAATTAAAACAGAGACTTATTCCAAAAGTGTTGATGACCTAGTGAAGGGAGTTTTAGAAGCCTATGCAAAATTATCTCATAAGACACTCAACAAATTATTCCTTTCATTGCAAAATGTTATGATATCAATTATGAAAGCAAGAGGGCACAACAACTTTCCATTGCCTCATATGGGCAATGATGCATTGGAGAGAGAAGGGAGACTCGAAAGAGATTTGAATGTGGAAATTGGGCTTGTAAGAGAATGTGTTCAGTACATGTTGCAGGTAGGTGATGGAGATGGTTTTGAAGGCATAATGACAGCGCTGGAAGAACAACAGCTTCTATGATTCATCAACAAAGTCAACAATCAGCACTCTCAGTTTAGAGAAGCAGCAAGTACAGATAGATTTTGATTGTAAAGTCTCAGTGCTTTCATATTAAGAAAGCTCATCCTAGACTTGGTTTTTTGATTGTAAAGTCTCAGTGCTTTCATATTAAGAAAGCTCATCCTAGACTTGGTATTTTGAAAGCATAATGACTCTTGTTATTTAGCAATTCCAAAAATCATTTCACCTCTTCAAAACCACACCAAAAACCAATGATCAGGTGGTTCTCAGATTTGAATCATCATAGAACACATAAAAACGAATGCTCAGGTAGTTCTCAGATTTGCATCATAATAGAACACATAAAATCCAATGCTCAGGTGGTTCTCAGATTTGCATCATCATAGAACACATAAAATCCAATGCTCAGGTGGTTCTCAGATTTGCATCATCATAGAACACATAAAGGGACATTTCATCACAGAGTCATAAAGGGACATTTCATCAAAATTAGACCAAAGCATAGCAAACTCAGATAATATCATCACAGAGTCATAAAGGGACATTTCATCACAGAGTCATAAAGGGACATTTCATCAAAATTGGACCAAAGCATAGCAAACTCAGATAATATCATCACAGAGTCATAAAGGGACATTTCATCATTTCACATAATCACTCAATCACAAATCCCAACTTCAGATTATGAAATTCATAGAAAACAAGTAAAATTTGAAGGAAAACATAACCTGAGCCATGCTATTTCCAATGTCTTGAGTTTCCGAAGAGCTTTCTGAAGGGTCTAGATCGGTGACAAGCACCCACGGTAGGTACACTTCCATTAACGCACGTAAATGATGGTCATCAACTTTCTTTGACTCCTCTGATTTAGGGTTTGGTGGTTCTTTCATCTGCTGCTCGTAATCCTTCACGAAAGCCTCATAATAACTCGGGGAAGCACATCTATCTTCTTCCTTCTTCACCTCTTCAGAAACCCCCAAATTCGTTTCCTCGACAACGGTGTCTCGATTCATTTCAGATTCACTATCGAAAGTAACTATCGCCTCCGATGACCAAACGGCATAGCAATACGCCTGATATGGGTCAAGCGGTGACGGTGGCGGTGGCGATGGCGGCGGCGACGGCGACGGATAATCGTTCGCCAAATCAATCGATTCAGTGAATGGTAGGGATGGAAGAAGCGGAATACAAGGGTCGAGCCAAGGAGAGGACTCATCGTTAAACATGGGAGAAGAATTTTGTGGTTTTGAAGAATCCATGATAGATTGCTTCAGAAATGGCGATTTAGGGTTTGCCACCAAGTGAGACAGCGTTGATGAAAACGAAGGGAGAGAGAGAGAGAGAGAGAGAGAGAGAGAGAGAGAGAGAGAGAGAGGACGAATCGATGGACATGGGAAACGGATTTTGTGTTGCCGGAGAATCCATGATAGAGAGAGGTAGAGAAATGGCGATTTAGGGTTCTTCCTCATACGCTGATGAAAAAACGAAGGGGAAGAGAGAGAGAGAGAATAGATGGGGTTTTGTTTGGGTAAGTAATTAGGAGTGGGTTGGGTTAATTTATTAATTGGGTTGGGTTAATTTATTAATTGGGTTGGATTAATTAGTGGAATGGGTAGGATTAGGATTAATTGGGTGGGGTAGGAAGAATATATTAATAATAAAAAGTTTCCTTTTTGGGGTTGTGCCCTTTTAAATGGGACGCCCAAAAAGAAAATTTGTGTCCTTTCGGGTGGGACGGAGGGAGTATGCCTTCCAAACCTATGGACAATAGCAAAATAATAATAATAAAAATATATACTCCCTCCGTCCCAGCTTAGTGTGAATCAAAATGTTGAGCACATCGATTAAGAAAAAGTAAGTGAGAGAAAAAGTGGAGAGAATGTTGTGAGTGTAAAAGTAAAATAGGAGAGAGAATGAGTGGAAGGAATAGTTAGAAGAGAGAATATTGTGAGTGTAAAAGTAAAATAAGAGAGAGAAAGAGTGGGGTAAATAGTGAAGATTCCCTTCCATTTTGGGCAGTTCACACTAGAGCCGTCAAGTTGGGACGGTCCCGTCGGGACGTCCCGTCCCGCCATACAAATGGGACGGGATGGGACGAAATATTTTAGTCCCGTCCCGTTTTTGTCCCGTCCCGTATCGTCCCGTTCCCGTCGCGGGACAACTTATTTTTATCCCGTCCCGTCCCGTTTTCCCGTATTGATCCGTACAAATGTGAAGGTGAGAATTATATACTGTTGTATAAATATTATGCTTGCCTCACGTGGAAGAAATTAACTCTACCTACATTAGCAGCAATTATGGATACTGGAGTATTTACTACAACTTTATATAGGATGGTCCCTTTCATGTATTAGAAGAGATGGAACCAAATCAATAGTTCCAGATGTGGAGACAAATAGTAAGAGTTTCTGTATATCAAATGAAAGTTTGTACATGGAAGAATATATACCTTATAAACTACTAACTAAGATTAAGGAAGAATTTATTCTCAGACTTCACAAAGTTCAGTAAATTGTCACTCAGAGAAGGGGTTTAGGGGAAGAACTGGAGAAGGCTTGTATGGTGGTTTATTTGTTAGTCTTACTTTCTAAACCATCTCCATTTTATTGTCACATTGATAATTCACACGCTTCCTCAGAGCAATTCCACCTTATCTCAGCAACTTTTTTTCGATCCCGCATGGGTCCCGCGGGATCCCGCGTCCCGCAAATGGGACGGGATGGGACGGAGTATTTTAGTCCCGTCCCGTTCCCGTCATGGAACAACATAATTTCGTCTCGTCCCGTCCCGTATTCCCGTATTGACGGCTCTAGTTCACACTCGACTGAGACGGACCAAAAGAAAAATAAGTGTACACTCAACTGGAACGGAAGGAGTAACTGATTTCGCCTAATACCCATTGTATGTTATCTTTGCAAAAACATATCATTATCAAAATTTATTTTGAGAATTTGTAACTTCAAGTGGGACATTATAAATTATAAAGGGATTTTTATGAATAACACCTTGAGATAGAGAAAGAGTGGAATTTACCAATAAAAATAGATATTTTCAAAACTCATCAATAAATTAATAAATATCCGCTAAAAATGCGGACAAAAATATCACTAAGGGCTCGTTGGTAGGCCGATAGGATTAACCTGTATTAATAGTGAGGGAATTATTAATCAGGGGATTTATAATATCACCCTTTTTTTGGGATTAATAAGAAGGGGATAAGAGGGGATAAGCGGTTACTATCCAGGTTGTTAGAAATAATACAGTGATTGCATTTAATATACCAAACACCAAATTTATTGGATTAATAATCCTATCCAGCCTAAGAAGAGCTATCAAACGGCCCCTAACTGTTATACCAACATAGCCACATAAGAAAAATAAATAAATGGGGCTCTTTTATTTTAGGGACCTGAGCAAAACCTCACCAACCTGCACCCTTTTAGAGCCAAACCTGAACCAAAATTTATGCATTTGAAAAAAAATTAAGTTTGGATCGTTAGGCATGGCCCCTTGGATTTGTAGTTTAATTTTTGGTTAGCAAAATCAGATATTTGTTAGCCTCTATTTCTTTTTCTTGGACTTAGGGTGAGTTTGGGAGTGCTTTTTTATGGCTTATAATCACTTTTGAAACTCAAAATTATTTTTAATAGCGTTTGGATAACAATACTGATTATGATTTTAAGCTGTTAAAACGCAAAAAAACTGTGTTTTCGTAGAAGCAGCTATGATCCAGCTTTTGCTAAAAATGATTCTTAGAAGCTGTTATTTGTGTTGTTTTTACAATAATAATCTTTATCTCTTTTATACATTTATTATATCGAGATACATATCATAAAGGTCATTTTTGATATTTATCTTTAATAATCAGTTTTGAACATATAGTATCCAAACATACTTATAAATTTTAGTATTTATTACAAGTAATCGATTTTTTTAAAATCACTTTTGAAAAATCACTTTAAGGGAATCAGAAGCAATGCCAAACTCACCCTTATATATATATATATGGAGGGGCTATTGCCACTACATATTTTGCTTTTTCACTACAACAGTGTGTATAAAGTCAAAACTATCCTCTCCTATTTAAGTAAATAGATACAATCATCCTTATGTTTTATATGGAACTAATGAAGCATAAATTATCATTACAAATTTAACTTATCCACTACATCATATTTTTGGAAATATCCATTCATTTACTAATAATTTATTTAATTAATTATATTTTTACTTGAAATAATTATCTTAGATAATGAAGAATTAACTTCTAATAGTCAATTATCATTTAGTTTTTTTCAACTTGACTTTTTATTTATTTTATACATGTATTTTTTATATTTATTTTCTCTAAATAACAATCAAATTACAATGCAATCCCTTATTTCTTATTTAATATTTTATAGAAAAATAGTTAAAAATATTTGACACAATTTAAAAAATAAATATCAATAATGTGAGCTTGAAAATATAAAATATTTTTAAGAATATTCTACTGCTCAAAATTATTTATAGTTTCACCAATAAATTTTATGTTTAAAATATATTAGTACAAATGAGTAAGTATTTTTTGAAATTACTTTTTTTTAACACTAGAAAAAATAGGAGGTTTTTAGGAACTAAAAACTCTCAATTTTCAGTTTTTTTATCTAAAAGTTATTCCATTGTTTATAAAAATTAGTTTTTCACAAGATTTTTTAATTACGAGCATAATAATATGTTTTATCACTACCCAAAAAAATCATTTATAAATTCAAAACTTAAGTTTTATACTTCAAAATGTATAATTAAAGTTCTATATTTATTCACCACTTTTGTAATCTTCATTTTTATCATTAAGAAAAAAATCAAGATAAAAATGTAAATAATAAATTTATACTATAATTTATTAGTAATATATTACATATAAAAGTATAAAACAATATGTTGAAATATAAATATTTCTCTTTCATACAATTATTTCATATTAATTATATAATTATTTTATAAAAAAAATAGTAAGGATTTGATTTCCTTGGCAAAGATGAAAAGAAATATATGAGAAATAAAAAGAATTAAATAATCTTACCATAATAAAAGGAAATAAACAATAATTAGTTAGGATGGGTTTGAAGGGCAATTATGTCAAAAAGTTAAATTATCCCAATGAATGTAGTGGAAAAGCAAAACATGTAGTGGCAATAGCCCCTCCCATATATATATATACTCCCTCCGTCTCGATCGACTTAGGACTTTTTGCCATTTTGGGCGTCCCACCCGGCTTAGGACGGCCCAAAATGGAAACCTTAAATCACTATTCTCTCCACTCATTCTCTCTCCTATATTATTTTAATACTCACAACACCATTATAATTTACTATTCCCTCCACTCATTTTCTCTCCTATTTTTAAATTACACTCACAACATTTACCTTTTTCTTAATCCCCGTGCCATTTCAAAAAATCCTAAGTCGGCCGGGACGGAGGGAGTATATATATATATATATCAAAGAGAGAGATATATACTAATTTTCTCTCTCTCTCTCTTATTTAATACTAATTTTTTTTCTCTCTCTCTTATTTAATACTAACTCTCTCTCTTTCTCTCTCTTTGATGATTACAATTTTACCCCATCATACATATGATTGCTTTGAGGAATGAGGGACATTTTTGTCCTAAAAATAATGGGTCACTTGTTAGGATACTCCTATGGTGGGTATCCTAACAAAACCCATATATATATATATATATATATATATATATATATATAATGGGTCACTTGTTAGGATACTCCTATGGTGGGTATCCTAACAAAACCCATATATATATATATATATATATATATATATATATATATATATATATATATATATATATATATATATATATATATATATATACATATATATATATATGTATATATGTATATATATATACATATATATATACATATATATATATATGTATATATGTATATATATATACATATATATATATATGCATATATATATGTATATGTATATATATATGTATATATACATATGTATATATATACATATATATATATATATGTATATGTATATATATATATACATATGCATATATACATATGTATATATATATGTATATATATATACATATGTATATATACATATGTATATATATATATATCTTAGTAAAAGTCCGTGTTCGAGGACACGTGGTATTTTTTTTATTTAAAAAAAATTAAGAAAAAAAAGGGCAAAATGGGAAAGAGACAATTTAGTGAGGGCAAAATGGGAAAAAAAAAACTTTTGGCACTATTCATTGTACTGCTCATGGCTGAGGTGGACAGTTGCCATTTATACTATAAATATGCACATAAATTTAACAATCAACTTTAAATGCGGACTTTAATTTAAATTTATGACATTTTTTATTGCCCAAAATCTTGAAACACATAATAAATCAATACTTTAAATAATTTATTACAAAGACAAAATAAATGTGTACCTTGATTCATGCTATTGACTTTGATAATGATATTTTCTTTCTTGTCTTTGCCTTTAAGTCCCTCTTGATGGATAGAGGGTTTACGTTAATTCCTTTTCCCTTTAATTGAGAGAACTCTTTTATTTCTCAGTTTCTTTCTTTTCTTTTCTGTCACTCTTTTCTCTCGTATATTCTCTAGGAGAAGACATTAGTATTTATACTACTCTAATAAATCTTGCACCCGAAGCCTTATTATATCAAGAGATAAAACTATGCAATTTTATGTCCATACTTGGTAATCAAGGATCCTGCCCTCAAAGAAAATAAGAGTACACGTGGTGCATCAATATCATGTTGATTCACCCTTGCTGATATTCTTCATGGAGAAGACTTCTTGTCCACCAACCATATTTACTTTGAAATCTAGAGTCATTTTACTTATTTTATTTGTTTATATATATATATATATATATAGTTTTCGATCCAGATATTTTTATTAGTGGGGGCCGAATTCTACCATTAGAATTCATAATATGTAGTACAAAAAGTTTTTTTGTCTTGGTAAAATCTGGGGAGAAACGCGTTTCTTCGTAACTTATGGAGAAACGGGGCTCGACTTGTCGCGCGACAATGCAGACCAAGGCTTCTGGATATTCAGAAGCTTATGAAAGTGATATCCAGAAACCTTCAAATGAATATCCAGAAACTTTCAAAATGTTTCTGGATATTCATTTGATTGTTTCTGGATATACATTTGAAGGTTTCTAGATATCCAGAAACCTTCAATAAGCAATTTCTGGTCTTGGCCTTGAATTTGGCTTCAAATCTATTTTTTCTGGATATCCGTCCCAAAGGCTTCTGAATATCCGTTCCAAAGCTTCTGAATATCCAGAACCCTTTGAGACTGATATCCAAAAAATTTTTTCTGGTTATCAAACGCATAGCTTCTGGCTATTAAAAACACGTTTCTTCATAGTTATGGAGAAACGCGTTTCTCATTAGACCTACTCTTTTGTCTTGCTTAAAATTGACAAAATTGTACCAAAAAGCATACTTTGAAACCAATTTTTGTTACAAACCTTCTAATTATTGAACACAATATTTTGGGGGAAACTAGTTTCTCCCTAAATTATAAAAAGTCCTGTTTTTTTAAATTGTTCCTATATTCGTCAAATACTTGCAAGTTGAAAAAAAATTGAACTTTTTATAATTTACGAAGAAACTGATTTCTCCCAAAACTTGCTCATTATTGAACTATATGTTCAAAGTTGCTATATCAAAATATTTGACCGTATCTTCTTTTTGCTAATCGGTTATTGAATATTTAAGTATTTACACAACCTATCTATCTATATATAATAATAAGATAGTGGTAAATAGAGGGACTATGAGGGGCATTTTAGTCATTTCATCCGGTGGCAAAGTGGCAAAAATTTTGACTTAAAGGACAAGTGGCAAGATGTGATTGGGCTGTGCATTAAATTTTTAATTTTTTTTTGGAAATTTGGACACGTGTCACCAATTTGCTGAAGGGCATTTCCGTCATTTACTAGGCGCGTATAGGGACGCGCAGACAATGAAGCGTTACTCGCTTGAACGCTGATGACTTTTTTTTTTTTTTTTTTTTTTTTTTTTTTTTTGTATTGGACACTTGGCGTTTGCCTATTGGTTGGTTGAATTTTGGTTTTTTATTTCTCACCCATTTCTTTTACCTCAATTATTTTATAATAAATTAATTTTTTTAAAATTTTATTTACACCAAAATTCATAATTTTTTTTTCTCTTTAAATAGAGACTTTTTTCATTTGATTTGGACACAGAAAAAAAAACGTTTATTTTTAAATATAAATTTCTTAATTATCCTTTGTTAATTTTTCTTTTAATTTTTCAATATGTTTTTAGTCAAAATTATTTTTGACGAAATAAATATCCCTATTTTTTAAATATAAATTTCTTGATAATCCTTTGTTAATTTCCTTTTATTTTAATATATTTTTAGTGAAAATTAATTAAGTGTGAAGTATTTATTTTTAATTATAAATGAAAATAATAATAATAATAATAATAATAATTTGACTAATAATAAAAATAAAGAATCTAAAATAAAGTAAAAGTGGTGGGGCATAAGATGATGAGTTGGAATGGTGTTTAATTTTTTTAAACAAAATCATTTTGTATTTAAAAAGTATATAGGGTTATTTAAGTTAATAATAATAATATATATATTTATATATTTGTATATATATATATATATATATGTATATATATATATATGTATATGTTTATATATATATATATATATATATATATATATATATGTATATACTCCCTCCGTCCCGCTAATATTAGCACAAACACTTGTTTGCGGGAATTAAGGAATATGATATTTTAATAAAATGTTGTGAGTGTAAAAGAATGAGTGGAGAGAGAGAATGAGTGGAGGGTGTAATAAATTATAATGGTGTTGTGAATATTAAAATAATGTAGGAGAGAGAATGAGTGAGGTTGGGTGAATATTTTATTAATATAAAATTTCCTTTTTGGGAGTGTGCGAATATTAGCGGGACGCCCAAAAAGAAAAGTGTGCTAATATTAGCGGGACGGAGGGAGTATATGTTTATATATATATATATATATATATATATATATATATATATATATATATATATATATATATATATATGGGGGAGTGTGATGAGTAGGGGTTTTGGTTTCTACTCCCTCCGTCCCAGATCAAGGGTTCTCGGGAGAAATTTCACGCTTTTTAAATTTTTTTTTAAAAAATGAATAAAAGTTAAATGTGGGATAGGAAATAGTAGTTAATGATTTTTTTTTTTTTTTTTGTAAATATGTTAACTTTATAAGGGTATAATGAATGATTTTTTTGTAATATGGGGTAGAGAATAGTAGGTATTGATTGATTTTTTAAAAGGAGAGAGAATGAGTGGGAGGAATAGTAAGTTAATGATTGTTTTTTTTGTAAATATGTTAACTTTATAAGGGTATAATGAATGATCTTTTTGTAAATATATTAAATTATAAGGGTATAAGTATATTCAAAAACTTGCCATTTAAGAAAAGGGACTCTTGGTCTGGGACGGACCAAAAGGAAAAGTAGGACTTTTGGTCTGGGACGGAGGGAGTATTTAATAAGTGGGATGGGCTAATATGATTATTTTCTTTAGTTTAGTTCGTTATATCAAACAATTTATTTAATTTTTTTAAATAAACCTTTGAAGCATAGTAAATAAAGTATTAATAAATTTGTCAATTTTTCTATTCGTCTTAAAAATTTATGTATTTATAATATGGGAATTAATTTGATTGTAAAAATTAAAAAATAGTGAAGAAAATAAATAATATTTTTAGAGAAAGAAATTATTATTTCAATTTATTTTATTTTTTGATTTTTTTTATTTAATGTGGGTAGAAAATGGTGTATGTACTCATTTTACTAAAAGCTTGGTCTCAATTTTTTTAGTCTCCATCTATATATTTAAAATGGGTAATTCTTTCAAATATATATCTATATCTATATATAATAACATGATTGTGGTAATGAAAGGGGGTTTGAGGCGCAATTTCGTCATATCACGCCGTGGCAAAATGGCAATAAATCCGGCTAAAAAGACACGTGGCGATCTGTGATTGGCCTATATTGTTTTGATTTATTTTTTTTTGGAAATGAGGACATGTATCGTCCGTTTGTTCAAGGGAGATTTGTCCATTTCCTTGGCGCGAGTGGGACACGCGCCGACAATGGCGCGTGAAGGCAGATGGATTTTTCTTCTTTTTTTTTTTGGTTTGGACACGTGTTTGGCAGTATGATTTAGGTTTTTTTTTAACCCATTTCTTTTAACTAAATTATTTTATAATAAATTATTTTTTTAAAGAAAATAGTCTGTATTTAAATAGAATTTTTTTTATCATTAAAATTGGTCATTCTTTCAAATCTATATCTATAAATAACATGATTGTGGTAATTAAAGGGGGGTTGGGGGGCAATTTCGTCATTTCACGCCGTGGCAAAATGGCTAAAAAATCGACTTAATAGATACGTGGCAACCTGTGATTGGGCTTTAATTTATTTTTATTTTGTCTTTTGGAAATTTGGACACGTGTTGTTCTTTTGGTGAAGGGCTTTAATTTATTAATTATATATATATATATATATATATATATATTTAATATTAATAATTATTAAATTCATATATATATATTTTATATTTAAAATTATATATGTATATTTTATATTTAAAATTATATATATATATATGTATATAAATATAATTACACCTACCTTGAACTTGAAGCCTCTTTATATACCAAGGCCAAGGCCCTTTTTGATTTGTTTTCTTTCTATGTGGGAAATCTGTCTTGGCCTTGGCCTTGGCCTAGGCTTTTATCCCACATAGAAAAAAAATCAAAGTAAGATGGGTTGACTTGGTTATATAATGAGGATGAAGCTTAGCCAAGCATGCATGGTTCGTCCGTGCCTTTATCCAATGGCCGGCTTGACTTTGACCGGCCGTGGCCTTGGTTTTGACTTTGTATTTTTTCAAAAAGTAGGTCAAATCAAATATTTGAATCGAATAATTCGAATTTCAATTTTGAATGGAATATAAATAATTTTTTATATTTAAATACGAATAAGAATCAAATTTTATATTCGAATACAATCGCACGGATGTAACAGAATATTTATTTTAGTGACCTTCAATCTGATATTTTTTCTCATAATATATGTTACAAATAATTTTTTTACAATGTATACAAACATCTCTATTTATTTTGTATTCGTTTAGATTTTGATCAGTTCTTCGTTATTAACTGTTCGTGCATCGCACGGGGGTTAAACTAGTGTAGTTAAAGATAATAAATGCTTGAACGAAGGATGTTACTGATTGTTCTTCACATTATATTATCTTGATAAATTTTTTAACTGTAATTTGTATTTCACAATTATTTTGGTTAGAGTTTGATGAATAACTAATATTTTTTATTAAACTTGGACAAAATTTTTGGTGTAAATAACTATGAATTATATTTTACAGTTATTTAAATAACTGTGAAATATAATTAATTTATGTTATAACTGTGTTGGTTTATGTTATAAATTGAGAATTCTATTTCACATTAATGTTTTATAGGTTTTCACAGTTGTTCATTCTTATCTATTGATTGTGAAATAACTGTGATGTGTATTTCACAGTTATTTTGCTTAAACAACTGATAAATTTTTGAAATGTAATGTGTATTTCACAGTTATTTTGGTTAGAGTTTGATAAACAACTAATATTTCTCATAAAACTTGGACACAAGTTTTGGTATAAATAACTGTGAATTCTATTTCACAGTTATTTAAATAACTGTGAAATAAAATTGGTTTATATTATAATTGTGTTGATTTATGTTACAAACTGAGAATTCTACTTCACACTAATGTTTTATAGGTTTTCACAGTTGTTCATGATTAGAGTTGATTTATGTTATAATTGTGTTGTAGATTTCTCAGTTATTTATGTCATTCTTTTAGAATAACTATAGGGCAAATTTCACAGTTGTTGGTGTTTTTATTAACTGGGAAAAAAAAGAAAAGAAAAGAGAGAAAGAGGGAGGGAGAATGCATAGGGAGTGCGAAGCAGCGGATCCTAATCTTCACCCATCAAGCGTATAAGGCCCTGGTACGTGCGGAAATTGTAGTTAGGGATATTTTTGTCCACATATTTTGCAGAGACTTATTGACGAGTTTTGAAAATGTCTGTCTTTATTAATCGATTTCATTTGATTTGAATGAGGCAAAAACCCCATTATAAATGGAGGATGGGACGGAGAGAGTTTTAAACTCCAATCATTATATAAATTACAAATAACTTCAAATCTAATTAGAGAAGAGGGACAATTTAAAAATATTTTGAAAATATAATTATGCTTGAAAGGGGTTAAATTATTTAAATTTAAAAATTGACCCCACATTCAAAATAAAATTACGAAAATAATACTAGTAAAAAAATTGAAAAAAACATAGGGGTCTACTGACACCCTTTTCTTTGCCTTGCCTTTGCCGACGACTATATTCCCCCCCCCCACCCCTTAACAAATGTTATTAAATCTAAACTAGTGTTACTCCCGTGCGATGCACGGACATCTACTAACAAATAAAATCCCGTGCGATGCACGGACATCTACTAACAAATAAAAGACGAAAATTCATACAAATATAACAGAAAATAGTGATGTTTTGTATACATTGTAAAATACTTATTTGAAAACTATATTATCAGTACAAATATCAGATTGAAAATACTAAAATAAATATATCTCTAAGGCATAGTTAATTTGTACAAAACGCGTTTTATACGTAAATTCCCGTTCTATTCAATAATACTCACGTTTGGCGTATGTTTTTCAATGCTATGGAATTAATCGCATATTTTCTTTTCATGTAAAACATAGTTATTGTGTATTGACGTGATATGTGCGTAATTTTAGTTAAGAAACATGTGATTAAGGGATGCAATTTGCCGAAAGTGTAATTTAGTTTTCGCCACCGATTGGGAAAGCGTAATCTATCCTAGTTCTAAAAACGAAAATAATCTTATCTTCCCTAAATCTGCAATTATCTTTCTCAACTTATAATTAAAAAAAAAATACTTCACATTTAATTAATTTTAACTAAAAAGATATTGAAAAATTAAAAAGGAAAATTAAGAAAAGATAATTAAGAAATTTATATTTAAAAAAGAGTGTTTTTTATCTGTGTCCAAATCAAAAGAAAATAGTCTCTATTTATAGAGAATTTTTTTTTATGAATTTTGGTGTAAAAAAATAAAAATAAATTTAATTTATTATAAAATAATGGAGGTAAAAAAAAAACGGATAAAAAATAAATATCTGAAATAAAACCGATCAATCAGAGATCGCCACGTGTCAAAAAAAAAAAAGATTAGCATGCGTACACGCGCCAGTTATCGCCCATTCAGAGCCTAATAATATTACAATTATAATTGCAATAAAAATAATGTTAAAATTAAAAATCTTACGCATAATTTCCACACTTGAAACCTACAAATCCTAAATAAATCGAAACATTTTAAGGTGGACAAACCCAACTTCAACTCAAAATAATTTTCACATAACATAATTATTTCATTCAATCATCAAATACTCACTTTATTTACTTAATTATTTCATTTTCAAAAAATATAGATTATCCTAAAAATTCGGCTGTTCATTGCAACAAAACCGTTTTAAATTATAAAGTTTTCATTTTTGTAAGAACAAAGGAATATTCATCTTTCAAACCAAGTATATAAAAATTATAGTATTTTTTTACTTTTTTACTGTGTCCAAATCAAATGAAAGAAGTCTCTATTTATACATATTCGACACATTTATAATACTCCCTCCGTTCCTAAAAGTTTGTCCCATTTGACTTTTTATTTGAACTTTGACCACAAATATATAACAATTTAATTATGTTCATGAAATTCTAAAAATTCCTATTGATTCACCATTAATAATATTATCAACAACAACTTTTAGAATTTCATGAACATGAGTAATCTCTCATAAATTTGTGGTCAAAGTTCAACAAAAAAGTCAAATGGGACAAACTTTTAGGGACGGAGGGAGTACTTTATTTACTATGCTTCAAAGATTTTTTTTAATAAAATAAAATAAATTGTTTTATATATTGAACTAAAATAAACCCAATAATCATATTACCCTATCCCACTTATTAAATAGAAACCCAAACCCACATTCATCACACTCCGCCCTAGATATATATAGATATATATATATATATATATATATATATATATATATATATATATATATATATATATATATATATATATATATATATATATAGATATAGATTATTATTATATTTAACAACATACTTTATAAATACACAATGATTTTTTTATACATATTCAACAACATTCCAACTCATCATCCTATATCCCATCACTTTTCTTTTATTTTATATTCTTTATTTCTTTTATTAGCAAAATTATTATTATTATTATTATTATTATTATTATTATTATTATTATTATTATTATTATTATTATTATTATTATCATTTAGAATAAAAAAATATTTCATACTTAATTATTTTTCACTAAAAAGAAATTGAAAAATTAGCAAAGATTAATTAAGAAATTTATATTTAAAGAAGAGGATTTTTTTTGTGTCCAAATCAAATGAAAGAAGTCTCTATTTATAGAGAAACAAAAATTATGAATTTTTGTGTAAAAAATTTTTTTTAAAAAATTAATTTAATACAAAATAATTGAGGTCAAAGAAATGGGATAAAAATAAAAATCTGAAATAAAACCAGCCAATGAGAAGGTGACACATGGGTTTTCAATTATTTTCAAATATGTCATTGTTGGAAATGTCCATATTGGCCTTTGCATATTGGCCAAAATGTGTCCAGAAAGGAAAAAAAAAAAGAAAACCCCTTTAGTCACGCGCCAAGGTCTTTGCGTGCACTACACGCCCCAAGTGAGAGCTTCCCACGTGTGGTTTCAGCCTTGTTAATTGCAATTTTGCCATGACGTAAAATGTCCAAAATACCCTTGACTTTTGGGGGGAAAACCTTGACAATCTTGCTTTTATATTAGTATAGATATTCAAAAATTAAGAAAAAATTATTTTTTTTCCCAAATTAAATTATCACTTTTCTGTAAATTTTAATCACTAAGGTGTATGCAAAATATTGTTATCTACCTTTTAAACTTATATTTTATAAGTATACAATGAATAATGAAAAAAAACGTTAAAAAACATTCGGGGATAAAGTTTGTCATTCAGTTTGGGACTTTTTTTTTTTTTTGAAAAGTGGTCATTTATTTAGGGACAGATCAAGTATAATATTGATAGTATAGTACGTGTTGTGATTACAAAAAGTAAGGTAAAAATGAGAAATGGGATAAAAAAAAATAGTAATAGGATTGTTGTCGTAAGTGTGACAAGTGAATTCCATTGAATAAATGAATATTAGGCAAAAATGCAAAAATGCAAAAAAAAAATACCCAAACTATATGAGACAATTTTGATTTTCATATATAAACTAGTCTTTCTTTCATTTAAGGTAATCCAACTATACTAACAACATTCATTTTTTTGTTAAACATTCATTTTTTTGTTAAATAGGCATCTGACATCCAGGTGACCCAAAATTTTAAGGATAAAATAGAAAAATTGTAATTTTCTAAATAAACTTTGGGGGTTCTATACGTCAAATTTGAAATTAAAAAGCAAACTAAATAAAGAACTATGAGGGCTGAAATGAAAAAATAAATAATATTTTGCCCCATCCCCTCCACCTCCATCCCATATTGTCCATCTCCCAAATTCCAACCTCCGCTTCCATCTTCTTCCTTCCATGGCCGGCCGGCACAATTACCTCACCTGTGATAACTTCTCCCCTAACTAATTTGGCCATCTCTAACACCCACTAAAACATTTACCTCCCCCTTTCCAGATCTCTTGATTCTTCTCCATTCTTTTTCTCCAGATCTCCCCATTCACCTTTCTTTCTCCCTCTCGTTTGTTGCTCTACTTGGGATGTATATTTCATTTGTTGATAGCCGACACACTTGCAGAGTTGGTTGGTTAGGGACGACGGGATTATAACGTTGGTGAGTGGAGGGCCGGGGGGAGAGGAGTGCGGATTGGGGCGACACGAGAAAGAGAGATGGATTTGGGTTTTTTTTGTTTGGACAATGATACATAAAACGAAAATGTATAGGAGCAACTAAGGGGGCGTTTGTTTTTTTATTTTAAGTCTTGTTTGTCTCTTAACACTTACTCCATCCGTCCCGCTAATATTAGCACAAACACTGTTTGCGCGGGAATTAAGGAATATGATATTTTAATAAAATGTTGTGAGTGTAAAAGAATGAGTGGAGGGTGTAATAAATTATAATGGTGTTGTGAGTATTAAAATAATGTAGGAGAGAGAATGAGTGGGGTTGGGTGAATATTTTATTAATATAAAGTTTCCTTTTTGGAAGTGTGCGGATATTAGCGGGACGCCCAAAAAGGAAAGTGTGCTAATATTAGCGGGACGGAGGGAGTATTCATTAAAAGAATTAGAGAAATAAGTGTGTTTTTTTTTTTTTTGAAATAAGGCTTGTTAGTCTCTTAAAGTCCTCTTAGTTTTAAGTGGTTAAAATGTTGCTGAATTGTCTCTGAAAGCCTCTGAAAGCCACTGTTTCATATTTGATTTTGGTTAATTTTTTTTTAAACTGTTTACTGTTTCATATTGCATTTACTTTTATTTTTTTTTATTTTTTTTATTTTTTATTTTTTTAACTGTTTCGTATAATGAATTCAGATAGAAAATCAAACAATTTATACAATTCGAGAATTCGGTTTTCGATTCTTCGCCTCTTAATCATTCAGCCATTTTCAGAACTGAAATCAGATTTCAGCACTTATCACTTAAAAAAAACAAAAACCCCCTAATAGCGAAAATGTATAAACCGTTGTATAAGTTTCTATCATTGGGATACAAAAAGATTTGTTTCAATCCAACGGATTAACATTTTCTCTATAATTTTTCATACACATTTTCATTATACATATCATTATCCTTTTTATTTTCCATTGTTGTTGAGGATGAAGAAGGAAAAAGATGAATAAGGGGGTGAGGTTGAAGATGAAGTTTAAGATGGTTGTGATTCCTATTTCGCCCCTAATAAAATTAGTTATGTGCATATTGCATACCTATTTAACTTAAAAATGGATTTGTTAAGAGAAGGTGTCTTGGATGCAACAAAAAACATAGTCGGATTACCTTAAATGCTTAAAAGTTGCCTTATAGTTTGGTTTTTTTTTTTTTTTTTTGCATTTCTACCTAAATATTATCAAACTTTTATTTTGAGATAGTAACATTTGTCAAGAGACAACCAAAAGGAAAATGACGTAACAATTATTATGAAAATGAGGGAATATAAAGAGAAGTTACTGTGTGTTTAAAACGATTTTAAGAAAACTTATTTTTTTTTTATGAATTTATATTTATATTTTTCAGAGAAAAGGGCAATGGCATCTAAATTTTAATCAATAATAAATAATAAATACTCTCTATGTCTCAAAAAGTTAATTTAATTAATTTAAATTTTAATTAAAATAATTAAAACTAACTTAGATTATTTATCGAAATTGACAGATCAAGTTTATCAACCAAAATAGTGTTCTAGATATGACCATCACAAAACAAGAAGGGCAGGCATATCAAGACTTGCCTCAAAGGATAAGAAGAGGTTAACTTCAATCCTTTTTACCGTCATGCTTTTTTTATCCAGCTTCAAAAAGGGCCATTTTTTTTATTTTCTTATTTGTAATGAATCCATTAACTAAGTTTAGAATAGTAATAAAATGGTCTTGGCACCTTCCACAATTTTGCAACAAATAAGTCAAAAAACTACTTTTAAAAGATAGATATTACAAAAAAAAAAAAAAAATTCACACAGGTTGAATATTACAAAAAACTCCTTGAAAATTACAAAAAAAAATCTTTTTTTTATTTTTGTATAATTTAAAAAAAAAAATCTTAATGGCATGCATTTATTAGTTGCTTATAACAGATAAATTTATTTATCAATTGTTTATAACAGAAAAATGACATTTTTCTGTCAAACAACTGATAAATAAATGCATTTATAAGTTATTTTAACAGATAAAATTCAAAAAAATAGCCTTTTTCAACTGAGTTTTTGGTAAAAACTTCAAAAGTAAGGGGCGTAATTATGAACATGTATTTGGGTATTTTCAAGCACAAATCATTTTGTTATAATTAATTTTTTCCTAAAGCAACTAATATTGACCATTGGAATATTCTTTCCCACCATAAAAATCCTAATTTTCTGGTAATGTAAACATAAAGTTTAATTTTCAGCCCCCTGTCGTTATTAGTCGCAATCACTGCTAAGTTTTAGAATAGTAGAAAAATGACTATTCTTGATATCATCTACAATAAATGGATGAAAGCCATCTTCAAGATACACCCGTATCCAAACAAAATAAAGGCAATATATATTAATTTAAGTTACATTATTTATAAATAATAAACTAAAAACAAAATGAACAAGTGGTCATTAATATTACTTACTAATTAGGAAAAATATTAAATTGTTCTGGATGGTTACATTTTAGCAACTAAATGATGGTTAAGTATCAATAAGAAGTGAACATATTTGTATGAGTTAGATTTGTAACAACAGATAATAAAAATTTAACTGCAACAATTGCAAATGTTAATCGACAAGCGTCTATATCATTTGGTATAGGGGGAGTCTCGTGTTCAAGCCTTAAAAAATGCAGTAGCGTTAAAAACTTCGTTTAGTGATCGAGTTTTGTCGTTATATTCGACTCGAACCAAATTAGTCTGGCATTTGGTGCTACTATACTTGATTGGTGGTGGTTCAGGAATGAAAAAAAAAAAACTGCAACTACTGTTCCACTTGTGTAGTTTGACCTTGTTCAGCTCTATCTATCTAAAGGTCCTAGACCAGTTATAAATATTTTGTCATAAAAGAATGTATTTTGTGGGACAATACAAGGCCAAAAAAGAGGACCTATTTCTTTTCTTGTAGCTGTTTAATTAATTAGATAAATGTAAGCACAAGAGTCTCTCTTTCAATTCTCTCTATTATATGAAGGAGACTTTGCCTGGTTTTTGTCATCCTCTAGTAATAAACCCCAAATCCCAAGTCTTGTTTGCTTCCATTCTTCTGTCAAACAAAAACCAACACATCCATTGACAGCACCAACAAGAGAGAGAAAGAGAGAGAGAGAAAGGGTTTGAAAAGGCAGCAGATTGATCCAAAAGAAAATAGTTATTTGGGATTACATACAAATTCTCTCTTTCTCTTTGTGGGGTTTTGATATTGTGAAAGATGTCAGCTGGTGATGGAGGGAGCTTCTCAAATGAAGATAATTTAGGAGGAGGAGGAGGAGGAGTCAACTGTACTTACACAAGTGCTGCTGCTGCTGCTGCTAGTAGTGTGACAGAAAACAGTGATGGATCCACCTCCCAACACCACCAAGCTATTAAGAAGAAAAGATCTCTGCCTGGCAATCCAGGCAATTCCTCTTAACTTTATCCTTTCTATTTCCTAAATATTTTTGTTAATAATTAACCATGTATATATATCTACTATATCCTCTCTTTTTTCTTTCTTCTTCTATTTTCTTTAATTTGAACTTGGTTATCCCTAGTTGGGTCAGTCGGTATTTCATTTCGGTCGTTGAATCGTATTTAAAGGCTCTCTCCCACTATCAAGAGCCGTTGATTTAAATGATGCATAATTTCATGCGGTTGTCATATGTCAATATGACAGACTACTGTGTAATCCAAATCGTTTCTTGCTAGCTAGAATTGTTTTTCCAGATTATTATGCTAATAATACATACTTAAAAAAAAAAAAGGAATTAATACATAGTTTGTTAGGGTGAAAGAGGAGAGATACATATTATACTAAATCATCTTAAAGAAATGAAAAATAAAAACAACTTATAATGTTTCCAACTTGTGATAGTATTAAGTTGGAATAGAGCATAAATTAAGCCATGTTAATCTTAATCTCTTTTTTTTATAATTAACCAGCAGTATTTAAACATCGTATTACTAGATGTCGATTAATCTGAATCAAATTGAATATCCGTGTATGACACAAGTACAGTATATATATATATATGTGTCTAGGAGAGATATTATATGGTCAATATTTGAATCAATGAGGATATCCATATCAAGTGCAGGAGGAGGACCATGTGGGCATGCAAGATATTTTATTTTAAATAAAAACATTTTGTTTGCTAAAAGGGGAAAAAGAAGGGGGGAAATTAAAACAAATTGGTTTGTTAAGATGGAGAATTATTGGCATTGGTCTGGTAGATTGTCCAAATGCTAGGCTCAATTATTGTTTGGTGGGATTGCAATAATTGACTACACTGTACATGCAACCACACTCCACTATTCTTTCTTCTATTCCTTTTTCTTTTTTTTTTTATTTTTTCACTTTGATTTGTAGCTGTTTATGGTAAATGCAAATAATAATTTGGTACACTCCCTTCATTTCACAATTTGTGACTGTGTATCAGTTGGATTGTTTAGCAGTTCGATATCTTAATTTTGATCTCAGTTTTGATGATTTAAATAATTTTATCGTTAGATTGGAAATTACATAGGGTCTCAAACCAGGTTTAATTAGTACTATCTCATAAACAATGGCGAAGGCAGGTTATGGTCAAGGGGGTCACTTGATCCCTTCAAATTTGCAAATTGTTAATTTTTAAGAAAATAACGTTTAACCACTAAAATTAATAATTTTATTTATTTTTACCCCCTTAATTTTCAATAATTTTTTTGACCACCTTCTATAATAAATTTGGATAACGTAACTATAGTATTTATTTTAAAGACATAATTGACCCTTTTGCCCAAATTTTCTGGCTTCACCACTGCTCGTAAATACGTTATTCACCGGAAGAACTACTCTCTTTGAAGTTAAGCTCACTTTATACCCCCTTCCTTCTAAAATCTATTTACGTTTTTAAGAAAATTGTAAAAGTTGATTTTTAAATAGTTTTAAAATCAAAATATACACCTAAATGCGACTATCTTACTTTAGAATTATAGCATCACAAATACATATTGGAAAACTATATTTAGTAAAGGTGATTGCGGTTTTCTTATTTTTTTTAAGAATTGTCTATTATTTTGGGATGCAGATTTTTTCTTAAATGAACCATCATTTTTGGAAGGATGAGAAAAAAAGGCTTCTCATTCTTAATTAACTTCCTTAATAACAGTATATATATGTTGTTCCCAAATAAGTTACATTTTTATAAGTTAATCGCAACATTTATAATGATACAGAGTAGAGTGTATTTTTTAGATGGCAAAGCCACATATATTGAAAAGGGGGCAACCCTTCCCCCTCCCCTTAGTTTTGAAGAATGCCATATAAATTTTGAAGTGAATTTTCACTACTAATATCATGAATTTTGCCCCAGTTTCTAATAAAAAAATATTACGTACTCCCTCCGTCCCTAAATGTTTGTCCCATTTCCCTTTTTCCTTTGTCCCAAAAAGTTAGTCTCATTTCCAAAATTAAAGCTTCAAAATCACTAAATTTTCAAAACTTGTAAAATTTAGGGACGGAGTATTACATAACGGCGGTGTATATTATCAATAATTTTCAAAGCCTTCGTAAAAATAACCAAAATTAAAGCTTCAAAATCACTAAATTAAAATGTTTGAAAAGTCAAATGGGACAAACATTTAGGAACGGAGGGAGTACTAGATAATATTTTGTCCCCGTCTATGCCAAATTTACATTACACCATATATGTAATTTTCTATAAAATTCTAGCTCCAACACTGTATATTTTCAGTGCTTAATTAACTCCTTCGATAATCTGTTCCTCAACACATTTCACTAATAAATCACATGCAAAAACTTTATTCATGCAGATCCAAACGCAAAAGTCATTGCTCTATCCCCAACAAGCCTAATGGCCAAGAACAGATTCGTATGCGAAATCTGCAACAAGGGTTTTCAAAGGGACCAAAACCTTCAACTCCATAGACGAGGCCATAACCTACCATGGAAGCTTAAGCAAAGAACGAGCGACGAGATAATAAAACGGGTCTACGTGTGCCCGGAGCCCACGTGTGTTCACCACAACCCGGCTCGAGCTTTAGGCGATCTTACAGGAATCAAGAAACATTTTAGCAGGAAACATGGAGAAAAGAAATGGAAATGTGACAAGTGTTCTAAGAAATATGCCGTGCAATGTGACTGGAAAGCTCATTCGAAAACTTGTGGCACTAAGGAATATAAATGTGACTGCGGCACCATTTTCTCCAGGTAATTAATTTATCCTTTAATGATTTTATCTATTTAAAAAAAAATGGAAAAATATTAAATATGATGACATTGATGCATGAATCTAGTAGCAATTTATTTAACATGGAAAATCAATAGTTTTAGGATTATTTGTTGAGGGATGTGTGTCGGGCCAGTGACATGCGGTTATATATCAGTTGAAATATCAGTTGTTAAATGCAATTTATGGGGTACAATAATCATATACTCCCTCCGTCCCATACCTATGTGCACACTTGATGTTTGGCACGTAAATTAAGGAGGGAGTATTATATTGAAAGTGTTGTGAGTGTGATAGTAAAATAAGAGAGAGAATGAGTGGAGGGAATAGTAAATTATAATGGTGTTGTGAGTATAAAAATAATGTAGGAGAGAGAATGAGTGGAGGGAATAATAAAGATTCTTTTCAATTTTAGAAAATGTGTACGTAGGTTTGGGACGCCCAAAATGGCAAAATGTGCACGTAGATATGGGACGGAGGGAGTATTGACTATGACTCCATTAAAAATCTGAACTTTGTAGATTTGCAGACGTATATCAATTAACTAACTGTAGTGGTTGATGCATGTACATATATACTATATTATACATTTTCTTTACTTAAAATAAGCTTTAAAAAAAATATTAAACCACCGGCAGCTTGATTTTTTTGTCGTATTATTATAACTTATTAGTCCATAGTTGACATGTTAGTCTTTGATATTTTACTTATAGTTGTTTGATCTAACTAATATTAATATTCAATTTTTGATAAATAATGTCAATTTTATTATTAGGTTAATATTAATACTCAATGTTTGATAAATAATGCATAAAAGAAGTAGATGGACAAGTTCTTCTTCACAAAGTAAGAATTATTAGGCTACATGCCAAATATGTGCATCCAAACAAGTCCTAGCCTAAAAAAAATGAGGAACTATTCATACAATATACTCCTATTAATTGAACATAATATGTTTTCAATTACCTTGTATTGCATATCGGGTGTCAACTAATCGGGCTATTATATTGAGTTTCGACTAATCTGAATGATTCGAGAGATGAGCTGAGCAGGATTTTAATTTTGGCATTCGTTTTTAATTTTGACATTCTTATTTTTTTTCTAAATTTGTGCAGGAGAGATAGCTTCATCACTCATAGAGCCTTTTGCGACGCCCTAACCGAAGAAAACAACAAAGTAAACCAAACCACACAAGACCACCACACATTCGATGACACCATCGCCGGAATGCCGCTAAACAACCACCCATCAACCTCCATTTCAACACCCAAATTTAGCCACCAAGACACCAAGAACCCATCAATTCTACTACCCAAATCCTTGTCCCTACCAAACGGAAGCCTCTTTGGCAGTCCAAGAAACATCTCATCCGGCCTCCATCTAGGAGCCAATGGCGCCGGCTTTCACGGATATGACAACAACCAACTCGGAGGCGGCAACTCACCGCTCACTTCCGCCACCGCCTTGTTACAAAAAGCGGCACAAATGGGAGCAACAAGTTCGAGCAATTGTGGTAATAATAATACTAATAATGGTGCCAACTTTGTCATGATGACTAGTATGGCACCACCTTCATTTAGTGGCATGCAACAACAACAACAACAACAACTTCATATGGATACTCTATTTGCAAACCAATTCATGCAAAATGGGATTCATCAAGAAAATTCAATCTCGCGATTCTTCAACAACGATGGGAATAATAATGTGGATGATCATATGGGAATGTACGCGGGGTTCTTGAGTAATGGGCATGATCATACGAATGTGCAGGGGAATAATATTGAATACGAAGATTCAAAGGTTTTGATGAAGTTTGCTGCAGGGAATGTGAATAGTCGTGATGATACAACTGATACAACGACAACTGTTGATTTCATGGGTGTGGGAGGAATGAGACCGAGGAACTTCAATGAACATCATCATCAGGGTACCATGGAAATTTGAAATTGATAGTTACTGATAAATACAGGAAATTGAGAGAGACTTGTTCAGGATATTTCAGATAGAGGGATATGTGATTCGGAATGTAAACGTGAATTAATTCAGATGTTATTATCATTTGCCTATTTGCAAGAATCTCAAAAATACAAGCTTCGGATATGTATATGCAACGCCCGGATAGAATGTTATGCTTTAATTTTATTTATTTTCTGAAGCACCCGCATCAAAACGCCACCACTAGAATATCGACTAATCAATCTTGTTCGGGCATGATATAGAACATGATCTTGGTCTTCTCTTGTAATGATAGGCCATTTACACATATAGGGCTAAGTCCTTCGACTCGGAACAGTAATTTGATATTCTAATGACCAACTTAAATTGCGTAAATCTTACTCTCTCCGCCCTAAAATAAATGATTAATTGGCAAAAATTTTGTTTCAAAATAAATGACCATTATATGTATAGTGAAATTATCTAAAGCTCCTTATCGATAATCATAATGTTTTAGTTTTACTCTTGTACTAATTAATAGTGTTATATACAGGAATCATTAAGGCCGTTTGATAGGGAGTATAAGCGTCGGATAACAATGATTGGGATAACTAAAAATAATTATCATATATTTGATTGATAATATGATACTAGTATTAATTATTCAAAATAATGGAATTATGATCTTATCCCTTCACTAATAATTCTGGTTAAATGGTGGTATTATTTATCCTATCGAATCGGATAATTTGACTACAAGTTTTATCTCTATTATGCCCTTCCATATTGAACTCTAGCATCCATTGCGTTCTCTCTCTCTCTCTCTCTCTCTCTCTCTCTCTCTCTCTCTCTCTCTCTCTCTCTCTCTCTCTCTCTCTTTCTCTCTCTCTCTCTGTTGAGTTCTTGTTCTTCTTCATCGATGAAAGAAACGTCTCAATCTTTCGAAGACAAAATCTTATCAAGATTTTAAATCGGCATTTCAGGGTTTAGTTCAAACGATATTTTTTTCACACTTGGGTGAACTTTTTATGATTTCCAACAATTACTTGTTCATGATTGAGAACAACAAAAAAGGTAGGTTGCTCGAGCGATGTTAAGTTCAATATATATATATATATATATATAGGGTTTAGTTCAAACGATATTTTTTTCACACTTGGGTGAACTTTTTATGATTTTCAACAATTACTTGTTCATGATTGAGAACAACAAAAAAGGTAGGTTGCTCGAGCGATGTTAAGTTCAATTAGGGGTATATATATATATATATATATTTACCCCTATATATATATATATATATATATATATATATATATATATATATATATATATATATATATATATATATATATATATATATATATATATATATATATATTTATTTATATTTATTTACTTATTTATTTTAAAGCAAGTTAGGGATATAGTTGAAAAATGAATATTGTTATTTGTATTAAATATGATATGGGCATGTTAATCCCATTCCTATCAAATGCCACCTTTGTTAGAATAATTACAGAATAATAAAGAAAGAAAACAGATTACTAAATAAGAAAAATAGAAAAGAATCAAACAGATGATGTCCGAGTCGTGTGTAATCACACTCTCCTTAAGACAATTTACGCTTCCTCACCGAGTTGTGCTTGAATTCAGATTGGACGCTTATCTCCCAGGATGAAATGGATTGAACCGGACAGTAGCCGCACAAAATACCTCCGGTGAATTGAATGTATGCTTGGACAGTATCACCACGCAATGCAAATGCAAGAGGCCAACGGAAGAGATTTTATCAATATGCAACAAAGGGAGAAAGTGAGAGGAACTGCAGGAATTTCGTGTGTATGAACTGATGTTTGTGTCTCCCTTATAAACTGCTCAAAAACCAAGAGACTGTGTATTGAATTTGGAAGCCAAAGTGTTTTTCAGTTTACAAAAGCTGCTCGGAAAACCAAAGGACTAGACTGTCCGAATTCTCCTGGAAAACCAAAGGACTTGACTGTCCGAATTCTCCTGTCTGTTCTAGTCCAGTTCAAAATAAAAAATGGCAAAAGGTGGGCTTGCGCGGACAGGCAATTTCGGAGCTCCATTCGTGTTCGTAGGACACGCATGCATATGAGTTCGGTAGCCCGAAGCCCATTTCGATCCATGATTTGCATCCCCCCTGCGCACCTGTATGCGAGAGAGAGCCTCTATGCTCCACAATCGTACTCCCTACTAAAGTGTAGGAATATATAAACTAGCCCACTTTTCCATCTTTTTCCAATGTAGGATAACCACATTTTTCCATTTCCAACCCACTCACTTTGAGCCTTCATATCTCATTCATCCCTTAATCATTTTGGACAAATGAATATTCAATCTCTATCTCCTCATGGAGTAGAACACAAACCCACAATCAATTTGTCATTTTTACAAATAACTCATTAAGAAAATAACTCATTATTTCCTTCAAAACACACTTTTTTTTTCCAACAATCCCCCACATGAAGGAATAATGTAGAAATGGTGATAAAGTTTGGCAGACGAAAACTTGCATACGATAGGTGTGGGAATGCCAATTGAACCTTCGCTTGTACAAGCATATTTACTCTACTCGCAAGTCGATAGACGCAATGTACTTGAATCGTTATGATTTTTGTGTAGCCGATCATATGCTTGACACAAGTATCGTCCTAACATGCTTCAATTCTCATAGTTATGTTCGTTCATGGCCCTGAACATATGCCTGGTTCTGCGAGAGGGTCTAAGAATTGAGCCTCACACAGTTCTCCTCGAAGCGGCCCCACTTCTCTCTCACATAGGTGATTTCTTAAAGATAACCCGTATTATCCCGCTCGAATTTTCGACGCGTAAGAATCATTAAAAACCATAGGCTTATCCTTGTCCTTTCGGGATGTCACTAATAGGAATGGACTTGGGGTTGATTCCCCCACAGTGACGCTACAAGTCTTTTACCAATTAGGTGGTCCCATTGAATCTAGTTCTTGGGATCTCCAGTCATCCAGATTGGTTTTTCCGCTGTGTTTAACTTTTAAGAGGCTTAAGTCCCATTCCCCTCGTCAAGCTTTCAACTAACTCTCTATTTAACCCTTTGGTTAACGGATCCGCTAAATTTTCCTTTGACTTAA
Organism: Adenophora triphylla var. japonica; assembly: GCA_022495995.1. NCBI lineage: Eukaryota > Viridiplantae > Streptophyta > Magnoliopsida > Asterales > Campanulaceae > Adenophora > Adenophora triphylla. The sequence goes on along the minus strand of JAFEMH010002669.1, from coordinate 237,527 downwards.
CATAGTCAATGGATATTGTGCCAGTTGAGAGTAGTTGTCTAATGGTATTATGTCTTCGACGAATGTGTCTAGATTTACCATTATACATATGATTTTGTGCCCTTCCAATCGCTGATTGACTGTCGGAATGAATACATATTGGTGGCACTGGCTTTGTCCATCTTGGAATATCTTCTATAAATTGGCGTAGCCACTCGGCTTCTTCACCACATTTATCTAACGCTATAAACTCAGATTCCATCGTGGATCTAGCTATAACCGTTTGTTTAGAAGATTTCCATGATATTGCTGCTTCCGCTAATGTAAACACAAATCCGCTTGTAGACCTTGAGCCTTTGATGTCGGATATGGATATCCAATTAGCATCACTATATCCTTCAATTACCGCGGGATGTCTTGTATAATGTAATCCATAATCTCGAGTATATCTCAAGTACCTTAGTACTCTCACTATACCTTTCCAATGTTCCCCTCCAGGATTACTAGTATACCAGCTCGGTTTGCTAACTGAGTAAGCAATATCTGGTCTAGTACAACTCATCAAGTACATTAGACTTCTAATGATTCTCGAGTATTCAACTTGAGAAACCGCGTCACCTCTATTATTTGATAGATGTTGACTCATGTCGATTGGGGTTCTAGCTATAGCTAAGTCATCCTTGCTGAATTTCTCAAGAATTTTATCCAAATAATGAGACTGGCTTAAAGCAAGTCCATTTGATATTCTTGAAATTTTCACGCCAAGGATTACGTCGGCTAATGCCATATCTTTCATATTAAACTTTGAGTTCAACATGTTTTTAGTGGATTTTATCATTTTATCACTGCTTCCTATGATAAGCATGTCATCTACATAAAGACACAAAATGACATAGCCATTTTCCGTGTTTTAACATAGATACATTTGTCACATTCATTTATTTTAAATCCACTTTCCATCATGACTTGATCAAATTTTTGATGCCATTTTTTAGGTGCTTGTTTCAATCCATAAAATAACTTTACTAATTTGCAAACTTTATTTTCTTGCCCCGGTGCAGAAAATCCTTCTGGTTGTTCAATGTAAATTTCCTCTTCTACGTCCCCATTTAGAAAAGCGGTTTTGACATCCATTTGATGTACTTCAAGATTCCGCAATGCGTATTTCAAGTACAATTCTTATGGATGTTATTCTCGTAACCGGAGAATATGTATCAAAGTAATCAAGGCTTTCCTTTTGCTTGTAACCTTTAATTACAAGTCTTGCCTTATACTTGTCAATTGTTCCATCCGTCTTCATTTTCCTTTTAAAAATCCACATATATCCTAGTGGTTTGCTTCCCGAAGGAAGATCCAGTAATTCCCAAGTGTGATTTTGTAAAATGGAATCAATCTCACTTTTAATGGCCTCTTTCCACAAAGGTCCTTCCAAAGAACTCACGGCCTCTTTATAACTTTGTGGTTCACTTTCAAGCATATATGTTAGAAAATCCGGGCCAAAAGATTTTTCTACCCTACCTCGTTTGCTCCATCGAGGTTCTACCTCCGCTTCATCATTTCCATCATTTTCATCATGATGATTTCTTCCTTCTACTTATTCTTCTTCTTCTATTGAATCATGTCTCATTTTAGATGAACTTGCCTCTTCTCTTTTGCACGGAAACACATTCTCAAAGAAAGAAGCATTTCTTGACTCCATTATAGTATTCTTGTATATATCTTGAATTTTCGATTCATGCACAAGAAACCTATAAGCACTACTATTGTGAGCATACCCAATAAATATACAATCAATAGTTTTTGGTCCAATTTTCATCTTTTTGGGAGGTGGTATTGAAACATTTGCAAGACATCCCCACACTCGCATGTATTGGTATGATGACACTCTTCCATGCCACAGTTCATCGGGGCTCTTGTTTATTTTCTTTCGAGGCATTTTATTTAACACATAGTTCGCCGACAATACGGCTTCTCCCCACATGTTATAAGGTAACCCCGAACTTATTAACATGGCATTCATTATGTCCTTTAAAGTTCGATTTTTTCATTCGGCAACTCCATTGGATTGAGGTGTATAAGGTGGCATTGTTACATGTTTTATTCCATGTTGAGCACAAATATCCTCAAATGGAAATTCATACTCACCACCACGATCACTTCTAATCACCTTTATTTTCCGGTTGAGTTGATTTTCAATTTCATTTTTATAGAGAACAAATTTCTCTATAGCCTCATCTTTACTTTTGAGAAGATACACATAACAATATTTTGTGCTATCATCAACAAAAGTCATAAAGTACTTATTGCCCCCACGTGATTGTGTTGATTTGAACCGCATAAGTCCGTGTGAACCAACTCAAGTGATTCATTATTTCTTATAATAGAATGGAACGGACTTTTTTGTTAATTTTGCCTCTACACAAGTTTCACATTTATGTTTGTAGTCTACTCCCTCCGTCCCACGATAATCTGCAAAAAAACCCCTTTTGGATGTCCCACAATAATCTGCACTTTCCTAAAATGGACCATTACCCACTTACTCCATTTTCTCTCTCCTACACAACCATCTACACTCACAACACATCACCTTTTTCACTTTTCTCCTTAATTCCCGCACCACCCAAAAAAGTGCATATTATGTTGGGACGGAGGGAGTATTTTACATTTAGGTATGCAATTCAAGTCAATTAATGTACGTTTAGTATCATAATTAATATGTCCTAGTCTACCATGCTACAAATTGGAAGACTCAAGCAAGTAAACGGAAGAATTATTCATTTCATTGCTTTTGGGCTTAATAGCCATTATATTTGGTTTCACAACCATAGCACTAAGCTTGAACATACCATCACTAACATATCTCTTTTCTACAAACATTTCACTCTTGGATAAAGTAACCATATCGTATTCAAGCACAACACGAAAACCATGCTTAATCAAAAGCGATCCGGACATCAAATTTTTTCGAATTTCGAGCACATAAAGCACATTATTGAGAGTCAATTCTTTCTCGGAAGTGTAAGTACCCCAATCTGGGTCGTTAATGTTCTGTCAGCCCAAATTAATGATTTATGATCATTTAGGGGCATTTTGGACATTATTTTGACAATTTGAATGAGGAAGGACCTCTTAGAAATAAAAAAAATGGACAAATACCTCGCTGGAAATTTGTTATTTCCAATAAAAGGGAATATTGACCAAGAGCAAAATGCCAAAACTGCTTTTCTGCACAGATCAGGCACGCTGCTGGGGTCATCCGCACGGACAAGATTGCACCTACAATCTTGTCCACGCGGATAAGATTGTCATCCAGACAACCTATAAATACAGCCCTTCTCCCTCAGTTTAACAAGACAGAAAACACCGAAAAAATATGAAAACCTACAGTTATGCTGTTAAAATCCATTCCTAAATAGCCATTTACACCTTCACAATTCAAAATCCAACCCCAAATCCAACCTCAAATCCATCTCAAACCACTCTCAAGCCTTGAAATCTCTCAAACCCTAAACAACAAACCAAGAAACAATTGGTAAACCCTCACCTCCCTTACTCAAATTTCCTTCATCCATGCATACATTTCATATATAAATGATGTAGCCTTGTTTATTTACTTACTTGCTCATCCCCTTCCCCTCTTGTCCCAAGAATCCAAGAGGTTCTTCATGGAATTCATTTCCATGGATGATCTTCTAAGATGATCCACATTTTCCTTTACTTTTATGTCATTCCCCACTCCCCTTTTTCACTATTTGGTACTTGCTTGCTTTACCTAGATGATGGTCATCTTGGAGTTCATCTCCATGGATGACCACTGCAAATGGTCCATACTTCCTAATTTCATGCCTCTTTATATTTCTAGTCTTTGCTTGCTTTCTTGACCTAAATATGGTCATCTTGGAGTCAATCTCTATAGATGATCATTTCTAATGGTCCACATCATTTATTTCCTTGCAAATCCCCTTCCCTAGTCTAAGATGCTCATCTTGGAACACTTTTCTTGGATGAAAATCATATAGACTCATAAAATAGGTCACACAAGATGTAGGAGATACACTTGAGTATAGATCTCAAGGATGGTCATCTTATGACCACCTTAGAGATCTTCCTCTAAAGTTGATACATCTTGACCTAATTCTTTTGTCAAATTTACTTTCATGTCAAATTTCCCTTTCCCCCTAGCAAATGAAATGCTCACAAAGTCCTAACGTACCCCCGAGATGACTTGATTTAGTGAATTCATCACTTATGACCACTAATCATATTCTAGGGAAAGAGAGGACAAGCATGGATGCCAAAATCCAAACATCCCCTTTACTTTCTGTCTTTTCAGTTACAATTCCAGTGACTAAACTGGTAACTGTAAAAATATTGACACTGCAGGGCCATTCGCGCGGATGAGATTGCACTGCAGTCTTGTCAACGCGGATGACATTGTCATCTACAAACAGTTCCTCAGTTTTCTGTTATTTTCAGTTTAATCACCGTTTTCAAACTGTTTTTCAGTTCAGTCCCTAAAATTCCAGTTATTTTCAGAAAATTCCTTTCAAATACACACACACACACACAAAAAGTTTCAAGTGATAAAGACTCATCGTACGAGGCATTCCGGGTGAACGCCAAACATTCTTCCTGGAGTGTAACGTGACCTCCGAACTCACTTTCTCTAATATTGGGTATTTTTCAAAGTTTTGCCCCTTAAACTAAAAACGGCGTGGCGACTCCGTAATGATTTTTCAAAGTTCGATGAAGATTTTTCAAAACTTTCGAACCAAAAAGTTTTGTCAGGCGCCAAGAAGGAAAAATTGGATACACATCATTACAGTGGCGACTCCGCTGAGGAGGATAGGATAAGCCTTTTTTTTAAATAAAAAAATAAAAAATGATACTAAAGTATATAGGCAGGAAACCATTAATCTTCCTGTTAACGCCTTCTTATTGGAGTCGGGGATAAATTATGGTATAACAATGCCACGTACTGGTGTCATTTCAAAAAAAAAAAACTTTTGTGGGTCAAACTTCCGTCCCAACGCTTGAGACTTTTTTTTTGTGTGTGTATGTATTTTCCCGTTATGCATTGTTATCGTTTTGACCGTCCCAAAAAAGTCAAATTTTGACTATCGGATCGATTCTTTTAACTGTTTAAATTTTATGTGCTTATGTGCTTACATGTTTTCAAAAAAAAAATAAAAATCGCATGCATCATGCTCTTAAGATACATTTGAAAATTTCTGTTTTTTACTCAAAAGGGAAGATTGACTGCTCGCACACTAGGCGCACGTCGACCTTACACTGCACACTACGTCCTTAACCCGGGAAATCTCAGTAGAAGTCTAGGAGGCCTTACTACGCCTCTCGGTGCGAGCACGGGACGACCCAAACACCCATTGGTTTACCCTCGTATCGACCCTGTACTTGTCCGTGACACACTTTTTCCGAGACTCGGTTGGTTTTTGGTCCGGTCCGTGTCAGACCAGGTCAGTATATACCCCACGCAGGTCAAATCCTAGTCAACGCGCCAAGTCGGGATCCCCCGCGAACCTAACTCAGTCGAAGTCATGCCGGTTTTCCGTCATGAACTTTGACCCGATCTTGACTGGGGCTCGGACTTTGACTTTGACCCGCACGGCTTATGCACTGGCTCCCGGTATGACACCGAGTCATCAAGCATTAACGCCCAGTCCATGTTTAAAGACTTCTTAACCAACAACGAGTCAAGATCCCTTGTGGACTATTATCAATCACGGTCATGCCAGCCTTTTTGTCAAGCACCTTGACCCGATCTTGATCCTCGACGCTGGCTTCGCTGGTAATTTACATCGAGTGCGCGTTAAGACTTCATGATCCGCCAGACCTTAGGTTCATTTTCCATTTCGGTCGGTGGGACCCGCTTGCCCTACGGAGCCCTTGTTCGGGGTTACAGGTTGAGGGTCCGCAGGCGTAGTGATGGGTCCCACTGATCCAGGACTGAGAATAGCAAAAAAAAAAGAGCAATCTTTTCCAACCGCTTAGGTTTTAATAAAACACGTTTTAAATAAACGGAAACAAATAACCGCATGTTGCATGAGCCCTGAGCCCAAACACCTACCCTATTTCTTCAACCCCCAAAGTCTGAACCTCCCTTGTATCTTCCTCCCGCAGCACCTCGCAAGGCTTGGGTATGGACACCGGGTCACCGTCTGGCTAGTTGGGAAGAATCAAGCGCATCATCAGCTTCACCGTTCGCTTCAACTCCAATTTTCAGAATGTCTGCATCAGCTGGCAACAATGGGCACAATACCACTCCGCCTCCTGGGACTCCCCAGACAGAACAGCAGTGGAATCAGTTGGCCGAACAAATGAGGCTGCGGCAGGAAGCACAGATGAACAGCCTTCTGGAGGCTATTAGGAGCCGTGGTTTGGCCGCTAGTCTTAATCCCGACGACACTTTTACCGTGGAAGAAGAGGAGGACCCTAACCCCACTCTTGGTCACCCTGACTACTCCAAATGCCACCACCAACCTCCTATGGTACCGCTACCGAAACCCACGCTTCTCGATCTATGGGTCAACCAGCTCCTCAACCACAGGCTACTAGGCCCATACAGTCTGGTGGGACAAGCCAATTCACAGTTCCTCAGTGGGGATAAAATCAGTACGGAATGTATTCCCACGGTTGGGGGTACCTTGGAATGCCGGAGCAAGGTGGGATCCCACCTCAGTTTGGAATCGATCAGCACGGACCTTCACAACAACAGTTCAGAGTACCGCAACAACAATCTGGAATGCCACCACTGTAGTTTGGTCTTAGACAACAGTCAGGTGCCCCCCCTCAAAATGATGTTGGTTCGGCAACCCCTAACACCTCGCCAACTTCCACAAACCCATTTCTCACTCAAGGTCCAATGGGCTAGCAAGCCCCCATCCCGTCTCATCAGAATCACCGGGACCGCAATATCCTCTCGGTTATACACCATCACCGCAGCCAGCATGCAGTTCAACAACCAGGGACCACAGCCCGCATTTAAGCCTACTTATGAGTCTCACCCCGAGAACCCGAGCTACCCGGCCACCTCAGGGCTGCCACCACCCTCTTTGCCAATTGGAAGTCAACAGCAAGCCGTTGGGTTCTATCCCTTTGCCCAGGCTCCTACTTATACTCTCCAGGGTAATTTGGGCCAAGGACAGGTTTTCACCTATGTCCCCGGACCGGCCATCCCTTCCACCAGTGTGCCGCCAATGGTAACTCCTCTCTCCAGCTCAGTCACTGGTTTGAACGCTTCGGCTCCATCACTGGACCCTCTTCTAGCTTGGTTCATGGAACAACACAAGGAAATGAAAGCGTAAATTGCCAAGCTGACAGGAAAAAAGGCTGCTCTTTGGCCCACAGATCCTGATTCTATTGTACCTTTACCCCACAAGTTCGTGATGCCTAGCTTGGAACTGTTTGATGGAACTGCCTGTCCAAAAACCCATCTGGACACCTATACCCTAGCTATGAAAGCCAAAGGATGCACGAACCAGCAACTGGCCGATTACTTCAGTCTCTCTTTGAAACTGGGGGCTCTGAAATGGTTCTTCCGGCTGAAACCCGAGTCCAGGGCCACTTGGAAACAGATCACCAACGCCTTCGCCGAAAAATACAAGGCCAACCTGGAATGGGAGACGAATTGGGTAGACTTGCAAACAACTATGCAACGCCCTGATAAGAATATTGGTGACTTTTACAAACGTTGGAACCTTAAGCTGAGTGAAATGGCCATTCCTCCTTCTGATGAAGAATAGTTGGACATCTTTCAGTCATGTTTGAAGCCTCGCCTAAGAGCATCCCTTAGAAATTTCCCCTATCAAGATCTGCATGCTATGGTCAGCTCTGAGGCTAAGTTTGAGAAGGCTTACAATCAGCAACAAGCCGCTACTCCTACCTTCCGATACCGAGCCACTACTTCTAATCCTACTCCTGCCCAGCCCAAGGGCAAAGAAGCTGTCAACTTTGCCGGACAGGATTGCAACAATGCCACTCCTTTCGTGCCTAGGAAAGTCGCGATGCCTAAGCCTCAAAATATAAAGTTCAGTAACTTTGGAATGCCCCTGAGCAAAGTTTTCAAAGGACTGGTCAAGGAGGGTTTGATTCGGCCTTTGGACAATTACCAGCCCAGGGATCCCAGCATCCCTTTGGACACCACCAAGCATTGTGCTTTTCATCAGTACCACGGGCACCTTACTGACGATTGTATAGTTCTGAGGAAGGCTATACGAGGGCTAATTGAAAATGGAAATCTAGAAGTACCTGAGGGGCACAACACAGTCAACAATCCATTCCCTAGGAATAACAACAGGGTGAACATGATTGAGATCGGAGAGCCCTTTCGCGCCGAGGAAGATTTGGATAATGAGCTAAACGAGGACTCCCAAATACCCATGACTAATCTGGTCGAAGATCCTGAATTCGAATTCCCTTTCGGCCTCGAGAATGAGGGATAGGCTGATTCCCCCTGGTCCCATGTTAGCATCTCCTTGCATGACTATGAAGCTCACTACTTCTCAGAAGAAGGGATAGCTGATACTGGAGAACTGGGGCCATTCAGATCAAACTATGAGAAGACCATTTACACAAGATGGCTAGAGCACTCTAGAAGAATTGAACAAGAGAGCTTTAGACAGGCACCCGTATTAGGGCTTATTAGTAAAGAGGCCGAAGCACACCTCGAGCTAGTACACTTCTGCAAAATGGTCCTGGGAGAAGCCGAGTATAGTCCTGATAACAGCGAAGGTGAAGGATCAGATGAGGGGGATCGCTTTCATATCCTGCCCGGAGTCAAATATGTACCGCCACCTCTGACTCTTCCCCCGCAGTTCCTCGGAGGAAAAGCTGAGTTGCAATTGCCACTTCCAGCATTGGGGGCCTATGACAACTTCTGTGGTTGCACACACCCATCCTCCCCTAATAGATATGATCGGCGCTCTCTCTTAGCCGAAGTTCGGATAGTATGGGATGATGATGATTCTGATGACGATGATGACTCTGATGATAGTGATGATGACGAGAGTGAAGAATCAACTGAGGCCCAAGACCTAGAATCAGCTTGGAACAATCACACCGGAAATGATCGCATGGGTGCCAGGCACAATGGGTGGTTGTCGGCCAGTGACGACGAAGAGCCGCCGGAAAATGCGGATCGGGAACCAATGGAAATTGACCCCTATGAGGAGCCCCTCTCAAGATGCAACTGTGGTCAATGCCCAAACACGTCGGAGGTTGAGGAGCAACAAAGCCCATCTGAAGAGGAATATGGATCTGAAATTCTGGAGCACAACGTCCCCTATGAAAAACTAGTAGGCAAATGGAGAAGTTTCATTGAAGCGCTAATCGAAAAGGTAGGCTTTCAGCCTCCAGCGGACAATGAGTTTGTGAACGTCATTGGATCCCTTTCTTCCTCCCCTAGGATGGACGGCATCACTGCTATAAGAGTCACTACTGAACCTCTCGAGCACATTGAGTGCCTAGAATCTAGGGATGTGCGCGGGCCCAATGCCCGCGGGCTTTGACAAAGCCTGGTATGAGCCCATTTAGTTGCAGGCTTCAATTTCAAGAGCCCAACATTGTAACGACCCTAACCCTAAGCACTATTTTATGATCCTATTATATGCATTTTATGTTAATTGTTGGCTTTATGTGCTCGTTTTATGTCTTTGATTATTTATGAAAGGTTAAGATGGTTGTGAAATAACTTTAAAGCTTTAGGATTTAATTGAAAATAAGATAAAGTATTTTGGTGAAGTTATAATAATTGAAAATGAATAAAATATGATATGTGGTCAAGGTGTGTTGTGTAAAATTTGGAGTAGAGGGGTTAGTTGTATCCTTTAGATCTTGGGGGACTTAATTGGAGATAGTGGAAAGATTTCATTTAATTTGGTCAAGGGAGGCCATATTTCTCCCCTTTTCACCATTCTCTTCTTTAACCTCCCCACTCCTCCATCATCTTCTTCAACCTCCTCAAAATCTCCATGGAAAGCCCTTTCTAAATCATTCCTTCTAAAAATCATAACAATTCCAATTCCTTCTCATTTTACAATCCGTTTGCATATTCTTGTTCAGGGCGACGAGGGGAGCGCATCAACCTAGAAAAATCGTTATTTCATCTCGTGGTGTTAAAGTGAGTTATTATGACTTCCTTTCAAAACTAGATCATGAAATGTTTGATTTTTATGTTGTGTTGTTATAATTGTTATTTGAGATGTTAGAACACTTTCTTGGAGTTGAGAAATTGAGTAATGACCTAAATATAATGTTGTTATTCATGGAAGTTGATAAAGAGTGTAAGAATATGGTTTGAGTTAAAATAAGAAGGTTAAACTTGAAATGTGGTGGTGTAATGGGTAAAATAATTAAGTGGTAAGTGGCTTAGGGCCATCTTATTTTGATTGGAAGGTTTTGGTATGAGTTGATGAAGTTGGTAACCTTTTATGTTGTCAAAACAGAGTAAATTGGCTATGGTTATTTGTTTTTTTGACTTGCTGCTGAAATCCTGTTACTGATGTCTAATTTTGGCCGTGGCATGAGTCGTGCCCCTTGGCACGAGTCGTGCCCCTTGGCACGAGTCGTGACCATGTCCCATTCGTGGAAACAACTCGTGGAATTGGGGTAAGTCTTTCTTATCATTTTGGGGCTGCAATGGCACGAGTCGTGCTATAGGGCACGAGTCGTGCCATGCCCTGTCAACACTGAACCATTTTTAGAGCTGTTTAAACCTATTCAACCTAGATCATAATTGAATTCCTCTTTAACCTAGATTAAAGTAGAACACTTTGGCTATGCAATGATGTCTTCCTTGGTAAAAATGGAATTGTGGAGGTAGTTTAAATATTGCTCGGAAAATGCTTGGCAGCCTTGTTTGGCAACTTTGCCAAAGTGATTCTAACTTGGTAAATTGATCTTGGATCTTTTTAAGGGCTATGTATTGTTACTCATTGATCATGTATGGCTGATTTATGATGCATTGTAGCCTTACTTGAGTTCATATCCATGGTTTGGGATATAAATGGTGTATGAAACGTATGTTACACTATGGCATTGATTTAAACATGTGTATGATTCACCATGTTGTTATATTCTTATCCCTTTGGTGGATTTTATTTCAAGTAGCTATTATGTGCTTGGACTTGTGTTAATCAGCTGATGTTAGGGGTATAGCGGAATACGATCAATTATGGAAAGTGTGACCTAATGTGATCGGATTACGTTATACTTGTGACTGTCCCCTTCTGTGGCCACAGACTGGGGTTATAGCATCTGTATTGAGCCAAAAGCCTTATAGAGTTGCTAGTATCTTATATGGTTCCCTGAAAAATGGGTCTTATAAGAGTGAATAATGTCTAAGCAGTTCACAAATGAGTGGAGTTTTATCTCCCGATGTTGTATGACTTATTGGTCAGACGGGAAAAGGTAAACCAAGGTAATGTAATGTGTTTATGGCTTTTCCAATGTGTTATATGCACCGTTCTATGTGTTGCATCTTACTTGGCATATTGCTGCATTCATAATAGCTTGTTGAGATTTATTCTCACCCTTCTCCCTTTAATGTTTTTAGATCCCGAGACAGGCGGACCAGCCAAGTAAGGACGGAAAGGAGTTTGGAAGTGGTCTTTTGGGATTGTCGGGGTATGTATAGGTGGCGTAGAAAGATGTATTTTGGTATAACCCCTTTATGGAGTTTGTGTATATAAAAACTTGGTTTCAATGTTATACCCGAAATCTTTTGTAACTAAAACAGGTTGTTACTTTTCAAAGTTGTTTCACTCTTCCTCCAAGTGGAGATGAATGGAGTTATTTTGCAATGGTTATGTTAAGTATGTTTAAGTGTGTAAGTTAAATCAAAGTTTAAAAAAATTTAGGAAGTTTGGAGTTAGTTTGGGGACGCTCCCGCTCGGGACACGTGTTGGTTCCGGGTCGGGGTCTCCACAGTTGGTATCAGAGCTCGGTTTAGAGTTCTTGGGTAGATGTCTAGCTTAAGGGAGAGTGTGCGATAACTAACGCCGAGTGTTTAATGCAGGAGTTTGTTCTAATGGTGGAAAATGATGACGATCAGGCTCGGGCTTTGGGCAATGTTGGTAATCCGAATGCAGAAATGATGGACATGTTCCGAGTATTTCTAAAAAATATAGAAAATCAAGGTAGGGCTCAACAGCAACCGGAAGGTAGGCAAGGGTACGACCTAGAGAAATTTGTAAAGATGGCACCCCCGAGTTTCAATGGAGATCAGGATCCATTGAAGGCAGAGAGATGGCTTGAAGCTATGAATAAGATTTTTGTAGCAATGGAGAGTCCGGATGCAGAAAAGGTGAGATGCGCTGTCTTCAAGTTAGAAGGACCTGCTGAGCATTGGTGGCAAGTAGTGAAGGATGGCTGGGATCGGGACCTTACACCGCAGACGTGGGAGAACTTCACACGCAAGTTTTGGGATCATTTCATTCCGGTGGTTATAAGGGACAAGAAGGAGGTCGAGTTTTTGAAATTGGAGCAAGGAACAATGACCGTAGCACAGTATTCTACAAAGTTCACAGAGTTAGCCCGATATTGTCCTCACTTGGTGTCGGAAGAAGAGAGACGGGTCTACCGGTTCGTGAAAGGGTTAAGGGTGGAGTTCAGGAAGCAGTTGTTGACGCATGACTTCATCAACTACCAAGTGGCCGTGAATATGGCATATCGGATTGAGAATGATATAGAGGAGCATCGTAGTAAATCTGAAGGTGGAAGTAAGCATAGATTCCAAGGTCAGGGTTCTGGGTAGAATAGAGGGCAGCCAAGGTCAACAGCCCCGGGAGCAAGCAGAGGAGGAAATGTGGCGGCTCCGATAAATCGTTCGACTTCAAGTCAGTTTGGGACAGTGTGTGGATTTTGCAAGAAGGTAGGACACTCTGAGGATAGGTGCTGGAGCAAACAAGGAAAATGTTTAGAGTGTGGGGCAACAGGTCATTTCAGGAAGAATTGTCCTAAGTGGCAACGGAAGCAAGCTTCAGGTAGTGGACAAGGGGGACAAGGTGGTGGTGTAAAGAGAGATAACAAAGGGAAACCCAAGGATAGAGTGCAAGGGCGAGTGTTTGCCTTGGGTAGAGGAGAGGTCGATCCTAATGCCGTCATTAGAGGTATAGTCCCTGTCTCAGGAGTTAAGGCCCACCCCTTATAGATCCCGAGTCTTCCCATTCTTTTGTGGCATCTCATTTTGCATTTGCATTGCATAAATTGCCTGAATCTATGCCTTATGTGTTGGAGGTTTCTACTCCTATGGGAGAGTGCCTCGCATCTTCTTTGATATATCATGGTTGTGATGTGACTATATGTGGGCATGTATTGCCAGTGGATTTGGTAGAGTTACCAATCCGTGACTTTGATGTGATTCTTGGGATGGATTGGTTGAGTCAGTGTCATGCATTGGTAGACTGTCGTAGAAAGCGAGTCTCATTTGCTATGCCTAATCTGCCTACTTTTATATTTGATGCGGACAAATCTATGTTCGGTATACATGTTATTTCTGCTTTAAAGGCTAGAAAAATGCTATCTAAGGGGTGTGCGGGGTACTTGGCTTATGTGGTAGATTGAAGTAAGAAATCCCCTGAATTAGCTCATGTTCCGGTGGTTAATGAATTTAGTGATGTGTTTTCAAGTGAGTACTCTATGCCTCTGGATCGTGAGGTAGAGTTTTGTATTGACCTAGTGCCCGATACCACACCTATTTCTAAAGCACCCTATAGAATGGCTCCGGCTGAATTAAAAGAGTTGAAGATTCAGTTGCAAGAATTGCTAGACTGGGGTTTTATTCGCCCAAGTGTGTCACCGTGGGGAGCACCGGTTTTATTTGTTCGGAAGAAGGATGGTACCTTGAGATTGTGTATTGATTATCATTTGTTGAACCAAGCAACCATAAAGAATAAATACCCTCTTCCGCACATAGATGATTTGTTTGACCAATTTCAAGGTTCCGTGATCTATTCTAAACTTGATTTGAGAAGCGGGTACCATCAGTTGAAGATTAGACGGGATGATATTGTAAAGACAACCTTCAGAACGAGATATGGTCACTATGAGTTCGTTGTGATGCCTTTCGGGTTGACTAATGCTCCGGCCGTATTCATGGATATGATGAACCGTATCTTCAAACCGTATCTTGACAGCTTTGTAGTGGTATTCATAGACGACATCCTTGTTTACTCTAAGTCCCGAGAGGAGCATGAAAATCATTTGAGGATTGTCTTATCAGTTCTTCGTGAGAAGCAGTTGTTCGCCAAGTCCAGCAAGTGCGAGTTTTGGCTTGAGCAGATCTCTTTCTTGGGGCACATGGTGTCTAGTTTGGGGATTTTCGTGGATCCTTCAAAAATCGATGTCGTAGTCAATTGGAAGCAACCTTCAACTGTGACTGAGGTTCGTAGCTTTCTCGGTTTGGCGGGGTACTACCGAAGGTTCATTGAGGGTTTTTCTCGAATTGCAACTCCATTGACAAGGTTGACTTGGAAAGGTGTATCTTTTGTATGGGATTCCAAATGTGAAGCAAGTTTCAATGAGTTGAAGAAAAGGTTGACATCAGCTCCCATTCTTACTCTTCTCGATGGTTGCGAGAATTTTGTCATTTACAGTGATGCCTCGAAGGCAGGGTTGGGATGTGTACTAATGCAAAATGGGAAAGTGATTGTATATGCCTCTAGGAAGTTATCACCGGCAGAACAGAATTACCCTACTCATGATATGGAATTGGCTGCGATTGTGTGTGCGTTGCATAAATGGAAACATTATCTTTATGGGGTGAAATTTGAGATTTTCACCGACCATAAGAGTTTGAAGTATTTGTTCACACAAAAGGAGTTGAATAACCGGCAAAGAAGATGGTTATAGTTCTTGAAGGATTTTTATTGTGTGATTTCATATCATTCGGGGAAGGCAAACGTAGTGGCAGATGCGATTAGCCGAAAGGCTTATGTGTCAACCTTGAGTTCCCGAGAGTTGAGGAGTGAAATAATAATTGCGAACGTACGAGCAGTTCCTATTTTGTATGGGGATTTGAAGGAAGCTAAACAGAGTGATCCAGAGTTAAAGAAAATTTTGGGCCAAGTGCAAGATGGGAAAGCCGGGGAGTTCGCGTTGAATAGAGATGGAATTTTAACTTTTCAAGGCCGGATTTGTGTTCCTTCATCACAGGAAATCAAGAGGCGTGTTCTAGAGGATGGTCATAAGTCCAAGTTTGCCATTCACCCGGGTAGTACGAAAATGTATCAAGACTTGAAATGTGGATATTGGTGGAGTGGAATGAAAAGAGAGATTGCGGATTATGTGTCTAAGTGTTTAACTTGTCAACAGATCAAGGCCGAGCATCAGAGACCGGCGGGGCTACTTCAACCATTAGACATTCCGGAGTGGAAATGGGAAGGGATTTCAATGGATTTTGTATCGGGTTTGCCTCTTACCGCGAAGAAGATGGATGCTATTTGGGTTATCGTGGATAGATTGATGAAATTGGCTCATTTTCTTCCCGTGTTAACTAAATTTTCGATGGAGAGGTTAGCTCAGTTGTATATGAAGGAAATTGTTAGACTTCATGGAGTTCCCGTTAGCATTGTTTCAGATCGAGATCCGAGATTCACTTTGAGATTTTGGAGAGCGTTGCACGAAGCTTTGGGTTCCAAACTATATTTTAGTACGGCGTTGCATCCTCAAATCGACGGTCAGTCTGAGAGAACCATTCAGATACTTGAGGATATGCTACGGGCTTGTGTGATGGATTTTCAATTGTCTTGGGAAGATCACCTACCATTAGTTGAGTTTGCTTACAACAACAGTTATCAGTCTAGTATCGAGATGGCTCCGTATGAGGCGTTGTATGGTAGGAAGTGTAGATCTCCTATGTGTTGGGACGAGGTTGGTGAAGCAAGGCTTTGGGGCCCGGATTTGGTTAGAGATTCAACGGAGAAAATCAAGGTGATCCGCGATAGATTGAAGACAGCTCAGAGTAGACAGAAAAGCTACGCCGACAATAGAAGACGAGACTTATCTTTTCAAATTGGTGACTTCGTGTTTTTAAAGGTCTCCCCGAGGACGGGAATTAAAAGATTTGGTAATAAGGGTAAATTGGCTCCAAGATTTGTTGGTCCATTTGAGATTTTAGAAAAGATTGGGGAATTGGCTTACCGGTTGGCATTGCCTCCATCCTTTTCTTTACTTCACGATGTGTTTCATGTTTCGATGTTGAGAAAGTATTGTCATGATCCCTCTCATATATTGAGTTCTCCTCCCGATGAGATTCAAGCGAATATGTCATATGTTGAAGAACCATTGAGAGTCTTGGAGTTTCAGGTTAAGGAATTGAGAACTAAGAGCATTCCGGTAGTGAAGATCCTATGGAAGAATCATACCATTGTGGAAGCAACGTGGGAGCTAGAGTCGGAAATGAGAGAGAAATACCCTTGGTTGTTTGAGCGTGCAAGTAAGTCCATTTTTAGAGCTGTTTAAACCTATTCAACCTAGACCATAATTGAATCCTCTTTAACCTAGATTAAAGTAGAACACTTTAGCTACGCAATGATGTCTTCCTTGGTAAAAATGGAATTGAGGAGGTAGTTTAAATATTGCTCGGAAAATGCTTGGCAGCCTTGTTTGGCAACTTCACCAAAGTGATTCTAACTTGGTAAATTGATCTTGGATCTTTTAAGGGCTATGTATTGTTACTCATTGATCATGTATGGCTGGTTTATGATGCATTGTAGCCTTACTTGAGTTCATATCCATGGTTTGGGATATAAATGGTGTATGAAACCCAATCCACCATTAGTCCAATAATCACCGTATCCCTCGGAATCAAGTGCATGTTCTTCTGCTTCGCAGTAGAAAAGATTTTTTGATTAGACGCATGGGATTGTTACACTATGGCATTGATTTGAACATGTGTATGATTCACCATGTTGTTATATTCTGATCTCTTTGGTGGATTTTATTTCAAGTAACTATTATGTGCTTGGACTTGTGTTAATCAGCTGATGTTAGGGGTATAGCGGAATATGATCAATTATGGAAAGTGTGACCTAATGTGATCGGATTACGTTATACCTGTGACTGTCCCCTTCTGTGGCCACAGACTGGGGTTATAGCATCTGGATTGAGCCAAAAGCCTTACAAAGTTGCTAGTATCTTAAATGGTTCCCTGAAAAATGGGTCTTATAAGAGTGAATAATGCCTAAGCAGTTCACAAATGAGTGGAGTTTTATCTCCCGATGTTGTACGACTTATTGGTCAGACGGGAAAAGGTAAACCAAGGTAATGTAATGTGTTTACGGCTTTTTCAATGTGTTATATGCACCGTGCTATGTGTTGCATCTTACTTGGCATATTGTTGCATTCATAATAGCTTACTGAGATTTATTCTCACCCTTCTCCCTTTAATGTTTTTAGATCCCGAGACAGGCGGACCAGCCAAGTAAGGACGGAAAAGAGTTTGGAAGTGGTCTTTTGGGATTGTCGGGGTATGTATAGGTTGGCGTAGAAAGATGTATTTTGGTATAACCCCTTTATGGAGTTTGTGTATATAAAAACTTGGTTTCAACGTTATACCCGAAATCTTTTGTAACTAAAACAGGTTGTTACTTTTCAAAGTTGTTTTACTCTTCCTCCAAGTGGAGATGAATGGAGTTATTTTGCAATGGTTATGTTAAGCATGTTTAAGTGTGTAAGTTAAATCAAAGTTTAAAAAAATTTAGGAAGTTTGGAGTTAGTTTGGGGAAGCTCCCGCTCGGGACACGTGTTGGTTCCGGGTCGGGGTCTCCACAAACATAGCGGGCACTTAGCGGGCTCAAATTAACGGGCTTTTGCGAGCTTTAAGCGGGCATTTAGCGGGCTCGGGCTTGACGGGCCCCATTTTAAAATTACAAATTTCAACTTCAAGATCAAAAGAATTGCCATAAAGTTAATAATTTAACGTTACAATATTTGAAGTAGTCTCAAATTTAAAATTACAAATTTCAACTTCAAAAGAAATAAATCCATAAAGTTAACAATTTAACATTACAATATTTTGTTCAATATTTTGGCAGAGTCAGGCAATGAATTCAATACATCTGTTATAAATGGAGCTGACTTAGTGCCAACATTCTCAGCTGCTACAGTAGATGATTTGCGTGCAAAGGTTTGAATCTTTGACTTTTGTTTAGATTAACTTATTTTTATTGCACTACCTTAACTTCAATGATTACTAAGCAGTTAATCTCCCAACTCAGTTTTGCTATTTTATTTTTCCTTTCTGATATTCTTGCTAGCTGGAGCTAAAGTGTGTTGTTCTTGCATTATTCATGGATTATATGTAACGTTCTATTTTACTCCCTACTTTCTAAAGCGTGTAAATGCCTGGTAAGTAAATCAGTAAGTAAATGCCTAATTGGGTTTTTAGTCTTTTGAAGGATGTGCGGGCTGGGCCGGGCCTAACTGGCCGAAAACTAAGAAAGCCCGATCTCAGTCCAAGCCCCGCGGGATTTCAAGTAGTCAAGCCCAGTAGGGTTGAAAACCTTGCGGGCACGGGCCTTGCGGGTACGGACCTTGCAGGTACGGGTTGCACACCCCTACTGGAATCGCTAAAAAGGGTTATGGATCTGGAAGCCACTCCCGTTGACTTCATACCCATGGATCCCCATGACGCCTTTCTAGTAGCCCCGATACCCAGAAACGGACCCCGAGAACTCCTCATTTGGACTCAGGTGTTACGAGCCGCCACTCTGGGCCATACGAACGGGCACTGTCAATCCTTCACTTGTGGTTGCTTAGCCTGCAAATACGAGAGGAAAATGGTGTCCGATGAGATGGAAGCCGATAGTCAAAAAATTGAGGAAACTTCAGGGGACGGCCACGTAATCGAAGACATGAAAGCCATGGATTTTCCTGGGGCTGTATATGTAGATGTCATGGAGTTCAACACTACTTACCATACTCTGGGGAAGGGATCCTCGAGCATTCGATCTAAGCAGATAGTTGAAAATCTGTTAGAGAAAGGGAGACTGGCCCCTATCCTCCCCAATGAGAAAGTAACCATTGTCAGATCAAGCCCGCCCGAAGGTAAAGTAACAATCCTCGTCAGGATTACCAAGGAAGAAGTCACTTTTCCCGAGTATATCTCAGCCCTGAGAGAGGTCCTGGACACTGGCATGATACCTGATGCACCTCCCGTACATTATGCCATAATTATCTCTAGCGCTGAGTATTATAAAAGGGAGCCGGGACTGCTGCATAAAGCCGAAAACAAAAGAGAAAAGCCACCAAGCTCTGGAGGCAATAGTTCCTGCTACATGCTAACCGTGGGCAAGCTCAAGCAAGCATAGGACAATGCAGACCCTGACCAAGATGAATCGGAAGACGCCATAGCTCTGTGGGCCATCCAAGGAACAACGACGCAATCCCAAAACTGGACAAATACCTCGCTGGAAATTTGTCATTTCCAATAAAAGAGAATATTGACCAAGAGCAAAATGCCAAAATTGCTTTTCTGCACAGATCAGGCACGCTGCTGGGGTCATCCGCGCGGACAAGATTGCACCTACAATCTTATCCACCGGATAAGATTTTCATCCAGACAACCTATAAATACAGCCCTTCTCCCTCAGTTTAACAAGATAGAAAACACCCAAAAATACGAAAACCTATTGTTATGCTGTTAAAATCCATTTCCAAATAGCCATTTACACCTTCACAATTCAAAATCCAACACCAAATCCAACCTCAAAACCATCTCAAACCACTCTCAAGCCTTGAAATCTCTCAAACCCTAAACAACAAACCAAGAAACAATTGGTCAACCCTAACAATTGGTCAACCCTTTTCTCCCTTACTCAAATCTCCTTCATCCATGCATACATTTCATAGATAAATGATGTAGCCTTGTTTATTTACTTACTTGCTCATCCCCTTCCCCTCTTGTCCCAAGGATCCAAGAGGATCTCCATGGAATCCATTTTCATGGATGATCTTCTAAGATGATCCACATTTTCCTTTACTTTTATGTCATTCCCCACTCCCCTTTTTCACTATTTGGTACTTGCTTTCTTGACCTAGAAGATGGTCATCTTGGAGTTCATCTCCATGGATGACCACTTCAAATGGTCCATACTTCCTAATTTCATGTCTCTTTACATTTCTAGTCTTTGCTTGCTTTCTTGACCTAAATATGGTCATCTTGGAGTCAATCTCCATAGATGATCATTTCAAATGGTCCACATCATTTATTTCCTTGCAAATCCCCTTCCCTAGTCTAAGATGCTCACCTTGGAACACTTTCCTCTGATAAAAATCATCTAGACTCATAAAATAGGTCACATAAGATGTAGGAGATACACTTGAGTATAGATCTCAAGGATGGTCATCTTATGACCACCTTAGAGATCTTCCTCTAAAATTGATACATCTTGACCTAATTCTTTTGTCAAATTTACTTTCATGTCAAATTCCCCTTCCCCCTAGCAAATGAAATGCTCACAAAGTCCTAACGTGCCCCCGAGATGACTTGATTAAGTGGATTCATCACTTATGACCACTAATCCTAGTCTAGGGAAAGAGAGGACAAGCATGGATGCCAAAATCCAAACATCTCCTTTACTTTCTGTCTTTTTCAGTTACAATTCCAGTTAAGTCCTGTAAATCCAGTTAACTTTCTGGAAATTACAGTGACTAAATTGGAAATTGTAAAAATATTGACACTGCAGGGCTATCCGCGCGGATGAGATTGCACTGCAGTCTTGTCCACGCGGATGAGATTGTCCTCTGCAAACAGCCCCTCAGTTTTCTGTTATTTTCAGTTTAATCACTGTTTACAAACTATTTTTTAGTTCAGTCCCTAAAATTCCAGTTATTTTCAGAAAAGTCTTTTCAAATACACACACACACACACAAAAGGTTTCAAGTGAGGAAGACTCGTCGTACGAGGCATTCTGGGTGAACGTCAAACGTTCTTCCCGGAGTGTAACGTGACCTCCGAACTCACTTTCTCTTATATTGGGTATTTTTCAAAGTTTTGGCCCTTAAACTAAAAACGGCGTGGCGACTATGAAATGATTTTTCAAAGTCCGATGAAGATTTTTCAAAACTTCCAAACCAAAAAGTTTTGTCGGGCGCCAAAAAGGAAAAATCAGATACACATCATCACAGGAAGTTATCTTGAGCGCCACCTTTCCTTGACCTTTCACATCGAAAGTGGCCGAATTTCCCATGAACAATTTCTCACCATTTTCAAGGGCTTCAAAACTACTAAACATTTCCTTGTTGGAACACACATGCCTAGTTGCACCGGTGTCAATTCACCACTGATTTGGGTTTGAACCCACCAAATTCACTTCGAAAATTACCGCCGCCAAATACATATCGGAAACTTCATTTGTCACAGCATCAACCTTGTTTGCTTGCTTCTTTGGCTTTCTATACTCGTAAGACTTGTGGCTCACAATACCACAGTTGTAGCAAGTTCCACCCAACTTCTTCTTGGAGATTCCTCCCTTTGGCTTCAAACTAGAAACTTTTCCGGGAACAAACTTGCCTTTGGCCTTGGAGCTATCACCATGCTCCACCGCATTGGCTTTCGACACAAGAAGATTATTCAACTTGTTTTCCGCAATTCTATTCTCTTCCTCAATTCGAAGATGAATAGCAAGTGCTTCAACATTCATTTCCTTTCGTTTATGTTTAAGGTAGTTTTTGAAATCTTTCCAAGCGGGAGGCAATTTTTCAATTATAGCCGCCACTTGAAAGCTTTCACTAATCACCATTCCCTCGACATGAATTTATGGATTATTATTTGTAATTCTTGCACTTCACTTTTAACTGTTTTAGAGTCCACCATTTTGTAATCGAGAAAACGGCCCACGATGAATTTCTTTGTGCCCGCGTCATCGATTTTGTATTTGTATTCCAAGGACTCCCATAGTTCCTTTGCAGATTTCTTAACACTATAAACATTATATAGTGTATCAGACAACCCATTTAGTATGTAGTTTCGGCAAAGAAACTCCAAATGCATCCAAGCATCAAGAGCAGAAATGGCTTGTGCGTCCGTCTCATTCTCACCCAACTGTGGCATATTTTCTTTAAGAAATCTCGCCAAGTTCAACGTGACCTCAGAACTCACTTTCTCTTATATTGGGTATTTTTCAAAGTTTTGGCCCTTAAACTAAAAACGGCGTGGCGACTATGAAATGATTTTTCAAAGTCCGATGAAGATTTTTCAAAACTTCCAAACCAAAAAGTTTTGTCGGGCGCCAAAAAGGAAAAATCAGATACACATCATCACAGGAAGTTATCTTGAGCGCCACCTTTCCTTGACCTTTCACATCGAAAGTGGCCGAATTTCCCATGAACAATTTCTCACCATTTTCAAGGGCTTCAAAACTACTAAACATTTCCTTGTTGGAACACACATGCCTAGTTGCACCGGTGTCAATTCACCACTGATTTGGGTTTGAACCCACCAAATTCACTTCGAAAATTACCGCCGCCAAATACATATCGGAAACTTCATTTGTCACAGCATCAACCTTGTTTGCTTGCTTCTTTGGCTTTCTATACTCGGAAGACTTATGGCCCACAATACCACAGTTGTAGCAAGTTCCACCCAACTTCTTCTTGGAGATTCCTCCCTTTGGCTTCAAACTAGAAACTTTTCCGGGCACAAACTTGCCTTTGGCCTTGGAGCTATCACCATGCTCCACCGCATTGGCTTTCGACACAAGAAGATTATTCAACTTGTTTTCCGCAATTCTATTCTCTTCCTCAATTCGAAGATGAATAGCAAGTGCTTCAACATTCATTTCCTTTCGTTTATGTTTAAGGTAGTTTTTGAAATCTTTCCAAGTGGGAGGCAATTTTTCAATTATAGCCGCCACTTGAAAGCTTTCACTAATCACCATTCCCTCGACATGAATTTATGGATTATTATTTGTAATTCTTGCACTTCACTTTTAACTGTTTTAGAGTCCACCATTTTGTAATCGAGAAAACGGCCCACGATGAATTTCTTTGTGCCGCGTCATCGATTTTGTATTTGTATTCCAAGGACTCCCATAGTTCCTTTGCAGATTTCTTAACACTATAAACATTATATAGTGTATCGGACAACCCATTTAGTATGTAGTTTCGGCAAAGAAACTCCAAATGCATCCAAGCATCAAGAGCGAGAAATGGCTTGTGCGTCCGTCTCATTCTCACCCAAGCTGTGGCATATTTTCTTTAAGAAATCTCGCCAAGTTCAACGTGACCTCAGAACTCACTTTCTCTTATATTGGGTATTTTTCAAAGTTTTGGCCCTTAAACTAAAAACGGCGTGGCGACTATGAAATGATTTTTCAAAGTCCGATGAAGATTTTTCAAAACTTCCAAACCAAAAAGTTTTGTCGGGCGCCAAAAGGAAAAATCGGATACACATCATCACAGAAAGTTATCTTGAGCTCCACCTTTCCTTGACCTTTCACATCGAAAGTGGCCGAATTTCCCATGAACAATTTCTCACCATTTTCAAGGGCTTCAAAACTACTAAACATTTCCTTGTTGGAACACACATGCCTAGTTGCACCGGTGTCAATTCACCACTGATTTGGGTTTGAACCCACCAAATTCACTTCGAAAATTACCGCCGCCAAATACATATCGGAAACTTCATTTGTCACAGCATCAACCTTGTTTGCTTGCTTCTTTGGCTTTCTATACTCGGAAGACTTGTGGCCCACAATACCACAGTTGTAGCAAGTTCCACCCAACTTCTTCTTGGAGATTCCTCCCTTTGGCTTCAAACTAGAAACTTTTCCGGGCACAAACTTGCCTTTGGCCTTGGAGCTATCACCATGCTCCACCGCATTGGCTTTCGACACAAGAAGATTATTCAACTTGTTTTCCGCAATTCTATTCTCTTCCTCAATTCGAAGATGAATAGCAAGTGCTTCAACATTCATTTCCTTTCGTTTATGTTTAAGGTAGTTTTTGAAATCTTTCCAAGCGGGAGGCAATTTTTCAATTATAGCCGCCACTTGAAAGCTTTCACTAATCACCATTCCCTCGACATGAATTTATGGATTATTATTTGTAATTCTTGCACTTCACTTTTAAGCTTGTTTTAGAGTCCACCATTTTGTAATCGAGAAAACGGCCCACGATGAATTTCTTTGTGCCGCGTCATCGATTTTGTATTTGTATTCCAAGGACTCCCATAGTTCCTTTGCAGATTTCTTAACACTATAAACATTATATAGTGTATCAGACAACCCATTTAGTATGTAGTTTCGGCAAAGAAACTCCAAATGCATCCAAGCATCAAGAGCAGAAATGGCTTGTGCGTCCGTCTCATTCTCACCCAACTGTGGCATATTTTCTTTAAGAAATCTCGCCAAGTTCAACGTGACCTCAGAACTCACTTTCTCTTATATTGGGTATTTTTCAAAGTTTTGGCCCTTAAACTAAAAACGGCGTGGCGACTATGAAATGATTTTTCAAAGTCCGATGAAGATTTTTCAAAACTTCCAAACCAAAAAGTTTTGTCGGGCGCCAAAAAGGAAAAATCAGATACACATCATCACATGAAGTTATCTTGAGCGCCACCTTTCCTTGACCTTTCACATCGAAAGTGGCCGAATTTCCCATGAACAATTTCTCACCATTTTCAAGGGCTTCAAAACTACTAAACATTTCCTTGTTGGAACACACATGCCTAGTTGCACCGGTGTCAATTCACCACTGATTTGGGTTTGAACCCACCAAATTCACTTCGAAAATTACCGCCGCCAAATACATATCGGAAACTTCATTTGTCACAGCATCAACCTTGTTTGCTTGCTTCTTTGGCTTTCTATACTCGGAAGACTTGTGGCCCACAATACCACAGTTGTAGCAAGTTCCACCCAACTTCTTCTTGGAGATTCCTCCCTTTGGCTTCAAACTAGAAACTTTTCCGGGCACAAACTTGCCTTTGGCCTTGGAGCTATCACCATGCTCCACCGCATTGGCTTTCGACACAAGAAGATTATTCAACTTGTTTTCCGCAATTCTATTCTCTTCCTCAATTCGAAGATGAATAGCAAGTGCTTCAACATTCATTTCCTTTCGTTTATGTTTAAGGTAGTTTTTGAAATCTTTCCAAGCGGGAGGCAATTTTTCAATTATAGCCGCCACTTGAAAGCTTTCACTAATCACCATTCCCTCGACATGAATTTATGGATTATTATTTGTAATTCTTGCACTTCACTTTTAACTGTTTTAGAGTCCACCATTTTGTAATCGAGAAAACGGCCCACGATGAATTTCTTTGTGCCCGCGTCATCGATTTTGTATTTGTATTCCAAGGACTCCCATAGTTCCTTTGCAGATTTCTTAACACTATAAACATTATATAGTGTATCAGACAACCCATTTAGTATGTAGTTTCGGCAAAGAAACTCCAAATGCATCCAAGCATCAAGAGCAGAAATGGCTTGTGCGTCCGTCTCATTCTCACCCAACTGTGGCATATTTTCTTTAAGAAATCTCGCCAAGTTCAAGGTAGTCAAATAAAAGAGCATCTTTTGCTGCCAACGTTTAAAGTCTTGGCCAACAAATTTTTCCGGTTTCTCACCATGGTGATTCGAAACAGTTTGGACAACAACCCTTGGAGGATTGGTTTCCACATGAAGCGCTTCCTCCACATGAGGAGTCTCGGCATTGTTCCCAGAATTGGTTCTCATATTCGATTCAGTAGCCATCACTGAAACGAAACACAAGTAATCAATTTCTATTTTTTCGTATTGAATCTGTTGTTCCTTCTTATGAAGGAAACCTCGTAAATTGTCTTAAGATTGTAAGAATGATTACAGAATAATAAAGAAAGAAAACATATTACAAAATACGAAAAACATAAACAGAAAATGAACAAAAAAGATGATGTACGAGTCGTGTGTAATCACACTCTCCTTAAGACAATTTATGCCCCCTCACCGAGTTGTGCCTTAGTTCAGATAGGACGCTTGTCTCCCAGGATGAAACGGATCGAACCGGACAGTAGCCGCACAAAATACCTCTGGCGAACTGAATGTATGCTTGGACAGTATCACCACGCAATGCAAATGCAAGAGGCCAACGGAAGAGATTTTATCAATATGCAACAAAGGGAGAAAGTGAGAGGAACTGCAGGAATTTCGGGTGTATAAACTGATGTTTGTGTCTCCCTTATAAATTGCTCAAAAACCAAGAGATTGTATATTGAATTTGGAAGCCAAAGTGTTTTTCAGTTTACAAAAACTGCTCGGAAAACCAAAGGACTAGACTGTCCAAATTCTCCTGGAAAACCAAAGGACTGGACTGTCCGAATTCTCCTGTCTGTTCTAGTCCAGTTCAAAATAAAAAATGGCAAAAGGTGGGCTTGCGCGGACAGGAGATTTCGGAGCTCCATTCGTGTCCGTAGGACGTGCATGCACATGAGTTTGATAGCCCGAAGCCCATTTCGGTCCATGATTTGCTTCCCCCCTGCACACCTGTGCGCGAGAAAGAGCCTCTATGCTCCACAATCTTACTCCCTACTAAAGTGTAGTAGTATATAAACTAGCTCACTTTTCCATCTTTTTCCAATGTGGGATAACCATATTTTCCCATTTCTAACCCACTCACTTTGAGCCTTCATATCTCATTCATTCCCTAATCATTTCGGACAAATGAATATTCAATCTCTATCTCCTCATGGAGTAGAACACAAACCCACAATCAATTTGTCATTTTTACAAAATAACTCGTTAAGAAAATAACTTATTATTTCCTTCAAAACACACTTTTTTCCAATAACCTTCTCCCTAAAACTAGGATTATTAGTACCATCACTAATATTGAGGGGCTTAATAATCCCCTCACTAATAATAATGCTTATTCTTATCCGACAACCAAATGAGCCCTAAGTGTATGCACGTATATATATTGTATATATATGTGCTTTAAAAAAGTGTGTCAACTTCCTTTCATACAAATATTGATTTTCTATTTTTGTTTTTTTAATATGATTTTATTTTCAAAATCATTAGATTAAAATTATTAAATTTTCAATATTACCAACCAATGAAGATAGGGGAGGATGAGATTCATCCAAGGAAGGAGAGGGGAATAATGAAATAATAATTAAATCTTATTATGAAAGTTAGAAATAAAAACAATATAAATTCTTAGAGTAGTTTAATGTGATTATCAGTATGAGAAAGAGGACGCTACAAGAAAAAGGCTTATTTACGGCGGATTTTAACCGCCGTATATAGAACGCGCCCCGCCGTAAATACTATATACGGCGGATTATCTGTCGTATATGATGCACCGTATAAAGCATTGCCGTATATACTATATACGGCGGATATCCTGTCGTATATAGTATTTACGGCGGAATTACAACTGCCGTATATAATTGAGTATAAATACGGCGGCTTATGGACCTCCGAATATAATGAAATACAAATACACCGTATGTATAACAAGCGTATTTGAGAAATCTTTTTACGGCGGTGTATAACCGCAGTATATAATGAAAATTTATATACGGCGGATAAACACCGCCATATATTATAGACGAGTCGTCCAATATAGCACGAGTCATCCCATTTGCACCCCACCCAGATTCCCTCGTCCCCCCTTTGGAGATGAGTCGTCCATTATGCTTATATACGACGGATGTAGGGATCCGCCGTAAATAATAAGATATGAGACGAGTCGTCCAATAATGCACGAGTTGTCTCATTTGCAACCCACCCAGATTCCCTCGTCCCCCTTTGGGCACGAGTCGTCTAGTGACCTATTTACGGCGGTTTTGAATAATCCGCCGTAAATAACTTTTTTTTTCCTAGCAGCTTTATATAATTCACTTTCCCCAAAAATACACCCGCAAAAACCAAATTCAACCTGTATATAACCAAAAATACACCCGCAGAAACCAAATTCAACCTGTATATAAAATAACTAAGCTTCAAAATGTATATACAAACACAATATCTACACAATAACCATTAACACAAAAAAGATTGTTGAATGTATCCAAAACTCAACACAATACTACACAATATCAATGTTTACAATCCACAACTTTTAGAAAACATACCAACGCCTATTCATTGCCATTTCCACGTTGTTCCATAAAACAACGTTTCATATCTTCTAGTTGCTTTTGAAAATCTGATGTGATCTGTTGGCGTTGATCCTCAAGTTGCTTTTGAAGATCTGTTTTGAGGGATGTCACCGTCTCCTCAAGTTCAGCAATACGGGCTGCAAAAGCGCTTTGAGAAGTTGAGGCTTTACCAAACACCCTAGTTTTGGTAAGACCGCCTCCCATACAGCGCACTCTCCCATGGTCATCATTTCTCACCAAATTTGTGAATATCTGCTCTTGCTTGCTGGGAGAGTTTTGTTCCTCCTCTGGTAGCTCTTCAATTGCATCATTTAACGTTAACTGTAACAAAAACAACATGTTCAATATAATTGTTTTAACTTTAATTAATATTATGAAAATGAAGTTAGAAATGAAAAAAGTATTCTATACAAGAACTAAACTGAAACAAAAAAGGTTGAAACTTTAACTTACGATCATACGAGAGGTGGTTTCATCTGCAGTCGTTTTGCCCGTGCGCGTAGCTATGAACAAGCTTACGCGATCAGTTGGTAATCCCTCGTCTCCTCTCTACCATTTATAATAGAATCATTTGACCAAAAAAATATATTTATATACGATACAAAAAGAAACATTAATTGACAACTGAGAACTAAATTGAACGATGACAAACCTCTTTTATGATAGAGGGATGGGACTTTTTTCCAGTCCTGTTTAAGGCACTCTTGCTTTCCTCGATTCGCTTGATTTATTAGTGATAATTCCTGGAAAAAAAAAGATAATATTAGTATTAATTTGACTACTTATATAAGACATTCACGATAATAGATTGAGATTAATTTGAAATATACCCGAGCCTTATCTGTACCCCACATCGCAACAAGCTCAGCCCATTGATTCGCAACGCACGCATGGGGTGGGTGAGCCAACGCGTTCTGGTCGGATTCATACCGGAGATACATACATTTCACCTGACATTTCCATATTACAAAGTCATAATCATAAATGTGAGTAAAATTGCATAGTAAGCAAATGAGATCTAAACAAATACATATAACAAGTAAATAAAGTCGTCAGTTGCATACTTATTATATGCTTGTCTCACCTGATATTTCCAGTCACGCCATTGTTTAAGACTTATTTACGGTGGACTTTAACCGCCGTATATAGAACGCGCCCTGCCGTAAATACTATATACAGCGGATTATCCGCCGTATATGATGCACCGTATAAAGCATCGCCGCATATACTATATGCGGCAGATATCCCGCCGTATATAGTATTTACGGCGTAATTACAATTGCCGTATATAATTGAGTATAAATACGGCGGCTTATGGACCTCTGTATATAATGAAATACAAATACACCGTATGTATAACAAGCGTATTTGAGGAATCTTTTTACGGTGGTATATAACCGCCGTATATAATGAAAATTTATATACGGCGGATAAACACCGCCGTATATTATAGACGAGTCATCCAATATAGCACGAGTCGTCCCATTTGCACCCCACCCAGATTCCCTTGTCCCCCCTTTGGGGACGAGTCGTCCATTATGCTTATATACGGCGGATGTAGGGATCCGCCGTAAATAATAAGATATGAGACGAGTCGTCCAATAATGTATGAGTCGTCTCATTTGCACCCCACCCAGATTCCCTCGTCCCCATTTGGGCACGAGTCATCTGGTGACCTATTTACGGCGGTTTTGAATAATCCGCCGTAAATAACTTTTTTTTCCTAGCAGCTTTATATAATTCACTTTCTCCAAAAATACACCCCCAAATACCAAATTCAACCTGTATATAACCAAAAATACACCCGCAGAAACCAAATTCAACCTGTATATAAAATAACTAAGCTTCGAAATGTATATACAAACACAATATCTACACAATAACCATTAACACAAAAGATTGTTGAATGTATCCAAAACTCAACACAATACTCCACAATATCAATGTTTACAATCCACAACTTTTAGAAAACATACCAATGCCTATTCATTGCCATTTCCACGTTGTTCCATAAAACAACGTTTCAAATCTTCTAGTTGCTTTTGAAAATCTGATGTGATCTGTTGGCGTTGATCCTCAAGTTGCTTTTGAAGATCTATTTTGTGGGATGACACCGTCTCCTCAAGTTCAGCAATACGGGCTGCAGAAGCGCTTTGAGAAGTTGAGGCTTTACCAAACACCCTAGTTTTGGTAAGACCGCCTCCCATACATCGCAATCTCCCATGGTCATCATTTCCCACCAAATTTGTGAATATCTGCTCTTGCTTGCTGGGAGAGTTTTGTTCCTCCTCTGGTAGCTCTTCAATTGCATCATTTAACGTTAACTGTAACAAAAACAACATGTTCAATATAATTGTTTTAACTTTAATTAATATTATGAAAATGAAGTTAGAAATGAAAAAAGTATTATATACAAAAACAAAACTGAAACAGAAAAGGTTGAAACTTTAACTTACGATCATACGAGAGGTGGTTTCATCTGCAGCCGTTTTGCCCGTGCGCGTAGCTATGTACAAGCTTACGAAAACTCAACACAATACTACACAATATCAATGTTTACAATCCACAACTTTTAGAAAACATACCAATGCCTATTCATTGCCATTTCCACGTTGTTCCATAAAACAACGTTTCAAATCTTCTAGTTGCTTTTGAAAATCTGATGTGATCTGTTGGCGTTGATCCTCAAGTTGCTTTTGAAGATCTGTTTTGAGGGATGACACCGTCTCCTCAAGTTCAGCAATACGGGCTGCAGAAGCGCTTTGAGAAGTTGAGGCTTTACCAAACACCCTAGTTTTGGTAAGACTGCCTCCCATACAGTGCACTCTCCCATGGTCATCATTTCCCACCAAATTTGTGAATATCTGCTCTCGCTTGCTGGGAGAGTTTTGTTCCTCCTCTGGTAGCTCTTCAATTGCATCATTTAACGTTAACTGTAACAAAAACAACATGTTCAATATAATTGTTTTAACTTTAATTAATATTATGAAAATGAAGTTAGAAATGAAAAAAGTATTCTATACAAGAACAAAACTGAAACAGAAAAGGTTGAAACTTTAACTTACGATCATACGAGAGGTGGTTTCATCTGCAGCCGTTTTGCCCGTGCGCGTAGCTATGAACAAGCTTACGCGATCAGTTGGTAATCCCTCGTCTCCTCTCTACCATTTATAATAGAATCATTTGACCAAAAAAATATATTTATATACGATACAAAAAGAAACATTAATTGACAACTGAGAACTAAATTGAACGATGACAAACCTCTTTTATGATAGAGGGATGGGACTTTTTTCCAGTCCTGTTCAGGCACTCTTGCTTTCCTCGATTCCCTTGATTTATTAGTGATAATTCCTGGAAAAAAAAGATAATATTAGCATTAATTTGACTACTTATATAAGACATTCACGATAATAGATTGAGATTAATTTGAAATATACCCGAGCCTTATCTGTACCCCACATCGCAACAAGCTCAGCCCATTGATTCACAACGCACGCATGGGGTGGGTGAGCCAATGCGTCCTGGTCGGATTCATATCGGAGATACATACATTTCACCTGAAATTTCCATATTACAAAGTCATAATCATAAATGTGAGTAAAATTGCATAGTAAGCAAATGAGATCTAAACAAATACATATTACAAGTAAATAAAGTCGTCAGTTGCATACTTATTATATGCTTGTCTCACCTGATATTTTCAGTCACGCCATTGTTTATTGAGAGTGAAATTACCAGGATTCGCGCGAGCGAAAGCGGTTGTCTTTCGTGGGGTGTTGGTGTATGAGACCTCGCTTCATGGGAAGGAAAATGAGGAGTCTCCACGCGGTTTTGTATTTTGAGCCCAAAACGTTGAGAAACGGCTTTTTGAAAATGGTGTCGTTTTTATTGGTAGCAAAAACTTAGGAAAAGGCTTTGAAAACAGGGGATCATTTTTATTGATAGCAAAAACGAGTAAAAAGCTTTGAGTACCAGAGATTGTTAGGTTCGGAGGTCACGTTACGTTTTGGGAAGAGTATTACGAGATCACCCGAAATGCCTCGTATGACGAGTCTTTCTACCTTTCTCGAAAACGTGTGTGTTTGTGTGTTTTGAAATGGGGGCTTGAATGACAAGCTTAATCTTGGTTTAAATGTCAAACGTTGATTAGGTGACTTTGTTTGAAAAGACGAGCGTTTGAATGATAAACGTCGGTTTTGAGTTTTAAATGAGCGTTTGCGTGGCAAACGTCGATTCTGATCTTTTGAAAGAGAGTTCGAAGGACGAACTCCGGTTTTGAACCGGGCGAGTCATTGTTAACGATTTTTACGGGAAAAATGCGTATTAAATGATTTTTATGTGTCAAAAGGCGGCTTTTAGTTTGAAGATGAGCGTTTGGAGGCCAAACGTCATTTCGCGCGTTTTGAAAGAGAGTTCGAAGGACGAACTCCGATTTTGAACCGGGCATTACATTGTTAACGATTTTTACAGGAAAAATGCGTATTAAAAGATTTTTATGTGTCAAAAGGCGGCTTTTAGTTTGAAGATGAGCGTTTGGAGGCCAAACGTCATTTCGCGCGTTTTGAAAGAGAGTTCGAAGGACGAACTCCAGTTTTGAACCGGGCATTACATTGTTAACGATTTTTATGGGAAAAATGCGTATTAAATGACATGCAATCAACGAATCGGGTTGCGACTCGGACTTTGAAAAGTAAATACTATCACGATCCAAACGGGTCGGACTTTGTAAATGACAGTATTTAAAGCAGTATCAACGGAATCAAACGATCCGGAATTGTAAATGACGATCAACGAGCCAAAATGGCTCGGAATTGTAAATGACGATCAACGAGCCAAAACGGCTCGGAATTGTAAATGACGATCAACAAGCCAAAACGGCTCGGAATTGTAAATGACAGAAAGTAAGTGACGATCGACGGATCGATCGATCCGGAATGGTAAATGACATAAAAAGTAAACGGAACGGGGTCGGAACGCCGTTTTAACCCGTGATTACTTCTCTTACAGGAAGAGAAGAGGATCGAGAGGCTAAAACGTATCGGACCCCGTTAGACGGAGGCATCTACATTTCAATAACGTTGTTCGAAACGGTTGTAGCGACTGGCGCGTAAACCGAGACGAAACGAGAGATTCAGAGAGAGGGAGTTATACCTATGGCTAGGGTCGACTCCTTTTGCTCGGGGGTGTGTACGGGACACGCAAAGTAGTTTGAAACGGTGTTTCGGAGTGGTGAGAGACGTATTTGATCGAAATACGGAAGTTTCACGCGAATCGAGACAAAACGGGAGCTCGAGAGGGGTGAAACTGCTTAGGGCCGTGGGGTAGAGTGATTTTGGGAGTAAAAAATGTCTCCCTTTGGCTTTGACAGCAACTTCTATTTATAGGTGAAAAATGCAGTAAGAGTCCGGACGGACTTAGACTGTTTTCCAGGGTTTTGTGGTATTTTGGAATTTTGAGGGGCTTGCTGGCAATTTCAGAAAATTTGCACAGGGAGTCCGGCCGTACTTTGACTGAAATCCAGCCGGACTTTGACTGAAATCCAGGGGTATTTTGATCTTTTGGCCTTGATTTGTGATTGAAAGGTGACTAGAGAGAGGTGGCATGGCTGCCACGTGCCCTGTGAGTCACCAAAGGTGTGGGAGTTCGTTTCCCGGTCCCAGTTTTGTCCGTTTTTTAAAATAACAGTTCGGAAAATATCCGAAACGCCCCCGAAAAGTGCCGGAAAGTGCGTTTTTCAGGGAAATCCGTACTTTCACGTGCGATGACGTGTGTTAAGTACGTTTTGACGTCGGGATGCACGGGGCAGTCTCGGGACGTCTTGTTGGCTTGGCAACGGGGAGTTTAACGAGTTCCGGTTAACCTGGAGCGGGCCAGTTAACGGATTTTGGTTAACTTTCTGACGGATTTTGACGATCCGGATTTGGGTACTTACAGTTAGCCCCTCAGCGACGTCTCCTCCGAAGGAGGTGGGGTCGTTGAAAAAGATAAGGATCCAAATCGGGATGCCTTATTTTGAAAGACCTGGGCGGTCAGCTGGCTGGACCCTTAGCGAAAGGATTCCTACGTATCCCGAGCGGGAATCAAGTCGATCGTAGTTCGTAGATGCAAGGGCCGCGCGTGGGGACCTTGACCTGAGCGAGACTGTTTGGAGGCGTCTAAACCTGAATGAGACCATTGTGAGGTACCTGTACCTGAATGGAGACTATTGTGAGGCGTCTGAACTTGGGATTTCTGAAACCTTCGAGGGCATGTGGCACCTCAAACCGGAGTGGCTGGAGCTTACGAGGGCGTGTGGCGCCTCAAACCGGAGTTGCTGAATCACACGAGGGCGTGTGGTGCCTCAAACCGAAGCTGCGAGGATATGCTTATCTTGGGACGAAGGCGTTCGTTCCTTGAGTACTGGGCTTACGATGACTGCCAGGTTTATCCTGCTGGGGATGGGGTAGCAAATGATAGGAAAGGTTGTGTTAAACTGGTGTTATTAACAACAAGGACGGATTGACGTTTCTTCCTTAGAATCCTTCTAGGGATGAGTATTCGGGCTTACCTTGATGGCCGAAGAGGGATTGTTGCAAGGCATTCGTGCCTTGGGGTTCGGGCTTATTGCAGCTGTCGGGGAAATGAACGATGGTGAAAACCATTAGAAATTTTAACGTCAGGAGACGGAATTGTGATTGGGATGTCCGGGGACATGATTGAGCGTTTGAATGTCAAACGTCAACCGGGGATAAAATTTAACGTCTGGAGACGGAAATGTAACTGGAATGTCCGGAGACATGGTTGAGCGTTTGAATGTCAAACGTCAACTGAGGATTGAATTTAACGTCTGGAGACGGGCGTTAGTGAGAACTAACTGGGAATTTAACGTCTGGATACGGACGTTAGTGAAAACTAACTGGGAATTTAACGTCTGGAGACGAGCGTTAGTGAAAACTAACTGGGAATTTAACGTCTGGAGACGAGCGTTAGTGAAAACTAACTGGGAATTTATCCTCGGGGGATAGGGTGTTAGAAATGTCTAACTGGGGGGAAATTTCACACTTTTGGGGGCCAAAAGGAGTAAAATTGGAACTGCCAAAAATTTAGGGACTGAAATGGAAGGAATCTTTTTAAATTGCAGCAGGAGTCCCTGGGACTTGGACTGAATTTGACCAGGTTCAAATCAGCTCCAAGTCCGACGCAAACCATCCCTTTTCCCCCATTATTTCCGACGAGAGAGAGAGAAAGGAGAGAAAAATTTCCACCCCAAATTGCAAGATTTGCTCAAATTTGCGAAGGAAAATTGCTATGGAAGGTGATTGGGAACCGATGGCTCGCCATGGAAGGACCGATGACGAAAGAACGCGGTTGGTTCGGACCATTCGAACCATTGTTCATCCATTGAATCCGGCGGAGTTCTACCCGGCTAGGGACAAACACAACTCCAAAGGAGGGATCGAGAGACAAGTAAGCTTCCTTCAAATTCCATTAATTTTAAGAATGTGCATTCTTTAAATGTTAGAAATTTGATTAGGAATGAACTTAGGGATTTTGGTGCCCGGATTGGGGCTTTTGACTTTTCTATGAATCTTTGTCGAAATTGACTAGGCTGTAGTTCAATTGACACTGTGGGTAGATGACATAAAAATTTTGGTTGCAAAATTCCATGTCTTGATGCATTTTCCAAAATTAAAGTAGCTTAAATTCGTGACGGAGTAAATTTTCGAAATGTTCGAAAAGATTTGAAAGTTTCGGTTTCGACGGATTTTTCGAAAGATTTTGAAAGTTCCAGATTCGACGGAGTTTTCGAAAGATTTTGAAAGTTCCGGATTCGACGGAGTTTTCAAAGGGTTTTGAAAGTTCCGGATTCGACGGAGTTTTCGAAAGATTTTGAAATCTTGGACCGTCAATACTCCAACCGAGATGGAAGTATTTTAGGAAAGGAATAAGAACTGACATTGCATTGCATCATTCTGACATGCGTCATGCATTCTGTTGATGTTGCTATTGTCTTGTTCACCTGCAGGGGCGAGGGACGGTTGATACCCACAACCAGAAGAGTCGGGGTGCCATCGAGGCAGTGCGAGCATTGTGGGAGGCATTCCCGGACGTGGCTCGAGAGGGAGAGAGGAGTCCGCGGCAGCTGGTGCTTGACTGCGGGTTGGGTGGTTTATCGCGGTAGGCTGCGATAGCTGCGACGCCGAGGGTCAGGTCCACGTATGTAGCTCGAGCGAGTATTGGTGGGATACGACCCATACTTTCCATTTCAGGTGGGGGGAGGCGATGGTGACTCCCACGGACTTTGCTGCTATCACCGGGTTGCCGACCTATGGCAACACGCTTGTGTGGATTGACGGTTACACCCCGGAGCAGTTGTCTGAGCTGCTGGGTTTTGATATTATCGATGCCAGGGGCTTAGGCATTCTGGCACGTGCCGATGGAGAGGCATACTGAGGCGGGTATCGCCGATTATTTGGATGGGTCTTTGAGGATGACCGCGAGCGCCCGGCTCGAGGGTTCATTTGGTTTGCGTTGTCGGCGACTTTGTTCCCGACTTCGACACATCCCGCCACTTCCTCCGCTCGGGTCGTTGACAGATCTGGACGCCGTGAGGGGGTTCGCATGGGGGGAGGCTGGACTGGCCGAGCTCTATCATTCCCTGGACAGATTCTCGCGAGGAGAGGAGAACTCCTTGAGCTGCTTCACACCCGTCTTGGATGTAAGTTCACGTCCTTTTTCTCTTCCTTGTCTCTTTTATGTACTCGTATGTATCCGCTCTGTAGCTAACATAACTTTCCATTTGCTTGGCAGGTCTGGTGCTATGAGGTGTTTAGTCTACAGGATTGGGACATCAGGGAGGCATATCTACCCCTGTTCCTTGCCATGCTGGTTTGGCAGAAGAGAGCGAAGAGGGCGGTATCGTCGAGAGTCGGCACTCGAGTGTCGTACGTGGAGGTGTCCCAGGCACTGAACCGGGAGTTCTCTGAGAGGATCCAGCTGACCTGGTGGAGTCGGTTCCACATGGGCGTGGTTCAGGTTGCTAGCGAGGTGACGCGGCGGAGGAAGCTCCTGGTGGGACTTCATTGCGACGCTATGTATCTGGGGGAGCGGGTGACCCGTCAGCATGGCCCGGGGTCCATTCCGTTGGTGCCGGTGGATCCTCCTATGCACATGCAGCATCCTCGAGAGATGCCGATGGAGGAGTTGGAGAGGTATAGACAGGGCGCGTTCTATACCGAGTACATCATAGCGGGGGCCGCCTATGATACTTTCTTTAGGATAAGGCTGAGGAGCCCACAGGTGCAGCATAGGGAGGGCAATGGCCCTGGATATCCCCGAGATCTCCCGCTTCCATGCGCTAGGCTGGCGTACAAAGGGCTGGACGGTTCGCACAGGCGACTTGTGATCCCGATCCCGGATGAGCCAAGACCACGATACAGGGTTGACCCCAATGCTTCGGTGAGCACTTTTTGATTTTCTGCATTTGATAGTAGTATTATGCAAATGTTGCATCTGTACTTTCTGTTCGTCTTCTGATGACCTTCCTGGTTCGCAGGTGTCTGGCCGTACGTACAATGAGGCTATGAGACTGGTGGACGGGTGGTCCGCCTACGCTAGGAGGCTCATGGCATTCATGCGGTGCAGTTCCCGGAGGAGCGTGGATGTCCGTGAGCCGAGGCCGTCTAGGCCGAGAGGTTCGCCTGCTCCCACGGCTGGTGGGGAGGACTTTGCACAGGGATTTGGCCAGTTCGCGGGTGGAATGGCTGGATTTGGAGCTCATTCTTCTTCGCACTCGGGGCGCGAGAGGGGAGAATCCTCGAGTTCGCATACGCCGAGGAGGCCTTTTGCATATTCCCGCCTGGAGAAATTTGGCGAGTTCCTATTTGCGACGAATCCGACAGCAGCGGAGCAGTGCGTCGAGTGCTCGGATGATGAGCAGGACTCGGAGTAGTCCTTTTTTTTACTGCTTTCTTTCCCCCTTTTTTTTGTATCGTCTGGAACGATTTGATTTGAACTGCATTCGAAAAAGCGCCCGTGGGGCGGAACCTGTACTTCGCGCATTTATTCTGTGATCACCTTCTGTTATTTTTGGCAAATAAGGAAGTAGGTTAATCAAAAATAAATAAAATGAAACATGCATTAAAAATTGAACGGGTCAAAAATTAAGCCTATATGCACTGATTATTAATTATTTGCACTGTTGCACGAGCCCGAGGCGGAAGGGATATTGACATTGGTTGAATGAAACTAGGGGCAGCACGCAGGTTTCATAAAGGATGAACAGGGAGTTGTTTGGAATTGTTTCCAATTCAGGAGCAGCTGGCTGCAGAGTTGACCAAGTCAACTGCAGAGGGAGTCCGGCCGGACTAGGAGTGAATTTCCAGATTCTTTAAATTGCAGTTTCAGCTTTGCAATTTGTAAGAAACTGCGCATTGCTTTTGATCAGTTTAGCTGAATTCTCTCAAATTTCTTAGGATTCCTTCACTTTCTGTCATGGCTCCCTTTCCTAAGCTATCGTCTCGGATGCAAGAGCGATACTTGGACAATTTTCAGTCGTGGGTGCTGACGAACGTCGAAACGTCAAAAATTTATTTCCAACTCAACTATCTACAAGTGATTTGTAAATAGGGTAAGTCGGGTCGAACCACAGAGACACGAAATTTAAAGTGTAGGAATTACTGCTAGAACAAAAAGTTTGTAAAGTGAAGGATTTGATGATTTGTTTAAGACTAATATGTTTGCAAAAATTAAGTAAAAGTGATTATAAAAGATTTCAATAATAAAGAGAAAATTTCCGGAATTGGTTTCACAAATTATGCTCAAGTTTCACAATTCATCAATCAAAGTGCACTTGGGGTTTTGTTCTTACAAAAGTATGATTGGGACACTTCGGCGGGTGATTTGCAATCAAGTGTTTCTAACTAATCTATTCCCTTGGCCCGTTCATAGATTAGTTAGAAACCCATTTTAGAACTTAAGAACACCAAATAAACCACAATTCTTATGAATCTTTTGGCGGGGATTCAACAAATTGTGAAAATCAAGCCAAGACTAATTTCAATTGTAAATTTGCCGGTTCACAATTGGAATTCTAAATAATTCAAGAACAATTATTTGATCAAGACAAGAGTTCTAAAATTCCATTGAAAACAACTTGATAATCCCAAGTACTACAAAGATAAAAATGAAAAGTAAAACTTAAAACATAAAATGTTACCTCCAATTCCAAGAACTAAGAAATTAGCTATCCATGAAAGAGCAAGAACACCAAGAAAATTCTGAAGAAGAAGAAGAAGCTAAGGAATAATTCATCCAATTCTCTAAAAAACAATAATACTTAAAAATAATAATTGTTCTTCCCTTAAATATAAAAAACCACCCATGTCTCCGTAATTATCCCCACTAAAAACCATTAACCACCATCATTATTATGCCTTAATTACTCCAAATCCGTTCCAAGTGCTTCAGCTCCATCTGCAAAACGCTTCGTGGGCGGTCGCCCACAACCCCCTTGGGCGGTCGCCCAAGTGTCCAGAAACATTTGGTCTTCAAAACTTGATCTCATGTGCGGCCGCCCACACGTCCCTGCGCGGTCGCCCATACTGGCAGACTGTTGTGGTCAGTTTCTGCCCTTTTTCTTGGCCCATACTCCATTTGCCCAGCTCTCCAATCTTCATTAGCCGGCCAATCCTTATGAAATCCTTAACCCAATTTGAACTCAGTTCGTCCCATAACTGCATCATCTCTTTTTTCCACTTTGATGTGTTCACAAAATGCTATCAATCACCAAAATTCTTCACTTGAACCACTGAAACTAAAAACACTAGAACCTCCATTAAAACACACAAAACTCAAGGATTAAGCAAATAATAAGTTCAAAAAGTAGTCAATGGATGAGTGTAAAACTCACTCATCAAATACCCCCAAACTTAAACATTTGCTAGTCCTCGAGCAAATACCCAAAATAAACTATACACAAAACAACTAAACAAACAAAAACTAAAAGCAAACTACTCTAACAAATAATCAACTATGTCCCTCCATTCTTGCATGTTCCACAATTGCAACAAATCGCAAAATACCATCAACCGCAGGATAAGACTTTCCACAATGCAAGTATCAATATATTTTCCATTAATTGTAAAATATTACTTAACCATTATAATTACACCATAAATCTCTTTATGCACGATCATCTTTCTCTTTTCACACAACCACGATCCATTTTTACAAAGCTAAGTACACCAACCATCTTTTATTTTATTGACTCTATTTACCAAACAACAACACTTTTTAGACACAAAGCATGAATATTCCCATGAAATAATTACACCCCCCCAAACTTGATCATTTAAGCACACTTTAAAATCTACTACCGTTCAAGTAGGGAACACTGTAGCAGCGAACTCCATGCCCCTAATACTAAGTAGAGATTTATTTAAGGCTTTGAGAGTTAGCCACTTCGGTATCGAGCTTGATACGGACCATCACGGCGGTAAAGCTCTTCCTCCATAACACTACTGCATACCCAGAAATCTGGTTAAGCTAGAATAATCCCTAACCAATTAATCTACGCGTCTGGAGGTTTCACCGAGTATACATTGCATTGCCATTGCTCTCATTTTTTATTTATTTATTTTTTTCAAGATCACAAGGGGGGGTTCCATTCACAACCAAGGAATACTCATTTTCAAGACTTGCCTAATGTTGCTACATTGATAAACAAATTCATTAACTTAAAAGATGAGGGTGTACTCTAAACTTTATAAAAATGAATCAAAATTATCAACAAAGAGCATATTTCCACAAGTGCACGAAACTACAACTAAGAGATTTATGACACAATTATAACTCTTAAGTAATGTACCACAATTAACCAAAAATATACCAACTTGCATCTACACATTATCACAACCAATTATCCTCATTAGCGGTCAAAATCAACTCACATGCAAATATGGGGAACACCAAGAATGTTAATGACTATATACAAGAAAGGACATAGCTAATTATTCTTTTTTTTTTCATTTTTCAAATTTTCTCTTTTTTTTTTTCTTTTTTTTTTTCTACCTACAAAAGCAAAGAAATCCTAACTACCATGATGAATTAAGCATACAAAAACAATCAAGTACCCCACACCCCCAAACTTAAATCATGCATTGTCCCTAATGCAACAAAATAAAGTAAAGGATAGGGGTACCTTCAACCAACAAATTACCTCCAAAATTGGTCCCACGGACCAACCGAGCCACTTCCGCTCGAACCCGTGCTATGGTCTTCTTCTTCTGTTGTTGTTGTTGCTCTTGCTGCTGCTGCGCATCCCAAGAATCCCATCCTCTCAACTGCTCCGGAGTACGATATTGCGGCGGCTGGTATGGAATATGCTGAGGCGGTGGAGGAGGAGGAAGCCTGTGCCTCATCTCCTGATACATCTCTGACTGTGCATCCTCCATACGCTGCCTCCACATACTAGCAGCGTAATACTCCTCAGTAGCCATAGACTGCAGCTGTCTCTGACTCTCCTCTATACCCAACAATCGCTGATCCATCACCTCGTACTGTCCCCGGAGCTGCCTAATCTCCTCAGATAACGCATCCACATGGCCTCCCACATAATAGGCCGCCTCCGTCGGAGTGAACTGCTGTTCCTCCATATCCTCATCCTCCTCACTCCCTCTCACTCCTCTCGATGAACCTTCTCCCGGCTGCAACTGAGCATGCCCCTTTATAGTAAGCGACCTCTTACTAACCGCCATCCCAGTTGACACAATATCCCTAGCAATCCGCAACCGAGTAAAATTCACTCCTTTATTCTCTATCAAACCAGATATCAATAACGGGAAACTAAAATTGCATCGCCCAATAGTTTTAATGGTGTTCACAATCTCCTTGGATATCGCCAATCCAGTATTGAACCTTTGACCGGACAACACCACGGTCATCAACAGTGCTCTTCTCCAATGCACATCGTTGTAATGTGAAGTAGGCATAATACGCTCACAAATGAATCGATGCAAAGCGCGCATCCTCAAGTCCATGTCCCTAGCCTTCTTCACATTACCGTTTCTCAATAGTGTCACATCAATATCTACGAAATACGGAGCCAACCTATCAAGGTTCCCCGCCACATTCAGCTCCATGATCTTTGCACTATTGTAATAATCACACGCACTGTTTTCAAACCCCGGCGATTCCATTCCATAGTAGCTATTGATATCCTCACCATTATAATACACATTCTTTCCTCTCACCCACGCACACTTCCTACTTTGCCCTGCCTCAAATGCATTCGCATAGAATTCCCGAACCAACACTTTCGAACCTCTATTAGAGGGACGGCTTGCTAAATTACCCCAACCATACCTCATAAAAATGTCATCCAACCCAAGTTCATTGGGGTTAAACTCATTTTCTACAGAAAACCCTTTGT
Source organism: Adenophora triphylla var. japonica (assembly GCA_022495995.1). Lineage (NCBI taxonomy): Eukaryota > Viridiplantae > Streptophyta > Magnoliopsida > Asterales > Campanulaceae > Adenophora > Adenophora triphylla. Next base: position 195,030 of record JAFEMH010002669.1, on the reverse strand, counting down.
TTGCATATTTATCAAAAAACGACTTCGCTTTACCCCCAACAAACTTTGTATCATCATATTCAACAACCGGCTCCGGGACGGGAGCATTTCTTTGTCTAGACATTTTATATCAATTATACCCACAAAACTTCCACGGAGAAAGTATTAAAGAAGATTGAATTGAAAATCTTACTTCGCCGGAAAAGTCACCGGAGTTCGCCGGAATTTGACCGGAATCTCGCCGGAGTTGATGAAGATGAACTGAGAAGAACGACCCCTTCCTTGAACAATGATTCTCACAAGAACCCTTTGCTTTTGAACTCCAAAATCAAACCTTTTGCAACCCTTTTCACCCCTTGCAATATTTTTCAAATCTCTTCACAATTCTTGGCCAACAATGGTGGAAAGAGTTGAAATCTTTGGCTTAGGAGGTTGGGTATGGTGGGGGAAGGCAAATTAGGGAAGAAAATTGGAAGATTTGGGTGTTTGGGGAGAAGATTTGTAGAGAGATGAAGAGAGTAAACCGGTGTGTTCTAGAGAGAGAAAGAGGGAGGCTTTGAATTTTGAAATGAGAGAAGGGAGTGAAACGGCGCTCTGTTTTAGGGCGTAAATTGTAACGCCTGATTTCAAGGTGGGCGGTCGCTCACCCCCTCCTGGGCGGTCGCCCACATGTCCAGAATTTTTTCCATATATCAAAATTTCAACGTGGGCGGTCGCTTATTGACCTGTGGGCGAACGCTCACCAGCACAGCAAGTTCTTCTCAAGTTTCCAAAGAGCTATGGGCGGTCGCCCTCAACACCATGGGCGGTCGCCCAGTTGTCCAACAATTTTTTTCCTTTTTGTTTAACAAGAATGGGCGGTCGCCCTCAACACCATGGGCGGTCGCCCAGATCAGCAGGAGGATTTTTTTCTGGCTCTCAATCTGCACAACACCAAGCAACAAACACCAAGCATAATATCTACTGATACATTACAATTCGACCCATATTTTGACCGCACTTTCGCTGCCTACGTCCCCATTGATGTGGGCGGACTACCCACAACAATAGGCTCAGGTCACCGTAGTTCGACACGTTCCCGAAATGCAAAAAAAAACAAAGCCTTTTTTTTTTTTTTATATAAAAAGCAAACAATAAAATGAAAATAAAATGAAAACTAAAACTCTCCACCCCCAAACTTAATGATTACTTTGTCCTCAAAGTGATGAAAACAAAGGAAAAATTAAATTTAAGGGTACTACAATTTACTACTTACCTTGGGTTGCCTCCCAGCAGCGCTTTTGTTTAACGTCGTTAGCTCGACGGAATGACTTCCTCAACGCTTATGGATCCTTCAACTCGATCCACTCAACATCCTTTGATCCCGAAACTCCATCCAAATAAGGCTTCACTCTTTGTCCATTGACCTTGAACCTATTGTTAGTAACCGGATTCACCAATTCCACGGCTCCATGAGAATACACGTTCACCACCTCAAACGGACCACTCCAACGAGAACGTAACTTTCCCGGGAAAAGCTTCAATCTTGAATTAAACAATAACACCTTGCTTCCCGGAATAAGTTCCTTGTGCAAAATCTTTTTGTCATGGTACCTTTTTGTTCTCTCCTTGTACAACCGGGAGTTCTCATATGCCTCCAACCGATGCTCTTCAAGCTCATTCAAATGAAGTAACCTTTGCTCACCGGCTAGTTGCAAATCCATATTCAACTCCTTGATTGCCCAAAATGCTTTATGCTCTATCTCCACCGGCAAATGACAAGCTTTCCCAAAGACTAGCCGGTATGGACTCATTCCAATCGGAGCTTTGTAAGCGGTGCGGTACGCCCACAATGCATCATTTAACCTCAAGGCCCAATCCTTCCTGTTTGGCTTCACCGTCTTTTCAAGAATGGCCTTTATTTGCTTGTTACTCACTTCCACTTGCCCGGAAGTTTGGGGATGATACGCGGTTGCAACCTTGTGATTCACCCCATACTTCTTCATGAGTGCTCCAAAAATTTTGTTGCAAAAGTGAGAACCACCATCACTTATAATCGCCCTTGGAATGCCAAACCTACTAAAAATCACATCTTTGACAAACTTGACAACAATATTAGCATCGTTAGTCCGGGTAGGAATTGCTTCCACCCACTTTGACACATAATCCACCGATACTAAAATGTATTCAAAACCACATGAAACAACAAAAGGACCCATAAAATCTATGCCCCATACGTCAAACAAATCCACAACCAAGTTATTCGTGAGAGGCATTTCATCCCGCTTACCAATGTTACCGGTTCTTTGGCACCTGTCACAACTTTTACTAAAAATGTATGCATCTTTAAAAAGACTTGGCCAAAAGAAACCCGATTGTAACACTTTTTGAGCGGTTTTCTTACCACTAAAATGACCTCCACAATGCAATTCATGACAAAAAGAAAGAACATTTTGTTGCTCATTTTCATGAATGCATCTACGAATAACCATATCGGGACCATGTTTAAACAAATATGGGTCATCCCAATAATATTGCTTAACCATTGACAAAAATCTTTTCCTTTCTTGACTTGAAAAATCTGGATTTAGAACCCCCGTAGCCAAAAAATTTACAATGTCGGCATACCAAGGCTCAAAATCTTTAACAACAAATAACTGCTCATCGGGAAAATTTTCATTCAAAGGAATTTCACTCACACACCCCTTTTCAAGTCTAGACAAGTGATCCGCCACAACATTTTCACAACCCTTTTTGTCTTTGATGGAAATATCAAATTCTTGTAAAAGCAACATCCATCTTAACAATCGGGGTTTGGCATCTTGTTTGGAAAGCAAATAACGCAATGCAGCATGGTCCGAATAAACAATCACTTTAGATCCAAGCAAGTAAGAACGGAATTTTTCCAAAGCAAATACCACCGCCAAGAATTCCTTCTCGGTTGTAGTATAATTCAATTGAGCATCATTTAACATTCTACTTGCATATTGGATCACATGTGACTTTTTATCAATTTTCTGACCCAAAACTGCACCCACCGCAAAATCGGATGCATCACACATTATCTCAAAAGGTTGAGTCCAATCCGGACCCACAAGAATAGGAAATTTGAAGTCAATTTTTCCTTCAACAAGTTAAAAGAATTGAGACATTCTTGGTCAAACACAAATTCCGTCTCTTTAGCAAGCAAGTTTGTTAACGGCTTACAAATTTTAGAAAAATCTTTTATAAAACGCCGATAAAAACCCGCATGACCAAGAAAGCTACGAATTCCTTTAACATTTGTTGGCGGAGGCAATTTAGATATTATCTCAATTTTTGCCTTGTCAACTTCAATCCCTTTTCTTGAGACCAAATGACCCAACACAATTCCATGCTTAACCATAAAATGACTCTTTTCCCAACTTAAAGTTAAATTGGTATCACAACATCTTTTAAGAACCAAAGTCAAATTATCTAAGCATGCATCAAACGAATTACCATACAACGAAAAATCATCCATAAATACCTCAACAAACCTACCAATCATCTCGTAAAAGATCGACATCATGCACCTTTGGAATGTAGCGGGAGCATTGCATAAACCGAAGGGCATCCTCCGATATGCAAATGTTCGAAAAGGGCATGTAAATGTGGTCTTTTCCGATCTTTCTGAGCAATGGGAATCTGATTATAGCCTCGAAAAACCATCTAAGAAACAATAATATTCTTGACCACTGGCCTCTCTAGAATTTGGTCAATAAATGGCAAAGGAAAGTGATCCTTTCTAGTCGCCGCATTAAGTTTTCGGTAATCGATAACCATGCGTTGACCAGTGACCATTCTAGTAGGCAAAAGCTCATTATCCTCATTCTTAACAACAGTAATTCCGGACTTTTTAGCAACAACATGAACAGGACTTACCCACTTACTATCGGAAATAGGATAGATAATACCTGCATCCAACAGTTTCAAGACTTCTTTTCTTACCGCTTCAAGCATGTGAGGATTCATCCTCCTTTGATTCTGCCGGACTGGCTTGGCATCATCCTCCATATGGATTTTGTGCATGCACATGGTTGGGCTAATTCCTTTTATGTCAGTAATGCTCCAACCAAGTGCGGACTTATGTCTTTTCAACACATCCAACAACCTTCTTTCCTGCAATTCTGTTAAGTCCGAAGCAATAATAACAGGCAAAGAATCATTTGCACCAAGAAAAGCATACTTTAAGCTAGATGGAAGTTGTTTAAGATCTAATTCGGGAGGAGAGACAATAGATGGCAAATGCTTAGGATTAAAATTACCTAAAGATTCCAAAGGAACCTTTTCAGTAATTTCCTCCATAACATCCATCTCAGCAAGAATGGCCCTCGCCTCATTTTGATCAAAAACACCTTCCATAACTAACTCATCCACAAACTCAGAAACAAGAGAGCCCTCAACATCAGGCTCAAGTAACACAGAATTTTCAGCAACATCACAAAATAAACACTCATTGACCTCATATGGCTTTTTCATGGAATCAAAGATAGAGAAATTAACAATTTCATCCATGACAGTTAAAGACAAACTTCCATCTTTCACATTAATTACCGCATCTGCGGTAGCCATAAAAGGTCTCCCCAACAAAATAGGGACATCATTCACATCTTTAGCATCTCTCTCCATATCAAGAACCACAAAATCAACAGGGATAATCAGTTTATCAACTTGAACCAAAACATCTTCTACTATTCCCTTTGGGTATTTGACCGAACGGTCCGCAAGTTGCAAGGTCATAGTAGTAGGTTTTAGTTCACCCAACCCAAGCTCCACAAACAAAGAATAAGGCAACAAGTTAATGCTAGCTCCTAAATCTAACATTGCCCTCACTTTTTTAGAGTCCCCCAAAAAAATCATCACATTAAAACTACCGGGGTCTTTAAGCTTAGGAGGCAAATTCTTTTCAAAAACAGCACTAACTTGGTCCGAAACCACAATTTTTTCGTTCGGGGCATACTTTCTTTTATTTGTGCTCAATTCCTTGAAAAATTTAGCATATGAAGGAATATTTTTAATCACATTGAGCAAAGGCAAATTTACATTCACCTTAGAAAGCATGTCATACAATTCTTTAAATTGTGTTTCGACCTTATTCTTGACCAATCTACCGGGAAAAGGGACAGGAGGCACATAAGGCTTAAGAGGTGGAGTTGGAAGTTTCTCCTCGGGAGCCACTTCAACTCGTTCCTCGGCCACAACTTCATTCTCATGCATATTATTATCATCAAAAGGAGAAGGAGAAGAGTGTACCTCCTGAAGAGTCTTACCACTCCTCAGGGTGACAGCCTTTGCTTGTTCCGGTTGACTCGGTAGTGTACCCGGCTTGTGCTTTTGGAGTGCCTCGGCAATTTGACCCATCTCGATTTTCGAGCTTTTTCAGGTGGAAGCTTCTTGGTTCCCCATTCGTTGGTCCATGATCACCCGATTACGTTGAGCGGCTGGATAAACTTCGCAACGTTTCCTCCACACTTGGCCTTGCAGCCCTTGTTGTCCGCGACCGTTGCATTTGTGGTTGGTATTGTTGCCGAAATTGACCTCGCCCTTGATTTCCTCCCCAAGAGAAATTGGGATGATTCCGCCAACCCGGATTGTAAGAGTTGGAAAACGGATCATTCCTCACTCTTGGTTGGAAAGCATTCATTGCATTTGCTTGCTCAAGAAATTCCGGGAACTGATCTTTCAATGGGCACCCCATAATATCATGGGTATTCACATTACAAATTACACAACTCGTGCCCGAACTTCCCTCTCCTTGATTTCGCCCTTGGTTTTGACCTTGGCTTTGAGCCGTCATCATTCCCATGAAATTCTTCATTTGCGTAGTCAATGCCGAAACTTGTTGCGCTAGAACATCATTAGACTCAACTTCATAAATGCCTTTTCTTCCTCCTCTCACACTTTTCTGTTGCGAATTCATGCCAAGTCTCTCATATAAGGCTCTTGTTTCATCAGCCGTTTTCTCACCCATAGCACCCCCGGCTGCATTATCCACTTGTGCTTGACCTTGTTGAGTCAACCCATCATAGAAGGCCTGATTTAAGAGGGCTAAAGGAAACCCGTGATGAGGACATTGGACTAGCAACATCTTGAATCGATCCCAAGCTTCATGAAAAGCTTCACCCGGCTCTTGATTGAAAGACATTATCTTGGACCTCAAGTCGGATGTCTTTTGATGAGAGTAAAACTTTGCCATGAACTTGTTGTAAACTTCCGTCCAAGTGTTAAGAGAGGCCGGAGCAAGTGCCATAAACCATGTCTTGGCAGCATCTTTCAACGTATACGCAAAACACCTCATTCTCAACTGCTCTTCGGTTAGTTGCCCCAATGGAAAACCTTGCACTGTGCTATAGAACTCTCTCATGAAAGTAATTGGGTCTTCCGATGCCATCCCATGAAATGAAGGGAGCATGTTGAAATGGAGGTTCTTTAACTCATAACTCCTTGCTGCTTGTGGGAGTACAATGCATGATGGCGATGGTTCAATTACCGGACGTGCAAAATCACCCATCATTTGTGGTTCCGCCATTTTAACTTCTTCTTCAGAATCGGAATTCTCGGACTGTTCAGAGTAAACTGATTCACTTTCTGTATCACTTGGTTCCGGGTGCTTCCTCTTGTTGATGCGATGAATGTTGTGGTCAATTGGTAACAAATCTGGTTGTAGTGACCTACGACCAAACATTCAAATCTGCAACACCAAGTTAAAACAAAACAAAAATATATATACAAAATATTATTCACAATAGCAAATAATTAAAACAACTTTAAATTTCACGTCCCCGGCAACGGCGCCAAATTTTGACGAACGTCGAAACGTCAAAAATTTATTTCCAACTCAACTATCTACAAGTGATTTGTAAATAGGGTAAGTCGGGTCGAACCACAGAGACACGAAATTTAAAGTGTAGGAATTACTGCTAGAACAAAAAGTTTGTAAAGTGAAGGATTTGATGATTTGTTTAAGACTAATATGTTTGCAAAAATTAAGTAAAAGTGATTATAAAAGATTTCAATAATAAAGAGAAAATTCCCGGAATTGGTTTCACAAATTATGCTCAAGTTTCACAATTCATCAATCAAAGTGCACTTGGGGTTTTGTTCTTACAAAAGTATGATTGGGACACTTCGGCGGGTGATTTGCAATCAAGTGTTTCTAACTAATCTATTCCCTTGGCCTGTTCATAGATTAGTTAGAAACCCATTTTAGAACTTAAGAACACCAAATAAACCACAATTCTTATGAATCTTTTGGCGGGGATTCAACAAATTGTGAAAATCAAGCCAAGACTAATTTCAATTGTAAATTTGGCGGTTCACAATTGGAATTCTAAATAATTCAAGAACAATTATTTGATCAAGACAAGAGTTCTAAAATTCCATTGAAAACAACTTGATAATCCCAAGTACTACAAAGATAAAAATGAAAAGTAAAACTTAAAACATAAAATGTTACCTCCAATTCCAAGAACTAAGAAATTAGCTATCCATGAAAGAGCAAGAACACCAAGAAAATTCTGAAGAAGAAGAAGAAGCTAAGGAATAATTCATCCAATTCTCTAAAAAACAAAATAAAAATAATAATTGTTCTTCCCTTAAATATAAAAAACCACCCATGTCTGCTGTAATTATCCCCACTAAAAACCATTAACCACCATCATTATTATGCCTTAATTACTCCAAATCCGTTCCAAGTGCTTCAGCTCCATCTGCAAAACGCTTCGTGGGCGGTCGCCCACAACCCCCTTGGGCGGTCGCCCAAGTGTCCAGAAACATTTGGTCTTCAAAACTTGATCTCATGTGCGGCCGCCCACACGTCCCTGCGCGGTCGCCCATACTGGCAGACTGTTGTGGTCAGTTTCTGCCCTTTTTCTTGGCCCATACTCCATTTGCCCAGCTCTCCAATCTTCATTAGCCGGCCCATTCCTTATGAAATCCTTAACCCAATTTGAACTCAGTTCGTCCCATAACTGCATCATCTCTTTTTTTCCACTTTGATGTGTTCACAAAATGCTATCAATCACCAAAATTCTTCACTTGAACCACTGAAACTAAAAACACTAGAACCTCCATTAAAACACACAAAACTCAAGGATTAAGCAAATAATAAGTTCAAAAAGTAGTCAATGGATGAGTGTAAAACTCACTCATCAGGTGCAGAATCACACGAGGCAGAACAAGGGGTTTTTCGAAGGCTGTTACGGGATTAAATCTGTTTGGGCTTTGAAGGAGCTCATGCCAGATTGGGATCTTTTGAGAGCCGCGTCTCGCTTCTGGGACGTACGGAGGAATGTGTACAGCTTTTCATACAACGAAGTCACTCCTACGTTCGAAGATTTCCGGGCCATTCTGGGAGGACCCGAGACGGAACAGCTAGTTCTTCTGCATGCTGGTGGCATGGCCATTGTTGAGAAGCTAGTGTCTTTGCTTGGTATCTCGGTTGGAGAAGCATACGGGATGTTGATACTGGATACTGATTATGTTGACATTTCGGGACTGCCCGAAAGATTTGCCGAAGCTGAGGGGAGCGTCTTTTCGTGGGACGCATTTGCTCTGTGCGCGATCGCTACTCTGTTCATGTTCACGTCTTTGGGCGTGTGCCATCACAGTGTACTGGACTTGGTGAGGCAGTGCCAGAGCGGGGGAGACATCGTGCCGTTGGTCTTGGGCGAGACGTTCCTGGGCATAGGTCGGATGGCGACCGGTAGCCGATACATGTGGGGAGGGAGTCCCGCTATGCTTACCATGTGGTTGAGGGAGAGACTGCAGATGATGCCTGAGGTGCCAATGTCCTGTGACGCTTGGTCCTTCTCTCGACGTCCTCTAGTGATAGGGGCGATCAGGCTGAGCTGGAGCTCTGGATGGCCAGACTCCGCACGCATCACTTGCGATGGTGGGTTCCCCAATGGAAGTTACAGACTTGTCGGACCACTCAGGAAGGTCACTTGGTTGTCAGAGTGCCGGGGCTGTCTCAGACGTCTTTCTATATTCCATCGTGGGTTACGTGACGATGCAAGACGGGCCGAGCAGTGCCATTGACGGGTTTGAGTTATGCTGCTACCTTTGAGGTGGGATCTCTGCTGATGGAAGATCCTTCGACGCTATTGCTGCTCACGCGGTGGTGGCAATACATGTCCTTTCCTGCCAGGGTTCTCCTTTACCGAAGAGGGGGCACTGTTCTGTCGATGCAGTATCTGAACTGGTACGAAGAGTGTATAGGGGAGACACAGATGGCTATCTTGTGGAGACGGGAAGGGTCCCTGAGCCAGGTAGAAGGACTACCGAAATATTTCCTGTGAAGGTGAAGAACACTCGCCGTGGGAAGGGGAAAGGGAAGAAGGATGAAGGACCAAGTACGGGAAACTAGGTTGACCTTGCTGTCCAGAGTATCCACCCATTGTCATTTGCAGACACATTAATTGATTAATGTTTTATTGTAGTTTTGCTAGCGTGTAGGGAGTCAAGAGTTGACCGTGCTTGAACTCATCAAAGAATGTTTTAACCGTAATGAATTTGTAGGTTAAATGAAAAGAGTTTTTCGAAACACAAGCAATTGATGCTTATTGTATTTTTTTTGTTTTTTAGACCGAACCAATGATGGCTGCCTACGTTCCCCTTTTACAATTGGACTAAGGGGCTCAGGTCACCGTAGTTCGACACTTTAGGTGAATTTGAGAAAAGCAAAGACAAAAGAAGTGCGACCTTATTTTTTACCTGGATCATTAGCGGGAATGTATCCAGTTGGGTATTACTCTTTTAGCACTTTTAATTTTACTGAAGGGACGGTGTATGGGGAAGGAGAGTTGACTCGTGCTCTTCCTCAAACGAAGTATCTGTGGAGCTTGCTTCCATTCACGGGGTTAACAAAAGGGTTTCCGTCCAAGTCTGCTAACTTCATGGCTCCTCCGGAAAAGATTCTTTGTACCACGAACGGTCCTATCCAGGTAGACTCCCATTTTCCGAGGGGATTGGTCTGCGTAGGAGGCTTTTCCTTTAGCACCAAGTCACCTTCTCTGATGTCTCGGATCTTGACTTTCTTGTCGAATGCTCGGGCCATTCTGCTCTGGTAGGCTCGAGTGTGTTCCATGGCTTTCAATATGCGCTCGTCTAGTAGAGCGAGTTCGTCGAGACGGCTCTGTAGCCACTCGACTTCATTGATCCCATTTTCCAAGAGGACTCGGAGGGATGGAATTTCCAATTCCACGGACAACATTGCTTCCATTCCGTAGGTAAGCGCGAACGGAGTCTCCCCAGTGGCGATTCTGACTGATGTTCGGTATCCCCAGAGGGCTAGATGTAGCTTTTCGGGCCAGTCCCGACCTCTGGTGGTCATCTTTCTGATTATCATGGCGAGAGTCTTGTTGGCTGCCTCTACTGCACCATTGGTTTGTGGTCTGTAAGGAGAAGATTTGTGACGTGTGACTCTGAATTCGGTCAGTAGTTGGTCACAATCTCCTTCGAAGTGAGTCCCATTATCGGATATGATCTCGTTAGGCACTCCGTATCGGCACATGATGTTCTCTCGGATGAACTCGACCACCTTCTTAGAATTCAGTACCTTGTACGATCTGGCTTCTACCCATTTGGTGAAGTAGTCGACTGCGACTAAAATGAACTCGTGACCATTGCTCCCCGGAGGAGTGATCTTGCCGATGACGTCAATTCCCCATGTGGCGAAAGGCCATGGCGTAGTCATGCAATAGAGTTCATGTGGAGGGATGTGATTGAGGTTGGAGAACCGTTGACATTTGTCACAGCTTCGGACGAACTGGATGCAGTCTGTTTCCATCGATATCCAATAGTATCCCATACGGAGAATGATCTGTGTTAATGCTCGGGCGTTCATGTGCGGACCGCAGGTTCCGTTGTGAACTTCGTTCATTAGCTCGCTGGCTTTTTCTTTGTTTACACACCGAAGGAGTGGCCCTTGGTGGCGCTTCTTGTACAACATACCCCCCAGAATGACGAAATGGGATGCCAGGCATTTTAATGCCATCATGTTTTTGGCTTTGATCCCTTCTTTGTATTTTCCATCTTCATTTGTGAAGGAAGCTTCTCCGTTTTGGAGGTACTGGTAAATTTGATTGTACCAGGGTTCGTCGATCATTTCTTTTTTTATTTCGATCTCACAGCAATAGGCGGGTGTTTCCCGTCTGCCTATTCTGAGGGGTTTTACTGCTTTTCCATCGGGAATTTCGACAAGAGAGGCGAGGGTTGCCAGGGCATCTGCGAAGCGGTTCCTGTCTCTTGGCAAATAATGAAAAGAGATGTCCTTGAACTGAGCAATGAGCTCCTCCATGTACGCATGGTACTTCTGAAGGCCAGAATCTACCGTCTTCCACTTGTTGGACACTTGATTGATGATCAATGCTGAGTCTCCATATACATCCAGTTCTGAGATGTTGCGCTCGAGGGCGGCTTCCAGACCGGCTGCACAGGCTTCGTATTCTGCTGCATTGTTGGTTGTTTCAAAATTCAACTTGATGGCTATGGGAGTGTGCTCGTCCTTGGGATCGACAAGGAGCATTCCAATACCATTCCCCTTCTTGTTGGCTGCCCCATCGAAGAAGAGTTGCCAGCGGTTTGCGCTGTCGAGTGAGAAGATTCCGTCGTCCGGAAATTGCGGATCAGGACCCTTGGGTTCACCGCTCGGGAAGTCGGCCAGTTGATCTGCCATTACTCTGCCCTTTGTTGATTTTCTGACCATGTACTTGATGTCAAACTCAGCCAGGAAGAATGACCACTTGGCTAGTCGCATTGACAGGGATGGCTTGTCAAAGAGATATCGGACGGGGTCCATTTTGGAGACCAGGAGTACTGAATGCGACTGCGTGTAGTGTTTCAGTTTTCTGACTACCCATACCAAGGCGGTACAAGTTTTCGTGCCTTGGGGTTCGGGCTTATTGCAGCTGTCGGGGAAATGAACGATGGTGAAAACCATTAGAAATTTTAACGTCAGGAGACGGAATTGTGATTGGGATGTCCGGGGACATGATTGAGCGTTTGAATGTCAAACGTCAACCGGGGATAAAATTTAACGTCTGGAGACGGAAATGTAACTGGAATGTCCGGAGACATGGTTGAGCGTTTGAATGTCAAACGTCAACTGAGGATTGAATTTAACGTCTGGAGACGGGCGTTAGTGAGAACTAACTGGGAATTTAACGTCTGGAGACGGACGTTAGTGAAAACTAACTGGGAATTTAACATCTGGAGACGAGCGTTAGTGAAAACTAACTGGGAATTTAACGTCTGGAGACAAGCGTTAGTGAAAACTAACTGGGAATTTATCCTCGGGGGATAGGGTGTTAGAAATGTCTAACTGGGGGGAAATTTCACACTTTTGGGGGCCAAAAGGAGTAAAATTGGAACTGCCAAAAATTTAGGGACTGAAATGGAAGGAATCTTTTTAAATTGCAGCAGGAGTCCGGCCGGACTTGGACTGAATTTGACCAGGTTCAAATCAGCTCCAAGTCCGACGCAAACCATCCCTTTTCCCCCATTATTTCTGACGAGAGAGAGAGAGAAAGGAGAGAAAAATTTCCACCCCAAATTGCAATATTTGCTCAAATTTGCGAAGGAAAATTGCTATGGAAGGTGATTGGGAACTGATGGCTCACCATGGAAGGACCGATGACGAAAGAACGCGGTTGGTTCGGACCATTCGAACCATTGTTCATCCATTGAATCCGGCGGAGTTCTACCCGGCTAGGGACAAACACAACTCCAAAGGAGGGATCGAGAGACAAGTAAGCTTCCTTCAAATTCCATTAATTTTAAGAATGTGCATTCTTTAAATGTTAGAAATTTGATTAGGAATGAACTTAGGGATTTTGGTGCCCGGATTGGGGCTTTTGACTTTGCTATTAATCTTTGTCGAAATTGACTAGGCTGTAGTTCAATTGACACTGTGGGTAGATGACATAAAAATTTTGGTTGCAAAATTCCATGTCTAGATGCATTTTCCAAAATTAAAGTAGCTTTAATTCGGGACGGAGTAAATTTTCGAAATGTTCGAAAAGATTTGAAAGTTCCGGTTTCGACGGATTTTTCGAAAGATTTTGAAAGTTCCGGATTCGACGGAGTTTTCGAAAGATTTTGAAAGTTCCGGATTCGACGGAGTTTTCAAAGGGTTTTGAAAGTTCCGGATTCGACGGAGTTTTCGAAAGATTTTGAAATCTTGGACCGTCAATACTCCAACCGAGATGGAAGTATTTTAGGAAAGGAATAAGAACTGACATTGCATTGCATCATTCTGACATGCGTCATGCATTCTGTTGATGTTGCTATTGTCTTGTTCACCTGCAGGGGCGAGGGACGGTTGATACCCACAACCAGAAGAGTCGGGGTGCCATCGAGGCAGTGCGAGCATTGTGGGAGGCATTCCCGGACGTGGCTCGAGAGGGAGAGAGGAGTCCGCGGCAGCTGGTGCTTGACTCCGGGTTGGCTGGGTTTATCAGTGCGGTAGCTGCGATAGCTGCGACGCCGAGGGCCAGGTCCATGTATGTAGCTCTGAGCGAGTATTGGTGGGATACAACCCATACTTTCCATTTCAGGTGGGGGGAGGCGATGGTGACTCCCACGGACTTTGCTGCTATCACCGGGTTGCCGACCTATGGCAACACGCTGGTGTGGATTGACGGTTACACCCCGGAGCAGTTGTCTGAGCTGCTGGGTTTTGATATTACCGATGCCAGGGGCTTAGGCATTCGGTACAGGCCGATGGAGAGGCATCTGGAGGCGGGTATCGCCGATTATTTGGATGGGTCTTTGAGGATGACCGCGGAGCGCCTGGCTCGAGGGTTCATTTGGTTTGCGTTGTCAGCGACTTTGTTCCCGACTTCTGACACATCCTGCCACTTCCCTCTGCTCGGGTCGTTGACAGATCTGGACGCCGTGAGGGGGTTCGCATGGGGGGAGGCTGGACTGGCCGAGCTCTATCATTCCCTGGACAGATTCTCGCGAGGAGAGGAGAACTCCTTGAGCTGCTTCACACCCGTCTTGGATGTAAGTTCACGTCCTTTTTCTCTTCCTTGTCTCTTTTATGTACTCGTATGTATCCGCTCTGTAGCTAACATAACTTTCCATTTGCTTGGCAGGTCTGGTGCTATGAGGTATTTAGTCCGCAGGATTGGGACATCAGGGAGGCATATCTACCCATGTTCCTTGCCATGCTGGTTTGGCAGAAGAGAGCGAAGAGGGCGGTATCGTCGAGAGTCGGCACTCGAGTGTCGTACGTGGAGGTGTCCCAGGCACTGAACCGGGAGTTCTCTGAGAGGATCCAGCTGACCTGGTGGAGTCGGTTCCATATGGGCGTGGTTCAGGTTGCTAGCGAGGTGACGCGGCGGAGGAAGCTCCTGGTGGGACTTCATTGCGACGCTATGTATCTGGGGGAACGGGTGACCCGTCAGCATGGCCCGGGGTCCATTCCGTTGGTGCCGGTAGATCCTCCTATGCACATGCAGCATCCTCGAGAGATGCCGATGGAGGAGTTGGAGAGGTATAGACAGGGCGCGTTCTGTACCGAGTACATCATAGCGGGGGCCGCCTATGATACTTTCTTTAGGATAAGGCTGAGGAGCCCACAGGTGCAGCATAGGGAGGGCAATGGCCCTGGATATCCCCGAGATCTCCCGCTTCCATGCGCTAGGCTGGCGTACGAGGGGCTGGACGGTTCGCACAGGCGACTTGTGATCCCGCTCCCGGATGAGCCAAGACCACGATATAGGGTTGACCCCAATGCTTCGGTGAGCACTTTTTGATTTTCTGCATTTGATAGTAGTATTATGCAAATGTTGCATCTGTACTTTCTGTTTGTCTTCTGATGACCTTCCTGGTTCGCAGGTGTCTGGTCGTACGTACAATGAGGCTATGAGGCTGGTGGACGGGTGGTCTGCCTACTCTAGGAGGCTCATGGCATTCATGCGGTGCAGTTCTCGGAGGAGCGTGGATGTCCGTGAGCCGAGGCCGTCTAGGCCGAGAGGTTCGCCTGCTCCCACGGCTGGTGGGGAGGACTTTGCACAGGGATTTGGCCAGTTCGCGGGCGGAATGGCTGGATTTGGAGCTCATTCTTCTTCGAACTCGGGGCGCGAGAGGGGAGAATCCTCGAGTTCGCATACGCCGAGGAGGCCTTTTGCATATTCCCGCCTGGAGGAATTTGGCGAGTTCCTATTTGCGACGAATCCAGCAGCAGCAGAGCAGTGCGTCGAGTGCTCGGATGATGAGCAGGTCTCGGAGTAGTCCTTTTTTTTACTGCTTTCTTTCCCCCTTTTTTTGTATCGTCTGGAACGATTTGATTTGAACTGCATTCGAAAAAGCGCCCGTGGGGCGGAACCTGTACTTCGCGCATTTATTCTGTGATCACCTTCTGTTATTTTTGGCAAATAAGGAAGTAGGTTAATCAAAAATAAATAAAATGAAACATGCATTAAAAATTGAACGGGTCAAAAATTAAGCCTATATGCACTGATTATTAATTATTTGCACTGTTGCACGAGCCTGGGGCGGAAGGGATATTGACATTGGTTGAATGAAACTAGGGGCAGCACGCAGGTTTCATTAAGGATGAACAGGGAGTTGTTTGGAATTGTTTCCAATTCAGGAGCGGTTAGGCTGCGAGTTGACCAAGTCAGCTGCAGAGGGAGTTCGGCCGGACTAGGAGTGAATTTCCAGATTCTTTAAATTGCAGTTTCAGCTTTGCAATTTGTAAGAAACTGCGCATTGCTTTTGATCAGTTTAGCTGAATTCTCTCAAATTTCTTAGGCTTCCTTCACTTTCTGTCATGGCTCCCTTTCCTAAGCTATCGTCTCGGATGCAAGAGCGATACTTGGACAATTTTCAGTCGTGGGTACGGAACCACACGAGGCAGAACAAGGGGTTTTCGAAGGTCATTACGGGATTAAATCTGTTTGGGCTTTGAAGGAGCTCATGCGGATTGGGATCTTTTGAGAGCCGCGTCTCGCTTACAGGACGTACGGAGGAATGTGTACAGTTTTTCGTACAACGAAGTCACTCCTACGTTCGAAGATTTCCGGGCCATGCAGGAGGACCCGAGACGGACAGCTAGTTCTTACGCATCTTGGTGGCATGGCCATTGTTGAGAAGCTAGTGTCTTTGCTTGGTATCTCGGTTGGAGAAGCATAAGGGATGTTGATCTTGGAATGCGATTATGTTGACATTTCGGGGCGCCAGAAAGATTTGCCGAGAGGCGAGGAGCGTCTTTTCGTGGGACGCATTGCTCTGTGCGCGATCGCTACTGTTCATGTTCACGTCTTTGGGCGTGTTCCATCACGATGTCTTGGACTTGGTGAGGCGATCCGGGAGCGGGGGAGACATCGTGCCGTTGGTCTTGGGCGAGACGTTCTGGGCATAGGCCGGATGGCGGCCGGTAGCCGATACATGTGGGGAGGAGTCCCGCTATGCTTACCATGTGGTTGAGGAGAGGCTGAGATGATGCACGAGGTGCCAATGTCTGTGACGCTTGGTCCTTCTCTCGACGTCCTCTAGTGATAGGGCGATCAGTGGCTGGAGCTCGGATGGCCGAGACTCCGCACGCATCACTTGCGATGGTGGGTTCCCCAATGGAAGATTCTGAGACTTGTCGGACCACTCGGGAAGGTCACTTGGTTGTCGAGTGCCGGGGCTGTCTCGAGACGTCTTTCTATATTCCATCGTGGGTTACGCGACGATGCAGTGGAGCAGGTGCCATTGACGGGTTTGAGTTATCTTGCTACCTTTGAGGTGGGATCTCTGGCGATGAAAGATCCTTAGACGCTATTGCTGCTCACGCGGTGGTGGCAATACACGTCCTTTCTGCCCGGGGTTCTCCTTTACCGAAGAGGGGGCCTGTTGCATTGACGCAGTATACGAACCGGTACGAAGAGTGTATAGGGGAGACACGAGATGGCTATCTTGTGGAGACGGGATGAGTGTTGGGTCTTTGGCTAACTTGACGGACTCGACTTTGAGGAGGACCAAAGTGAGAGCTAATCCTGGTGATCTTGGGAATGCCATGGCTGACTATGAGGCCAATGCTAATCGGGAGGCCAATCAAAGCCTTGTTATGATGGCTCGAAGAGAGCGGCTCGAGATAGAGCGAGAGAAAGAGGCTGCGTTGACGGCTACGAGGCTTGACGGAGGCGTCGGGAAGGGTCCACGAGCCAGGTAGAAGGACTACCGGAATATTTCCTGTGAAGGTGAAGAACACTCGCCGTGGGAAGGGGAAAGGGAAGAAGGATGAAGGACCAAGTACGGGAAACTAGGTTGACCTTGCTGTCCAGAGTATCCACCCATTGTCATTTGCAGACACATTAATTGATTAATGTTTTATTGTAGTTTTGCTAGCGTGTAGGGAGTCAAGAGTTGACCGTGCTTGAACTCATCAAAGAATGTTTTAACCGTAATGAATTTGTAGGTTAAATGAAAAGAGTTTTTCGAAACACAAGCAATTGATGCTTATTGTATTTTTTTGTTTTTTAGACCGAACCAATGATGGCTGCCAACGTTCCCCTTTTACAATTGGACTAAGGGGCTCAGGTCACCGTAGTTTGACACTTTAGGTGAATTTGAGAAAAGCAAAGACAAAAGAAGTGCGACCCTATTTTTTACCTGGATCATTAGCGGGAATGTATCCAGTTGGGTATTACTCTTTTAGCACTTTTAATTTTACTGAAGGGACGGTGTATGGGGAAGGAGAGTTGACTCGTGCTCTTCCTCAAATGAAGTATCTGCGGAGCTTGCTTCCATTCACGGGGTTAACAAAAGGGTTTCCGTCCAAGTCTGCTAACTTCATGGCTCCTCCGGAAAAGATTCTTTGTACCACGAACGGTCCTATCCAGGTAGACTCCCACTTTCCGAGGGGATTGGTATGCGTAGGAGGCTTTTCCTTTAGCACCAAGTCGCCTTCTCTGATGTCTCGGATCTTGACTTTCTTGTCGAATGCTCGGGCCATTCTGCTCTAGTAGGCTCGAGTGTGTTCCATGGATTTCAATATGCGCTCGTCGAGTAGAGCGAGTTCGTCGTGACGGCTCTGTAGCCACTCGACTTCATTGATCCCGTTTTCCAAGAGGACTCAGAGGGATGGAATTTCCAATTCCACGGGCAATATTGCTTCCATTCCATAGGTAAGCGCGAACGGAGTCTCCCCTGTGGCGGTTCTGACTGATGTTCGGTATCCCCAGAGGGCTAGATCTAGCTTTTTGGGCCAGTCCCGACCTCTGGTGGTCATCTTTCTGATTATCATGGCGAGAGTCTTGTTGGCTGCCTCTACTGCACCATTGGTTTGTGGTCTGTAAAGAGAAGATTTGTGACGTGTGACTCTGAATTCGGTCAGTAGTTGGTCACAATCTCCTTCGAAGTGAGTCCCATTATCGGATATGATCTCGTTGGGCACTCCATATCGGCACATGATGTTCTCTCGGATGAACTCGACCACCTTCTTAGAATTCAGTACCTTGTACGATCTGGCTTCTACCCATTTGGTGAAGTAGTCGACTGCGACTAAAATGAACTCGTGACCATTGCTCCCTGGAGGAGTGATCTTGCCGATGACGTCAATTCCCCATGTGGCGAAAGGCCATGGCGTAGTCATGCAATAGAGTTCATGTGGAGGGATGTGATTGAGGTTGGAGAACCGTTGACATTTGTCGCGGCTTCGGATGAACTGGATGCAGTCTGTTTCCATCGATGTCCAATAGTATCCCATACGGAGAATGATACGTGTTAATGCTCGGGCGTTCATGTGCGGACCGCGAGGTTCCGTTGTGAACTTCGTTCATTAGCTCGGCTGGCTTTTTCTTTGTTTACACACCGAAGGAGTGGCCCTTGGTGGTGCTTCTTGTACAACATACCCCCCAGAATGACGAAATGGGATGCCAGGCATTTTAATGCCATCATGTTTTTGGCTTTGATCCCTTCTTTGTATTTTCCATCTTCATTTGTGAAGGAAGCTTCTCCGTTTTGGAGAGTGCTTGGTAAATTTGATTGTACCGGGGTTCGTCGATCATTTCTTTTTTATTTCGATCTCACAGGCAATAGGCGGGTGTTTCCCGTCTGCCTATTACGAGGGTTTTCTTGCTTTTCCATCGGGAATTTCGACAAGAGAGGCGAGGTTGCCGGGGCATACGTGAAACGGTTCCTGTCTCTTGGCAAATAATGAAAAGAGATGTCCTTGAGCGAGCAATGATCTCCTCCATGTACGCATGGTACTTCGAAGGCGAGAATCTACCGTCTTCCACTTGTTGGACACTTGATTGATGATCAATGCCGAGTCTCGATATACATCCGGTTACGAGATGTTGCGCTCGAGGCGGCTTCCGGACCGGCTGCACGAGGCTTCGTATTCTGCTGCATTGTTGGTTGTTTCAAAATTCGACTTGATGGCTATGGGAGTGTGCTCTTCCTTGGGATCGACAAGGAGCATTCCAATACCATTCCCCTTCTTGTTGGCTGCCCCATCGAAGAAGAGTTGCCGGCGGTTTCTTGTTTGTCGAGTGAGAAGATTCCGTCGTCCAGGAAATTGCGGATCGGGACCCTTGGGTTCCTTTGCTCGGGAAGTCGGCCGGTGATGCCATTACTACGCCCTTTGTTGATTTTCGACCATGTACTTGATGTCAAACTCGGCGGGAAGAATGACCACTTGGCTAGTCACATTGGCGGGGATGGCTTGTCAAAGAGATATCGGACGGGGTCCATTTTGGAGACCGGGAGTGCTTGAATGCGGCCGCGTGTAGTGTTTCGGTTTCGACTACCCATACCAAGGCGGTACAATATTTCTCGATGCTTTGAGTAGTGAGTTCACTTCCTTGAAGCTTGGAAACTACGAAGTAGATTGCATGCTCAACCTTGGAATCTTTCTGTTCTTGCGCCGGCATTGATCCGATTGACGTGTATGCATTGCGTCGGATACGGGAGTAGTGGCTTGTCTTCATGTGGCGGGCACGAAATTGGGGGATTCACCAAGTAGGTCTTTATTTTCTCGAAAGGCATGGCACTCGGCGTCCCATTTGATGTCGGCATTCTTTTTCATCGGTTTGAACATGGGCTAGGCGAGAGATGTCAGCGGTTGATGAAGCGGCGATGTATTGAAGTCTTCCCATGAAGCTCTTCACTTACGTTAATGTCGAGGCGGCTTCATGTCGATGATGGCCTTGATTTTCTTGGGATCGGCTTCGATACCCCTTTACGTAACCATGTACCCCGGTACCTTGCCGCGTTTGACGCCGAAGGTGCACTTCGCGGGTTCAACCTCATGGAGTGTTTTACGAGTACGTTGAAGAACTTTCTCGGATCTGTCGAAATCTTTGCATGTACGATCCTCTGAGTGGATGATCATGTCATCGACATATACTTCGATTTCTTTGTGAATCATGTCATGGAAGAGAGGCATTGCGGCCAGTAAGTAGCCCAGCGTTCTTCGACCGAACGGCATGACCGTGTAGCAGTATGTCCCCACGGAGTGGTGAAAGCGATCTTGGGTTGATCATCCTCGGACATCTTGATGCGGTTGTATCCGGCGAACCCGTCCACGAAGGACTTTACTTGAAATTTGCCGTGGTGTCGACCGGCATGTCGATGTTAGGCGGTGGGAAATCATCTTTAGGGCTGGCCTTGTTGAGATCCCGGAAATCCACACGGACATCGACCTTTCCATTGGCCTTGGTGACCGTCACGATGTTGGAGAGCCAAGTCGGGTACTCAATCACTCGATGAAACCAACTCGGAGCATTTTCTCAATTTCTTCTTTAACTTGCAAGGACCACTCTGGCTTGATCTTGCGCAGCTTACATTTGACGAGGCTTGGATTAGGGATCAGGGGAATTACGTGCTCTACGATCGAGGGATCGAGTCTGGCATGTCTGGTATGACCGGGCGAACACATCAACATACTCAGGAGGAGGCTTATCGGGGCTTCTTTTACGTATCGGCGAAGAAACTTCCCACTTGCGTCTCTTTAGGCTCTTGCAGCGACCCCGGAGTTCACTTTGGTCATAACCTCTTTGGCGGCTTGGGCCCGATTGTCCTCTTAGTCAACTACACGCTCGAGAACTTCTCTAATGTATTGTTCATTTAATGTATGCGCTTCTTTATCAATTGAATTATTAACGTCTTTTAAGTTGTTTGTTAACTTATCAGTTGTTAAAGTGGCAATGAGAGGATACTCCGAAAGGTCAGACTTTTCATTAAGCAAGAACGAAAATACATGGTTGGCTACATTATCATGGTCCTCCGGCGTAAGGCCGTTGGATGACTCGGAAGGGCGGACTCGACAAGGACGGCTCATAGGGTTTGAGACCGGGTTTAGGGAGATGTGGGTGCAGGCCCATCTTGTCTTTCATTTACGCTGGCTTGCCCTTGGTCGGTGAAGGTTACCCAATTCTTCGGTGGCATTCTTTGGATGCTTGATGAGGGTTAGGGGATCGAGAGGCTTGGCTCGCTATCCCAATAATGGCAATCATGCTATTTTCGGAGCCCGGAGTCAATCGGGTTTGGCACCTCCATGAATTCTTCAAAAGACTACGTAGATTTGGTCAGCTGAGAGCGTCTTCTATGAATTCTGGTTCCTTCTGCTTTGGAGTTACTGTCTCGAATGTGGCCTCGGTGGTTGATCCGAACAGTCTGTTTCCCGTGGAGAGTACCTTGAGTTGCTCTTCCGCATCTGGGATTCCCTTGAATGCGTACTCGTGCTGGACTGTGGTGGCAGTTGGTCCAGGTAGAGCAGTGATATCGAGGAACGCTCCCCTTATTGGATTAGCTTTAAGTCCTCTAAAACGCTTGAGGTCCCGTGCTAGCTGTTCCGTCCTTTCTGTAGTCTCGGTGCTGACTATCCCTTCTTCTTTCTCATCTTCATCAGTTCCCTTTGTTGGTCCCCTCGGTTCTATTTGTCGGTTCATTGTCGGTCCCCTCGGTTCTGTTGTTGGTTCCCTTGTCGGTCCCCTCGGTTCTCTTGTTGGTTCCCTTGGTGAAGTAATGAGCAAGGTCGAAGCCGTATGGAGTCGGAGGTTGGGTGTGCCGTCGGAGGTTCCCCTTTTGCGAGGCTGCTTGCCTTGGTGCGGGCGAGCCTTTTGTTTTCCTTGATGTCGGTGGTGTTGGCACGTAGCGAAGCCCACTGGACCGTGGTGTGGTCCTTGACTTCAATGACTTGGGGTTGGCCTTGTAACCTTTTGCCGAGCCCCGATCACGGGATGAAGTTCATGAGTTTCATCATCTTCATGGCGGGGAGGAATCTTGTCGTGAGGCAGTGGAAGGTCCACGTTGCATATTTGGATCTTGGAGGTCTCGAGTGAATCCGATTAATGCCATATCGTCATTATGCTTGATTTCTAATACCGGAATGTCGTTGGTCTTGGTCCCCTCGGTGGTGGCCATTTGTCGCCGTAGGCGTGGTTAGCTCGTTGCCTTGCATGAACTTGAGGCATTGATGAAGGGTGGATGCCACGCCATTGATTTGATGCAGCCAGGGACGTCCCAGGATGGTTGTGAAAGTGATCAGAATGTCCAACACTTGAAATTCGGTGGGGATCATCCGCTTGCCTAACCAGATATTAAGAGTAGCAACCCCGAGAACAGTACGGGAAGTAGAGTCATAGGCCTTGACAGTGTGGACTAAAGGCTTCAGATCTGTAGGCTTGATGTCAAGCAGGTCCATCATCTTGGCGGGCAAGACACTCATTCGGAGCCTCAGTCTACCAACACGTGGGGAAGGCGACGCTCGTCAGGGTGTGATGTAGAGTGGCTCATTGTGATCGGCCCCAAATTTTGGAAGGTCCAAATCGTGAAGGTGATAATGTTGCCATAGTGGATGTTGCCGATCATACGAATGACTTCGTCGGGGTTGCGTCCACGGGGACCATGGTACGGGCCGGGCTTTCCTCTAGCTTGAGCTTGTGAGGATAAGAGGATGTGAGCAGGAACCAAAGGAAATGTTCGCTGGGTCTCCTTGCCGAGTGAGGATCGGGTCCTCTTTCACGGAACTTGTGTCTTCGGGCGAGGCGGGTTGCGGTTACGGCTCCGCAGTGCTTTTTAGTGGCCTTAGGTGGTAATGCATGGATTTGACCCGATCGGGTTAGAACAGCCGACATCGGGTTTGGTTCCTTACGAGCAGGGCCGCTCACGAGTTGAGCCATAGTTAGAGGAGGATTCCTCGTAGCATAGGGCCATATGTCTTCCCTCAACTCATTGATTGTAGATGTTTTCCGGGAGCTTCGGCGGCTTGATGGATTACGTCCCCGGGATGCGGCTTAGGTGCCTGCGGGAGGTAGTTTACGGATTGCCGCGCTGTTCGAACGTCGATTACAACGGTGGTTGTCTGGCCCAGGCGTGCATTGCGACCCTCGGGGGAGGTTGGAGAGTTCTCGGCTCAAGCGAACGGTCTCCTTGATCTCTTCACGGTATATCGCGTTCCTTTCCTTCTTGCGAGCATACTCGAGGCATTACAGGTTGGGTGCAGCGATATTCATGGTTTGCCAGCTTTCCTCCACTCTTGACCCAGATCAACTTCCTTGCAGCGGAGCCTGCGTCGAGAGTTAGCGCCTGCGTTTCCTCCCATGTGAGAATAGCCAGTGCTTCTTTGAACTGCGTGCGACAGTCTAGGTAAACTTCCATCGGGGAGAGTTTTCTCCTCTGTTTTATCTGAGTGGCGGGTTTGTCAGAAGGTGAGTACACGGCTTCCCGAACATCTGCCCATGTGTAGGTTCTTTGTCCCAGGTTGATCGTTTACGTAAACAAATGCCGCGGCCTGTAGAATTTCCCTGAGTAGTTGCTCGAGACGAATCTCCATCCTCCTCTTATTTTTAAATAGACCTTCCTCTCTAAGTTGGCCTTTCAATTTGAGTGCGGAAATGATCCGTTCCCATCCTCCCAGGACCCTTGGGAGTCCGGTTTTGTTGACTTCATGCCCGGTTTGGAAGAGAATGGTTTCATCGTCTTCGTCGTCGCTTTTACAGAGAACTTTCTTTCCTCGGGGAGGTAAGCGTTGGGATTCGTTCTGCTGTGTCATTCCATCTTCTAGGTCATCGGGACCGTTGACCACCCTCGTGTGGCAGAGAGGGTTGGATGAGAACAGACGGTAGTCGAGGAAGTTGCTGTGAGCAAAACCCCTGAGGTCGGCGGGTCTAGAGTGGCCTCTAGCTTTAAATGCAGAAGTGCTGTGACACTCTAAGGGCTCGGTCCCTGTCGGTCTTTTGAGCTTGGTTTTCGTCCCAGAGACGACTTTCTTGAGCGGCTAGTTCCATGAGGGCTTTCCTTGCGAGAGCTAAACACTCTCCCTAGGTGAGCGCCGTCTGACTAGTGTCCAGAATCGTGATCACATTCAAATCGCCGAATGGCGGAAACACTTGGATTATGTTGACGAAGAAAGTCGGACTGGGACATTCCATGCGGCCTTCCTTGATCTCGATTACCAAGAAATTTGTCCATATCTGCTTGATTGACCCCACGGGGGTGTTGAATTCTGCAATGTTGACAGTCTCGTGATCTCGCTCGATCGCCAAGTCTATCAGAGCTAGCGGTCTGCGCGGGATGTCTCGAATCCGGGGCCGTGACGATTTGGGAGCAGAATCGAACTGGAGCATGTTGATGCTGAGGTGGTTGTTTCCAACGTCGAAAGCCGACTCTGTCGTGCGGGGAAAACCTTCACAGATGTTTTCGGGGTGGCTGCCGGAAGCGTTCCCGAGGTTGATCTGACTCGTGACAGGGTGAGGAGCTTGGTCCCCTTCGCTGTTTCCCTTGGCTTTGGCGGCGCTTGAGGGTATGAGCTTGACTGATGGCACGGGCCGGTTGCAGCCCAGGGTGGTACTCGGAAGTAATGATGAGCTCGAGCTCGCTTGGCCGAGCCTCGTTTACCATGAGCGGGCGGTCGTCGAGGTGACTTTGGCATTACGAGAATCGATGATAAGGATCGGATCCTTGGCATCATCGGGATACTGGAATAGATGATGTTGACGAAGTCATCGTTGGCCACTTGATCGAGAGGATTCTTTGTCGTGTGAACCGGTTGCTTCCAATTGTCGGATAGCCGCTGTCTTGGACGTTGAGCTTGACAATTTCCATGGTATTGGAGCCTTGGTCATAGGTGACTGATCGTAACGGGTGCCGTCCTCAAAGCTGAGCATGTGAATGCGAGAGGTACGCCGCGAGTCCGCTGCATCCTCGACTTCGGAGAGTCACGATTCGTCGTCATCCGACGGCTCAACCCAAACGTAGGGACGTATCGCGTCCGGGTGCGTTCTTTGGAGGCTGCTAGAAAAACATCATGCCCTTCATTGGAGAAAGAGGGTGCGTGCAGCAGGTAGTTCCTCGTGGAGGACATACCATACGACTTTCATGCATTTAAAACGAGAATGACGGTGCTTGTTGACCTTTATCACGAAGATCTCTTCGCCTGGCGGGGCCAGAGAGTTGGTTTGAAGAATGCTGACGAATCTCCGATTGGAGACTGGGGGTTTATGTGCCCGCATCATGGCGATGGTCAGTGTTTCTTTCCAATACGCCTCCAAATGTTGGAAACGACAGTTGAACTTGATGTATCGGACTCGCTTGGAGTCTACTGCTCGAGAACGTTTACATAGTTAGCATCTCCGGACTACGAGGGATTACGATGAGATTTGCCCGATGGTCCCCTGGTCGGTTTGAAGGAGGTAGCCCGGTGCACATTGCGGGCACGCTTGGCTCTTGTCTCGGCTTCGTTTCCTATGAGGAAAGCTGTCCCCTCGGATGACTTCAAGATCTCCTGCCGGTTAATGAACTTAACGCGGCGATGGAGAGTGGAGGCTATGGCTTTCATGTGATGCGGCCAAGGGCGTCCTAACGAGCCGTGAATTCGGATGGAATGTCCATCACGTGGAATTTTCTTTGGCACCATTTGGGTTTCGAACCGAGTTCGAGTCACCGTCCCAGGATGGGACGAGGCGTCTTGTCGTAGGCCTTGATAGTCAGGCGACGGAATCGAGGTGGCTTTCGTTGATGCGGAGGGCTCACATCATGCGAGAGGGAGAACATTAACAGTGACCCATTGTCTACCAATACTCAGGGAGTGTTATGGTGTTGATCTTGAGAGTGATGTACGAGCTTCGTTGTGCCCCGAGGCATCTCTCGGTAAGTCTTCAATCACGAAAGTGATCATCTTGCCATACGATCGGGAATCGTAGATCGATCTCTATCCGGAGAAGGAGAGTCATCCGGCCATCCATTTCCTGTCTTCCTCTTGCAAGGTAAAGCCTTTCTTTGGAGCCTCGGGATTGTGTTGAGTCTGTTTGTGGCGGTTGCCACCCTTGGTTAGCACGTTAATCGAGTGCGAGTGCCAAGGCGACTTTGATCTTCCTTTGCTTGGTCCGGGCTCGGAAGGCTGGACAAGTTGAATCTTGGGCGATCCCGCGGGGTTATGCTTCGGCGCGGTAAGATTACCAAGATCCGAGGTATTTCGGTGTCCCAAGGTCGAGCTCTATTGTCGGCGGGACTTTTCGGCTTTCCCACCCCTGCTTGCTCTAAAGGCTGCATGGCACGGAGGAAGAGAGGACTTCTTTGGAGTACGGTGCGTAGTAGTCGAACCTCCCGGAAGGCTCTCCGAGTGTACCCACACCTGGTGTCTCGGCTTCGTATCTTTCTCTCGATTCTTTGTTGAGAGGACTTCTTCTTGTTTTCGCGGAGGATTGCTCGGACCGTATCTTGGGACTCGTACTCCGGGCGGCGGAGCGATCACAAACATCGTAGGCGATGTGGACATTTGATGAGGACCCAGCCGGATGAGGCGGAGCGGTTGTGGCAATCTTCTTGGCACCCACTCAATGGAATTCACGCTGTTATTGTTCGGAAAAGGGTTTTCGGCTGTATTGGGCCACGGGGCGCTCCAATTTGCCTTCTTCTACCAAGTTATGGATTTCGTATCGTAACCCCACGCAGTTGTTGGTGGTATGGCCGTGATACTGATGGAAGGCGCAATACTTGCTCTTGTCAGCGTTGACTACGGGATTCTTGGGTTTGTAATTGGCAACGGGTTTAAGGAGACCTTTCTTGATTAACCCTTCCAGCATCTTGCTTAGTGGCATATCCAACTTGTCGAAGTGCACGGTGGACTGCTTCGAGGTGGAGTTGTTGCTTTGTGGGACTGGGTTTCTGTTGCCCGACTGCTGTCCCTGATGGATGTAGTTGACAGACGTATCTTTCCCTTTGCCGGGGCCGGTGCGGGATTGAATGCAGCTGCCGAGCGGTATCTGTATGGCCGTGCGGTAGCCAACTTCTCCTTGAGATCCTTCTCGAGCTGTGAGCCGGCATTTACCATGGCCCGGAGATGCGGGAAGAAATGGTGGCCCGATGAGAGTTACGATGGACGGTCTTAAGCAGGACTTGAAGATCCGCATCTGTTCATCCTTGGAGAGGGGCTCCATGATCTCGGAGAGTTTCCAGCTCCACCTTTTGTAGAACTTTCCGACGCTTTCGTCCGCTTTCTGTTCAGTGGTGATTAAGTCCTCACGACTTGTTTCCCACTCTAAGTTGGATTGGTACCGTTCCAGGAAGATGTTACTAATCTGATCCCAGGTGTGGCGATCCGCAGGCTTGACCCTCAGAAACCATCGTAGGCCGAACTCTTGAGCGTATCTTTGGAAGTGGTCGGCCATTTGCTGGAGGGTTGCTCCTTTCGCTCTCATGCCGAGAATGTAGGTGTCGACGTGCGTTTGAGGACATTCGATTCCGTCGAATCGGTCCATCTCCGGCATTCTGAACTTGGCAGGGAGAGGCGTGACCATTCCCGAATCTGTGGATTTGAGCATTTCCTGCTTTGAGCTGCTCATGGTGGCTTTCAGGTCTTTCATCTGTTCGACCATCCAGGCCAAGGTTGGTTCCAGTGGTGGACTGTGAGGCTCGGCGCCGGGTGCTACCACGTGAGCGGTAGTGATTGGAGGTGGAAGGCTTGATATATGTGGATATATGGGGGCCTTTTACGAAGGCGTATCGGGGTTTGTCTCCGGTGTTTTGGGATTCGTGTATAGGCAATGGGGTGAACCCGGGAGGGTATTGAAGGATATTTGCATGCATGCGAGATGGTCAGGCGGTGCGTTGGTGGTATTGAGTGATAGGAGTAGCACTTGGGTGGCCAAATATGACGGGGTTGCCACAGGGAGGTGGCAATGTGAAGCCTAGGTCATTTGTTTCCTTGGTTAGAAGTCATCCCGTAAGTTGGCGGGGGAGGAACCTGGTTGAAGGTTTAGTGAACTGGTTTCGGGGAATCGTCATCCTCGACCAGGACGAAAGTACCGTCTGACTGGGGAATAGCTGCTATACCACGCTCATTTAGAAGTTGTACCACGAAATTCTGCTGATCTTCTTTCTGCCTCTTGTGAACCTCACAAGCCCGGATGGCTTCTTCCAAAGTCATATCTGTTGCCGGTGGCGGGGGTCCATCCCCGTCACGATTTCTCGGTGAGCTAGATATGTCGGAAATTCTGGCTGAGGGAACTGAGGGAACCGAAGAACGCTGACGCCGCCGTAACAGTGATCCTGGCAAGGCGGCGACCCGAAAATCTGAACCACTTTACGCTCATTGCGAGTACGAAAGGAAGGGTTTAGGCGTCGGAAAGGGAGGATTTGGATCAAGGTTTCGGGCTTGTGCAATGTGCAGTTACCGATTAATGTTTACTTAAAGCGTGTTTTCTCAGAGTCCTAATCGGTTGGAAAAGAGCGAGTCTTCTTTTTCCCAACTAATCCTAGAGCTCTAATCAGTGGATCTCGTCACTACGCTTATAAGCCCCTCGTTTCCATTGTAGATCATCTTTCTCGGGACGGACTATCCCGAGCGAGGTCCTATAAGGCAAGCGAGTTCCACCGACAAAGGAAAAAGTGAACTTAAGGCTAGCTGATCACGCAAACTTTCAACGTATGTGACGCACGAGCCACAGTCGAAGTCAACGTCCTTAAGTTAAGGCGGGGATCGTGCCAAAATTTCGGAATGACCTCTCCTGACTCGCTTGCGCGAGGGACCTTAGCTTTTGGCATTGGCCAAGTTGTGGCTGGCACGGTGGACACGGTGGACACGGTGAGGGTTTGTTGACACGACGTCACATTGAACCTTCGGGTATATTTTTCGGCAGAGCTCCGCGTCAAAGTCAAGGCTGAAGAGCTCGAGACTTCGGGTCGGGAACGACCTTCGGTCTCAACCTCTCGAGCTTGACTCGGGGCGGGGCCCGGCGTAAAAAACATACACTTAGGCTTTATGACACGAGCTAAGCCAAAAACCAACCGGGGTCTTGGACAAAGTGTGACACAAAGAGTGCATGGCTTACACGGGCTAGGATGGGATGTTTGGGATGACCCCGTGCGCCCCCGAAAGGCATCTGGCAGGACAATCGAGGTACAACTGATAAGGCCATCCCGGGTTACGGGTTGTAGTGTGCAGTGTACCGAGGCAGCAAGTGCACGTGAAGTGCGGTGTTCCGAGGCAGCAAGTGCGCGTAGTGTGCGGTCACTAAAATTCTTTTTCTGAGTAAAACAGAGATTTTTCAGAATGTGTCTTAAAGCATTATGATGCGCAGTTCAAAAGACAGCAATGAAAATCAAACATGAATGGGGATGCACAAACATGGTATGATTTTGAAAAGTTGACAATGTAATGCCTTTTGAAAAAAACCGTTCGAGGTTTAAAGGAACACACACACATGAAAACGAGGAAGGGTAAACGAAAGTTTGACCCACGGAAGGCTTTTTAGAAAACAGCGGTAGTTTTGAAAAAAGTATCGAATCCCCAGCAGAGTCGCCAACTGAAATTACCCGGATTCGCGCAAGCGAAAGCGGTTGTCTTTCGCGGGGTGTTGGTGTATGAGACCTTGCTTCATGGGAAGGAAAATGAGGAGTCGCCACGCGGTTTTGTATTTTGAGCCCAAAACGTTGAGAAACGGCTTTTTGAAAATGGTGTTGTTTTTATTGGTAGCAAAAACTTAGGAAAAGGCTTTGAAAACAGGGGATCATTTTTATTGGTAGCAAAAATGAGTAAAAAGCTTTGAGTACCATAGATTGTTAGGTTTGGAGGTCACGTTACGTTTCGGGAAGAGTATTACGAGATCACCCGAAACGCCTCGTATGATGAGTCTTTCTACCTTTCTAAAAAACGTGTGTGTGTGTGTGTTTTGAAATGGGGGCTTGAATGACAAGCTTAATCTTGGTTTGAATGTCAAACGTTGATTAGGTGACTTTGTTTGAAAAGACGAGCGTTTGAATGACAAACGTCGGTTTTGAGTTTTAAATGAGCGTTTGCGTGGCAAACGTCGATTCTGATCTTTTGAAAGAGAGTTCGAAGGACGAACTCCGGTTTTGAACCGGGCGAGTCATTGTTAACGATTTTTACGGGAAAAATGCGTATTAAATGATTTTTATGTGTCAAAAGGCGGCTTTTAGTTTGAAGATGAGCGTTTGGAGGCCAAACGTCATTTCGCGCGTTTTGAAAGAGAGTTCGAAGGACGAACTCCGGTTTTGAACCGGGCATTACATTGTTAACGATTTTTACGGGAAAAATGCGTATTAAATGATTTTTATGTGTCAAAAGGCGGCTTTTAGTTTGAAGATGAGCGTTTGGAGGCCAAACGTCATTTCGCACGTTTTGAAAGAGAGTTCGAAGGACGAACTCCGGTTTTGAACCGGGCATTACATTGTTAACGATTTTTACGGGAAAAATGCGTATTAAATGACATGCAATCAACGAATCGGGTTGCGACTCGGACTTTGAAAAGTAAATACTATCACGATCCAAACGGGTCGGACTTTGTAAATGACAGTATTTAAAGCAGTATCAACGGAATCAAACGATCCGTAATTGTAAATGACGATCAAAGGTCCAAAACGGCTCGGAATTGTAAATGACGATCAACGAGCCAAAACGGCTCGGAATTGTAAATGACGATCAACAAGCCAAAACGGCTCGGATTTGTAAATGACAGAAAGTAAGTGACGATCGACGGATCGATCGATCCGGAATGGTAAATAACATAAAAAGTAAACGGAACGGGGTCAGAACGCCGTTTTAACCCGTGATTACTTCTCTTACGGGAAGAGAAGAGGATCAAGGGGCTAAAACGTATCGGACCCCGTTAGACGGAGGCGTCTACATTTCAATAACGTTGTTCGAAACGGTTGTAGCGACTGGCACGTAAACCGAGACGAAATAAGAGATTCAGAGAGAGGGAGTTATAGCTATGGCTAGGGTCGACTCCTTTGGCTCGGGGGTGTGTACGGGACACGGAAAGTAGTTTGAAATGGTGTTTCGGAGTGGTAAGGGACATATTTGATCGAAATACGGAAGTTTCACGCGAATCAAGACAAAACGGGAGCTCGAGAGGGGTGAAACTGCTTAGGGCCGTGGGGTAGAGTGATTTTGGGAGTAAAAAATGTCTCCCTTTGGCTTTGACAGCAACTTCTATTTATAGGTGAAAAATGCAGTAAGAGTCCGGACGGACTTAGACTGTTTTCCAGGGTTTTGTGGTATTTTGGATTTTTGAGGGGCTTGCTGGCAATTTCAGAAAATTTGCACAGGGAGTCCGGCCGGACTTTGACTGAAATCCAGGGGTATTTTGGTCTTTTGACCTTGATTTGTGATTGAAAGGTGACTAGAGGGAGGTGGCATGGCTGCCACGTGCCCTGTGAGTCACCAAAGGTGTGGGAGTTTGTTCCCCGGTCTCGGTTTTGTCCCTTTTTTAAAATAACAGTCCGGAAAATGTCCGAAACGCCCCCGGAAAGTGCCGGAAAGTGCATTTTTCAGGAAAAGCTGTACTTTCACGTGCAATGACGTGTGTTAAGTACGTTTCGACGTCGGGATGCACGGGGCAGTCTCGGGACGTCTTGTTGGCTTGGCAACAGGGAGTTTAACGAGTTCCGGTTAACCTGGAGCGGGCCAGTTAACGGATTTTGGTTAACTTTCTGACGGATTTTGATGATCCGGATTTGGGTACTTACAGAGAGCTACATTAATAACTGAGTAATACTCCGGAGACGCATTGGTATTATCCTATATACACAATTCAACAAAGAAAAAGAACAATTGTTAGAGAATCATAAGACTTTTGACTACTTACTAGAGATTTTTGTAAGGAATATGGATTACAACTTACTAGAACGTCTCTCCATACGGCATCTATAACTGCACGTTCCATCTGAGGCCACTCTCTAGTTAATGGGAAATGTTCCCCATTTCTAACAAAATGTCCTAGCTGAGTAGCTAGTTTTGCCATTTCCCCACCAACGGGTTGTCCATATTCATTCCATATTATATTTAATTTTTCTTTACCCCATTTTCTTGTTGATTTTGCCAGGCCTCTTCCTTTCTTTTTTGAGGCCTCACCTGTTATTAATTCCTTCCTTGGCGGCATATCTGGCGAAAAAAAACTATATATCACAACAACAAGATAGCTCATGGTAGCACAAAATTAACCACAAGATAGCTCAGGAAGATAAATAAATTTGACTTGATTTTGGTTTGCGGCACTAGACATATGGCAAGCACAGCATGTTACTATGCGTAGGGCATATATACTCAAAACAGAACCAAAGAAATGCAAATCACTGAATAAGAAAGGAAATACAAAAGTGTCATGTTTTGATCCATCAACATTGTGACTTTAATGCACTGTACAAAAACCTCAGAATGACAATCAGTTGGAAGTGACTCCATCCGCGATTAGGGTCCTTGTAAATCATGTAATGATATTTAATGAAAAGATTCATCACCTTGTGCTGGCACAGTTTTGCTGTGGACAGTTGATTTTGGTTATTTTAGTAACTTAGCTTCTTAAAAGAAACAAGATGATGATGCTTGTAAAATATCTCCAAATGCCATAAGATGTGGATTTTATACTTTGCATGTTAATGATTGATTTTTTTAGTTTCTATTTATAAGGGAGACTGTCATTTATTATAGCTAAAATTGCTATCAAATCTCAGGGTGATAAAGACAAAATGTTGATGCCTCACTGACATATATTGGTCTTTTAATATAGGTATAAGACCTATAAATTTATTATAGGTCTTATGTATCTTATATAAGACCATATATTGGTCTTATAAATGGCCTTATAGAATAAATAAATTCACAACAACAGCAACAACAACAACAACAACAGCAACAGCAACAACAATGGCAATTTTTGAAAAGAGTTCAAAGAACACAAAATAAAATAAACTATCCAAAGAACACAAAATAAAATAAATAAATATTCTCATTTTGAAAAGAGTTCAAAGAACACAAAATAAAATAAATAAATATTCTCTGTCCCACATGTAGTAAACTATCCAAAATGGCAATTTTTTATTAACATTCAATGAAGTGATATGCATTTATGACTTCCAAAATGCATTGTATGTGTGTAGGTTTCACAGGCAAATGCAACCAAAAGAAAGACAACAACAACAACAGCAACAACAACAACAACAACAACAACAGCAACAACAACAACAGCAACAACAACAACAACAACAACAACAACAAAGAATGTAAACAAGAACAACAACAAAGAATAAAGAATAACAACAACAAAGAATGTAAAGAACAAAAGACAAAAGACAAATTAAACTTGCAATAACATAGTATTTAAACAATAATTGAAAGGCAAGTGAATCAATGGTTCCAAAGAGATGAGCTCTGTGTGATATTCAGCCAAATTATAATGTATTTAAATATCATGATACAAACAATGTTCTATAACTAAATTATATTTTATAAAATTTATTTTGGGATGGGGGAAGTAATTGAATAGTACATGCTTATGGTTGAAGAAGCAAAGGATAAATGTTTTCTAGATCATCTAGAATTTGACCCTTCCCCAAATAAAATACATGTAGTTTGTGCCTCTACTATGAACCAAAATAGATGATCAAACTGCCTAGACTTTTCTATCAAAAAATAAAATAAAACCAAGAAAAATCAACCCCATTTCTCCCCTGCCATTTCCCCAAACAAATTACAAAAAAAAAGAGAATCAATAACTCTTTCGGTATTTTGGGATAAACAATCAAAGTATAAAATAGTATGGGGGGGTGGGGCTCCCGCGAGTACCAAATCGGTGGGGAAGCGGGGCGGGGACATCCCAAAGTGATAATGAAGAAGGAAGTAAAGGACTAACTTGATATTTGCTTGATTCAAGGTCTGAAAACACTTGCTTTGTCACCTCCGCGAGGAAACGACCTGTCAAATCGTAAGCAAATGGTCAGCACTCATTATTGAGATACAAAAGAAGCAGAACAAATACATATTACAATTAACAATATTAATATTCAACCATACAAAATAACAAGTTTGATTGAAACATGAAACATAAGTAATAACATTATCTTAGTAATAGTAAGCAAATAAGATCTAAACAAATACTCCCTCCGTCCCACGTGAATAGACACCAAAAATCTTGGCACAATAACTAAGGAAAATGAATATAATAATGAAAATGTGTGGTAGGAAATGAAGAGAGAGAATGAGTGGAGTTGGTTGAATAAATTGTGTGGTAGGAAATGAAGAGAGAGAATGAGTGGGTGGGGTAGGATGAATATAAAATAATAACTTGGGCTTATCTCTCACTTAGGAACCTTTCTCTTCTCCAACTTGGCATGTTGCTTCTCACCCTCTTCTATTTTCCTCTTTTTAATGACATTTCTATTTTATACTCTGTTTCCATATTTTCAACTTGTTTAAGCAATTTTGTTCCAAACAATAACTTGGGCTTATCTCTCACTTCATGAGTACCATCAAAAGAGGTTTTATCCTTACGAAAAGCATGACTCCTAGGCAAGAAGCGTCTATGACCAATATAACAATACTTGCCACCATGATCCAACCATCATGCTTGAGGTCCCACATTGCAACAAGGGCAAGCATATTCACTTTTAGTGCTCCATCCAGACAATATTGCATATGCAGGAAAGTCATTTATTGTCCATAATAGTGAAGCTCGTAAAGTAAACAACTCGTTCCTTGATGCATCATAAGTTGATATACCATTTTCCCACAATTCCTTCAACTCATCAATTAACGGTTGGAGATACACATCTATCTTGTTGCCCGACCCTTTTGGGCCTTGAGTAAGCACCGACAAGAAGAAATATGGCTGTTTCATGCATAACCAAGGTGGAAGATTGTATGGCATAAGCACAACCGGCCAGAAATCTTGTGAGATATAGTCATTGTTCTGAAAGGATTAAATCCGTCAGATGCTAATCCCAATCTAACATTCCGAATTTCACTTGAAAATAATGGATAACGTTCATCGAATCCCTTCCACACACGAGAGTCTGCAGGATGCCTCAGCATACCATCGTCTATTCTTTTCTCGGTATGCCATCTCATGAGTGTCGCGGTCTTAGATGACCAATACAACCTTTGCAACCTTGGATTTAAGGGAAAATACCATACTTTCTTCATCGCTACCTGCTTGGGAAGTTTATTCTTGCCACTTGTTTCCGCACCTTCACCGCTACCCCCTTCTTGTTGCTTATATCTAGAGGCTCCACAAATTTCACATTTAGTAAGTTTTTCAGTTTCATTTCGAAACAACATACAATGATTAATGCACGCGTCCCATGTTTTATAACTGAAACCCAAATCTGCAGTCATCTTGTATGCCTCACGATAGGAACTTGGCACTTTTGCTAACTGAGGCAATGCCCTAATGAAAATTTTTAATAAAGAATTAAATCCCTTATCGATCACTCGATAATTAGCCTTCCAGTGCATAAGTTCTACAATAAATGAGAGTACTGTAAACTTATCACACCCTTCCCACAAGGCTTGATCAGCATCTCTCAAAAGTTTAAGAAACTTTGCGGTGGCTGCATCTGATTGTACGATTTTTTCAATTCCTGGCTGGTTACTATCCGGCATACCCATCCCTTCATGTACCATTTGCCTCATACAATCTTGCACGCCCAATTCAATTTCAATGACATCTTCAGTTGTCCTATCATTCTTATACGCCGAAATGTACTCTTCCCCGTGCCTAGTCCAATTCTTGTAATCTTTTTGAAATCCCACTTCAATACAATGTGATTTCACGGTTGCACGGTCTTTTTGGTAACGATTTGCGCATTTTTTACAAGGACAATATATTTCTTTAACACCAACAGACTTTTTTGAGAATGCAAAATCGAGAAAGTTTTCAACCCCAGACATATACTCTTTTGAAATCCGATTACCCAAATCAATCCAACTTTTGTCCATATATGACTTGATATTTTTAACGTTAAAATACAACCTATATATAAGACCGAGAGACACAAATTTTAGAATAAAAATAAACTCATTAATAAACATAGTCTAAATATGTACAACTTTTGGCTCGATATAGATAATATACATTGTTGGAGCCTAGCCTATTAGTCGAGCTTGGGCCCATGATAGATTATGGGGAGCTTGGAGCCTAGCCTATTGATGGTTGCTGCCTAAAGGAGAAGAAGAAGATAGATTATGGGGAGGTTGAGTTTGCTTATTAACATCATATTTACTTTTGTTCATTTCTTTTTTGAAGTTCATGCACGGAGACTCCAAGCCCTAAAGGCTCTTACATATGCTCCTTCTAGTAAACTAGCAATTTGCTTCAACAAGTTATTCAGTTTGTGGGAAGAAGAAGAAGATAGATTATTGTACATACATATCTAAGATTTCATATTTTCCAACAAGTTATTCAGTTTGTGGGAAGAAGAAAATATATTCGGGTTGTAGACTTGAAAGAAGGCAAAACTGGCTACTTGCCAAGTTGGTATTCCTAAGTTTTCCAGCGGCAGTTTAGTAGAAAGAAAAGAAAGTGAATGATCGATCCCTTTGTGTAACGATGTGCCATTAAAACGGAGTCGCCACGCCATTTTTATTTTAAGGGCCAAAACTTTGAAAAAAGCCCGAGATCAGAGATTTAGGTTCGGAGGTCATGTTACGCGTCGGGAAGGACGTTAGTGTGCACCCGACGCGCCTCGCAAAGCGAGTCTTCCAAACATTTGAAAATCCTTTTGTTGTGTATGTGTGTGTGTGTGTTTGTGTTTTGACCAAAATAAATTGAAACTGGAAAAAGTAAAAATTGGGATCTCTTTTTAAGACTTTAAACTGATCCCATGATTTTTTGGAGAATTTTTGGTTTGAGTCTTGGCACTCAAAAGATTTTTGGATTTGAAAAACAATTCTGCCAGAATGAAAGAAGGCAGTTGACCCTTGACTTTGAAATGGACTTAAAGGCTTCAAAACCTCAGAATATGGGGAAAGTCCGAGAATGAAAGTTGCTTAAAACACCCTAAATAGGGTTTCTGCAAAGAAACTTTCCATTTTGGAAGTAATTTGAGGGGTCAAAACCTTCTGGAAATCTCAGATGTGAAATCTGGATTTCCAGAAGCTGATGAACTGGCCTCTAAAAGAAAAATTGAAAAAAGGAGTTTTACTTACTCAAAAATAAAAAATAAAAATATGTCTGGAAAGATCTGGATGTTGGCTACAAAAAGTGTTTTGTAGTCAACACCCAATTCCAAGTTTTACTGGGTCCAAAAAATAAGAAAATGGACTGAGGTCTCAGAACAATGCTACTGGACAGCAAGATGTTCTTGAGGGAAAATGTGATTTTTGGGGGATTTGCATCTATGTTCACCCCATTTTCATCCCTAGACTTGATACCACTACTTTTTGTTAAGTGGTTATCATATTCAAGTCATCCTTGGGGAATTTATGGGGTTGAAACATGTCCTTTGCAAAGGGAAAGGGGATGTTTTGTAGAAATGAAATTTAAGAGAAAAATCAACTAGAGATCTAGAATGTGGACCATTTGAGATGGTCATTCATGAAGATGAACTTCAAGATGACCATCTTGGGTCAAAACTTAAGTTAAAATAGACATCAAAAAGACCCAAGTAAGAAGAACAAGATGAACAAGAAGTTAAAAGAGAATTTTAGGGTTTTGAGAAGGAGGGCTTTACCAATGGTGACACCCTATCTTCCTAGGCTTGGAATTTGACTTGAGGAGTATCAAGATTTGGTGTTTTGACTTGAGGAGTATCAAGATTTGGTGTTTGGATTTGTGTTTGGGTGGATTCAAGGCTTGAATGTGTTTAGGGTTTGATGATAGAGTTGATCAAAGAGAAAACAAGTGGATAACACTTAAGTCCTCCATGTTTTCTCCCTAATCTTCCTCTTGAGTAGTGTTTCAAGCTTGAGCTTGGTGTGTTTAAGAGTGATTTGAGAATGTTTGGAGTGGATTGGGAAATATTCAAGAGAAAATGGTGGCAATCAAAGGATTCCCACTGTTTTCTCTCTATATTTCGCCAGAACTTCGTTGCTGTGTCAAAATGTCTTGTTTAAACCGAGAGAGGAGGGTTCAATTTATAGGACACCGTGAGTGACAAAGACATCCGCGCGGACAAGGTCGTAGGCGTGCACCGTTCATTAATTACAGCTCCAGCCTTGGACAGGAAGAATAAAAATTCAAAAAAAATCAAATTAACAGCCAGTTTTTGTGTTTCCAGCATTTCTATTTATGGTTTGATTCTTTTGTTTTGCTTTTTAAGATGCTTTCTTTGGTTTATCTTTATTTGGCAATGCCCATTCTACCCTCACTTTGTTAGGAAAGTTAGAAATGTTAGGAATGTTAGTAATTGTTATGACTTTCGTTAATTTTCTAACGAAAATTCTAACAAGCTCAAATTGGAGTACTTACAAGAGCCCTCGGCGACGGCGCTTTCAAGGAAGCGGGGTCGTCGATAAGAGTAAGGCTCCATATTTGGCAGGATGATCAAGTGATCGAGTGGCTGAACCTATTTAATAGGCTACCTACGTATCCTTAAAAGGAATCAAGCCAGTCGTAGTTCGGGTCTTTCGACTATCTTTAGTCGTCGACCCTACTGCTTTAGGAAGGTCGCCCTAAGATTTGACTATTTTTGGGAAGTCACTCTATGGTCTGACTATTTTGGGGAAGTCACCCTATGGTCTGACTGAAGTCACCCTAAGGTTTTGACTGTTTTGGGGAAGTCGCCCTATGGTTTGACTATTTTGGGGAAGTCGCCCTATGATTTGACTATTTTTGGGAAGTCGCCCTGTAATCTGACTGTTTTTGGGAAGTCACCCTATGGTTTGACTATTTTGGGGAAGTCGCCCTATGGTTTGACTATTTTTGGGAAGTCGCCCTGTAATCTGACTGTTTTTGGGAAGTCACCCTATGGTTTGACTATTTTGGGGAAGTCACCCTGTGATCTGACTGTTTTGGGGAAGTCACCCTAAGGTTTTGACTGTTTTGGGGAAGTCGCCCTAAGGTTTTGACTGTTTTCGGGAAGTCACCCTAAGGTTTTGACTGTTTTTGGGAAGTCGCCCTGTAATCTGACTGTTTTTGGGAAGTCACCCTATGGTTTGACTATTTTGGGGAAGTCACCCTAAGGTTTTGACTATTTTGGGGAAGTTGCCCTAAGATCTGACTATTTTTGGGAAGTCACCCTGTGATTTGACTATTTTGGGGAAGTCACCCTAAGGTTTTGACTGTTTTTGGGAAGTCACCCTATGATCTGACTATTTTTGGGAAGTCGCCCTATGGTTTGACTATTTTTGGGAAGTCGCCCTATGGTTTGACTATTTTTGGGAAGTCTCCCTATGATTTGACTATTTTGGGGAAGTCACCCTATGGTTTGACTATTTTGGGGAAGTCGCCCTATGGTTTGACTGAAGTCATCCTAAGGTTTTGACCGTTTTGGGAAGTCGCCTGTAATCCGACCGTTTTTTTTGGGAAGTCACCCCTAAGGTTTTGACTGTTTGGGGAAGTTGCCCTAAGATCTGACTATTTTTGGGAAGTCACCCTGTGATTTGACTATTTTGGGGAAGTCACCCTAAGGTTTTGACTGTTTTTGGGAAGTCACCCTATGATCTGACTATTTTTGGGAAGTCGCCCTATGGTTTGACTATTTTTGGGAAGTCGCCCTATGGTTTGACTGTTTTGGGGAAGTCGCCCTATGATTTGACTATTTTGGGGAAGTCACCCTACGGTTATGACTGTTTTGGGGAAGTCACCCTATGACTTGACTATTTTGGGGAAGTCACCCTATGGTTTTGGTTTATCGAATTAGGGGATGATTGCGATTTATCGCTTTCCTAGTGTTGTGACCGGGGTGATAGCGCTTTAGGTGCCTCAAACCTTAATGATGGCGTCTTAGGTGCCTCGAACCTTCATGATGGCGTCTTAGGTGCCTCGAACCTTGATTTGAAATGATTTCCCTTTGATGGTTTGGGATGGATGGTCCTTTGGTGGATTTTAGTTCAGGAATATGAACCTAAATGGGGACCTAGTTCAGGAGTATGATTCTAAGTTGAGGTTTGGTTCAGGAGTATGGACCTAAATGGGAACTTAGTTCAGGAGTATGATCCTAAGTTGAGGTTTGGTTCAGGAGTATGGACCTAAATGGGAACCTAGTTCAGGAGTATGATCCTAAGTTGAGGTTTGGTTCAGGAGTATGGACCTAAATGGGAACTTAGTTCAGGAGTATGATCCTAAGTTGAGGTTTTGTACCTGAGGGATACTATTTGAAGGTGTTCTCGCTGGGGAAGATTCGGGCTTACGAGAACTATCGGGAAAAAGGGTGACCGTATTGGTCAAGCGGCTGGACCTATGGTAGGCTACCTACGTATCCTTAAGAGGAATCAAGCCAGTCGTAGTTCGAAAATTTCAGGGGACGGTCTTTGATGGTTTGACGGTATTTGGGAGTCACCCGAGGTTTGATGATAATGTTCTTTTTTTAAAAAAGTAGTTGACTAAGATATGCTTACATACCTGTGCTGTGCTTACCTGTAGCTGTCGGAAGGACTGAGGCTACGGCCGATGAAGAGTTGTTAGGTTGCCGTTCGTGGGACGGTTTCTGTCGACGATTGGCTGTCTTTGGAGGCATTTTGACCTGAAGGAGGAGTTTGGTTGAGTCTGCATCTTGCTGGTGATCGTCAACCTTGTAGAGGTTGTTGAGCTTGTCTTCTCATTGGGACTTCTTGCTTTTGAGAACTTGGTGTCTCTGACCGCATTGTATTTGAGAACTTGGCATCTTTGTCCGTACTGTATTTGTGAACTGGGCGTCTCTGTTCGAACTGTATGTGAGGACTTGGCGTCCCTGATCTTCTTTCCTTGGAGAACTTGGCGTCTCTGACCAAACTGTATTTGAGAACTAGGCGTCCCTGACCGATTTGTATTTTGAGAACTTGGCGTCTCTGACCGATTTGTATTTTGAGAACTTGGCGTCTCTGACCGACTTGTATTTTGAGAACTTGGCGTCTCTGACCGAATTGTTTTTTTTTTTTGAACTTGGCGTCTCTGACCGACTTGCCTTTGAGAACTTGGCGCCTCTGACCGAACGGTATTTGAGAACTTGGCGTCCCTGACCGTTTTGTATTTGAGA
The DNA here is from genome assembly GCA_022495995.1 of Adenophora triphylla var. japonica. Lineage (NCBI taxonomy): Eukaryota > Viridiplantae > Streptophyta > Magnoliopsida > Asterales > Campanulaceae > Adenophora > Adenophora triphylla. Next base: position 153,696 of record JAFEMH010002669.1, on the reverse strand, counting down.
ACTTGGTGTCCCTGACCAATTTGTATTGGAGAACTTGGCGTCTCTGACCGATTTGTATTGGAGAACTTGGCGTCTCTGACCGATTTGTAGACACTGGAGGCTGTCTTCATTGGGGGCTGTTTTCATCCATTTGTGGACATTGGAGGTCGTCTTTAGCAAGTTGCAGACGCCGGAGCTTGTCTTTGCCAAACTGTAGATGTTGGAGGCTGTCTTCATCCGTTTGTGGACATTGGAGGTCGACTTTGGTGAAGATCATCCTTGCCGAAAAGGGGGATTTGATTTCACGTTTGAATTCCTGCATTCGTTAGTGAAGAGGAAGATGCATATATGACATTCATGATGACAGATGCATGCATGAAACCAAAAATGATTGTGAGAGTATCACTGCATATGTTTGCGAGATGATGCATTTACTTGCTTTCGAAGATGCACCTAGCCTAAGCTTTTGACAGGGAAATTATGATTTATGATCTTCAGTTCACTTAGGATTTTTCCTATTGATTCAAGTTTTGTGCATGCTACATGAGCCCTTGGGAGATTTTTGTGGGGATGCATGGTTATGTATGTGTCTGGAGACTGTTTGGAACAGATTTTGAGCATGTGGGGGATGAGAACCCTTGATCGCGATTTAAACAGCGGTTGTTGGTGAGGTTTTGTCAGCAGTATCACATGGACCTCAATTTTGATGAGATTGGATTCGGATCCCGGGTCTTGATTGGAATTTTCTCTCTCAATCTTGGTCATTTGAAGCTGATGCTGACAGGCTCTAGGGCACGTTGATATGAGTGAAGCTTCTTTCATTTGGGTGAGCTGTGACCTCGGCCGAAACCTTATCCGGAGAATGATTTGATGGAATTGCTAATGCCGGGAGAAACCCTGATCTTGAATTCCGATGCTACGGGAGGCTGCCGTGTACCAAGTTCTGAAGCTGAAATTCTTTCTTGATAAAATTCGGGTCCAAAAGACCGTCTTGACAAAGCCCCCGGATCCTGAGTAGGCAAAGCCTGGGTTTTGAAGAAGCGACTTGGCGAGTCTATCTCGTAGTGAAGAACCCAACGTGGACCCAAAGATGACTATAGAAGCCCAAGCTTGAAGAGCCGATACAGGAGAACCTGGGAGAACCGCTTAGCAAGCCCCAGCGTGAAGAAATTCAGAGCGCCTTATGCAGGAGGTACCCATCTTTTCAGACCTTAGTCAACCAGTTATTTGGACAAGACTCAGAAATGTTTACGTGCAGGGGCACATCTTTTGAAAGGTGGGAATGTCTCCCGAATTTGTGTATGACACTCTCGCTTTAGGTTTGACTCTTTTGAGAGAGTATAAGCATCACAAGGTGTGGAAAAGTGTATGGAAGCCCCTGCAGACAGAAAGACAGTGTTTGGCTCTATTTTCCTATGATGTAGAAAGAGAAGACTTTTCGAGACACTTGAAAACTTGTCTTATTCATGATGATCACAAGGCTGCTTAAAACCCTTTGTTAATGTTCGGGTTATTCAATCCCTAAATCTGATATGAACAAATATTTTGATTAATCACAGGGAGAAAACCAACTGATATCGAGAATCGAGCTCGGAAAGGCGGAAAGTGTATGGGGACGATCCTTGATGAGACCGGATTTTTTTTTTTTTTTTTGATTTGTTTGTGATTTCGACCGGACCATTTCTGGTTGCCTACGTTCCCTCCATTATGAAGAGCTCAGGTCGCCGTAGTTCGGGCCTATCCCGAATGAAAAGAGAATGGATGTTGAAATTCGAGGGTCTGAGGACCTTTGGGGATTTTGAGGATTTGGAGGATTGAATAACATATCCCCTTAGAGTGTCCATGAAAGACACGGATGCGAAGCCCCAGTGGGACATCCACGGCAAGTGTTTGTGAGGCGAAATGAAATATGCTCACATGAAGGGAAGGGTTGAATTTGCACAATCTTTGATTGGTAATTTTGAACCAAAATGGATTAGATTCCAATTTAAGCAAGCAATGAAGCATTAATTTGATCCTGACATCGAGGATATTAGAATGAAACTGCTATCCGGTAGGGACTGTAGTTGGGTTTCCGGGCTTCGATCGGCTATCGGGTGATTTGGGAGATTACGACCTCTTAAGATGAGAGGTCGGCTAGGCTTTTTACTGACTGAACCTCTAAAGATGAGAGGTTGGCTCGCGGGGATGTGTTTGGGAAATCTATGGCGAGGAAGATTGATTGCCTCCAAGAATGAGAGGTCAGATTTTGACTTGGCCAAGGGCAAAGGTAATGGTGATGGGAGTATCCTCTAAAATTGAGAGGATGGCTTGGGATTGGTTTAAGGTAATGATAAGAGGAAGTCCGAGCTACTGACAACTTTTTGCGATCTTGCGAGAATTCAAGCTCCTTTTTGATCATTGGAGAGCTTCTTGAGATGTCGGGGACTTTTGAGTTCTTCTTTTTTTTGGAAGGCTTCCCGAGGAGCTTGGAATTATATCCGAGATTGTGAGGATTTTAAAATCCTTCTTTTTTTTTTCTTTTTTGTTTTTTTTTTGTTTTTTTTTTGTTTTTTTTTTTTTTTTTTTTTTTTTTTTTTTTTTTTGACTTGGAAAGCTTCCCGAGGAGTTGAGGATTATCTTTGTCCTTCCTTCATGGCTTGAGATAATTTGCGCATCGCCGATTCTCGAAGCTAACTTCTCGGGCTCGCTTGGACTTTCTCTCGCATGGAGCAAAAATGATGGCTAAACCGGGTTTCAAAACACGCCGATCTTGAAATGAGAGGGTAGTGTTTAGTAAGGGTGAGGTAATGGCTTTCCTATGGGTGAAAGGTTTCAACCGCAATCCCTACCGGGATGACCTAAGCGAGATTAAGTCTTCATTGCTTGCTTAAGCTTTATATGAGAAAAGATCCATGCAAATTCATCGAGCAACGAGATGATGATGATGAAAGGGATGTGAGCATATGAGATGCAAGATGGGGAGTTGGTAAGCCCCAATTTGGGAAGGATATCAATTGATTTTCTCACTCCGATTAGTTTAAATATTAATCATTTTCGAAGAATTAGTGGTTGAGCAAAGACAAGTGATCATTTTGGATAAAACCATTTCAATTAAGTGTAACGTGGGTGCGCAAGTGATGTCTCGAGTCTAGCAAGAAAAGAAAAAAGACTTATATTAAAAATTAGACACTTAACCACTATGTCCAAAATGGACTACAACGACAAATGTCCAGGAAGGACTTAGGTGAAAGAAAAGTACTAGAACCTACGAAGGTTGACTCAAAAGACTATTTTAAAGATAGGTAGCCCCCAGTCTAGCCGCTCTTTGCTGTTGAACCATGCATCTATTCTTCGACGCTGGAGACGGGAGCTATCGCAGATCTTTCCATCAGGATTTCCTTGGCAACTTTTTGCTCAATCCAACCATCTTCATTGCCTGCGATGACTGGTTCATTGACCTTGCAAAGGGACGAGTCAAACTCCATTGTGCCCACAAGGCTTGAACCACCAAACTCGATCATGTTGACACTCATGTTGTTAGGGAGCGGGTTATTGATAGTATTAGGTCCTTCAGGCATCTCTAACCTCCCTTGCTCAATCAACCCTTGGATGGCCTTTTTCAGGGGGGACGCAATCATCCGTAGGTGCCCATGGTACTGATGAAAGGCACAATGCTTGGAGGTATCCAAAGGAGCGTTGGGGTTTCTAGGCTGATAATTTTCTAAAGGCCGGAGCAAACCTTCTCTCACCAAACCTCTGAAGATATCACTCAAAGGCATCCCAAAGTTTCTCAAGTCTTGGAGCCGGGATTTGGATGCATCAGCTTCTTGGGAACAAAGGAAGTGGCATTGTTAGCCCCGTCCCGGGTAGCCGATCGCCTCTTTGCCTTTAGAGAAAGTGAGAGTAGTTTTGGAGGGAGGAGCCCGATATCCGTAGGCAGTGTGCAGCTGGCCGCCGATTGTAAGCCTTTTCAAACTTAGCCCCGAATTAACCATTGCACGCAAGTCGCCGTAGGGGAAGTGGCCGAGGGAAGCTCTCAAATGCGGCTTCAAGCATGACTCGAAAGATGTCTAACCGCTCCTCGTCGAGGGAGGAATGGCCATTTCACCGAGCTTTAAGTTCCACCTCTTATAGAAATCCCCAATATTCTCATTAGGCGCCGCATCGTTGTTTGCAGTCAACTCTGTTTGTCTCCCATTCCAAGTTGGCTTTGTACTTATCTCGTGAAAGTACCGGTAACTGTTCCCAAGTAGCCCTAGCTTCAGCCGCAATCGGAAAAACCATTTCAAAGCCCCCGACTTCAAAGAGAGACTAAAGTAATCGGCCAACCGCCGGTTTGTGCATCCCTTAGCCTTCATTGCCAAAGTATAGGTGTCCAAGTGAGTTTTAGGGCATGCACTCCGTCAAACAATTCCAGAGTGGGCATCACAAACTTGTGAGGCAGGGGGACAATCGAGTCGGGATCTCGTAGGCCGAAGAGCGTGTTCTTTTTGGCGGTCAATTCAAGAACTGTGCTTTCATTTCCTTGTGTTGCTCCATAAACCAAGCCAATTGGGGATCCAAAGGTGGAGCCATAGCGTTCAAACCAGTGACTGAGCTGAGGAGAGGAGTTACCACTGGCGGCACACTGGTGGAAGGGATACCATATTCCGGGGCATAGGTGAAAACCTGTCCTTGGCCCAAATTACCCTGGGGAGTGTAGGTAGGAGCTTGGGCAAAAGGATAAAACCCTTGCCGTTGGCTTTCCATTGGCGGGGAAGGCAGAGGCAGACCCGAGGTAGCCTGGATAGCTCGGATTTCCTGGAGTGAGGCCCATAAGTAGGCTTGAGTGTGGGCTGCTGTCCTGGATTGTTGAATTGCATGGCTGGTTGTGGCGAGGATGCATAACCGAGAGGATACTGTGGTCCTAGTGATTCGGATGACACCGGGATGGAGGCTTGATAACCCATAGAAGTCTGAGTGAGAAATGGATTTGTGAGAGCTGTGTGAGGAGCAGCTGAGCTAGTACCATTCTGAGGTGGGACTCCTGATTGTTGCCCCGAACCAAACCGGGGTGGTATCCCAAACCGTTGTGAAGGTCCTGGATTGATTGGTCCCGAACCGGGTGGGATCTCCATTTGCCGTGGCATTCAGGGTAGCCCCAAGCACGAGAAGATATTCCGTATCGATTTTGTCCCCACCGAGGGACTGGAAATTGGCTCGTCTCGTCGGGCCGCAGGGATCCGGTGGTCCGCATTTGGGAGCCGGGCCGACCTGCAGGCCGAGAAGCATGGATTCTCGTGGTAGTACCGTGGGAGGCCGGTGGTGGCATCCCGGAGTAGCTCGGGCCGACCAAGAGTGGGGTTGAGGTCTTCCTCTTCTTCCACGGTGAAGGTGCCATCCGGGTTGAGACCGGCGGCCGGACCATGGCTCTTAATAGCCTCGATAAGGCTATTCACCAGTGCTTCCTGTCGCACTCTCATCTCGTTCGCTAACCGATTCCATTGCCGTTCGTCCGAGGAGTCCCGGAGGCGGAGTGACGTTGTCCCCATCATTACCACCGATGCGTACATTCCGAAACCCGGAGTTGAAACAAACGACGAAGCCGACGATGCGCTTGACTCTTCCCAACCGATCAAACGTTGACCCGGTGCCCGAAACCAAGCTTTGTGCGGAGTCTGCGGGGAAAGACACGAGGGTTCAGATGGCGGGAATTGAAGGTGGGTAGGTGTTTGGGCTCAAGGCTCGTGCAACATGCAATTATTTGTTCATGTTTACTTAAAACACGTTTTATTAACCTAGTCGGTTGGAAAAGATTGCTCTTTTTTTTTTGCAAACTACTCGATTCTGGATCGGTGGGCCCCGTCACTACGTCTATAAGCCCCTCGTATTCCACCTCGTATTTCGACCTCCCAGGGGTGGACGGCCCGGCGAGGGTCCTATAGGGCAAGCGGGTCCCACCGACCGAAAGAAAAACGATCCTAAAAGTCTGGCAGGTAATCGAGTCTTAACGAGCATTCGATGTAAATTACTGACAAAGCTGACGTCGAAAGTCAAGATGGTGTCCGAGGGCTCGACGAAAAGTCGGCATGATTTGCACTGATAAGCGTCCACAATTGATCTTGACCTGTCGTCAGTTAAGCCGTAATTAGGCATGGAATATTCATTAATCCTTGATGACTCGGTCAATGCCGGGAGTCAGTGTATAATTTGTGCGCCGAGCCGAAGTCAAGGCGCCGGCCAATATCTTGGTCAAAGTCTCGCGGCGGAAAACCGCGTAACTTCGACCGATTAGGGTCCCCGAAAGATATTGAGTCGGTATGCCGACAAAGGCTTGAAAGGAAAGGTCTATACACGACAGTGGCATGACACTGCACTGCACTAAAAACCAACCGGGTCTCGGACAAAGTGTGTCACGGACAAGTGCATGGTCGACACGAGGCTCCATGAGATGTTTGGGTAGTCCTGTGCTCATCCGAGAGGCGTAATAAGACCAAACGGACCGCGACAAGGATTTCCCCGGGTTAAGGACGTAGTGTGCAGTGTACGGTCACGTGCGCGTAGTGTGCAAGCAGTCTATATTCTTTTTCTGAGTAAAATAGGAATTTTTTTTATGTGTCTTAAAAAGGCATGATGCATGATTTTTTTTTTGAATTATTTTTTTTTTTTAAAATTTTTTTTTTGAAAATTTTATGAACACATAAGCACATAAGCACAAAAATTCCGACAGTTAGGGACATTATTCCGACAGTCAAAATTTTGACTTTTCCGAGGCGGCCAAAAATAAACACGAAAACTGTGCAAAAATCAACACACACACAACAAAAGATTTCAAATGTCGGGACGGAAGCTTGACCCTCAAAAGTTTTTCTTTTTTTTTTTTGAAAAGATAAAACTTGTTTGTCCCCAGCGGAGTCGCCACTGTAACGATGTGCCATTAAAACGGAGTCGCCACGCCATTTTTATTTTAAGGGCCAAAACTTTGAAAAAAGCCCGAGATCAGAGATTTAGGTTCGGAGGTCATGTTACGCGTCGGGAAGGACGTTAGTGTGCACCCGACGCGCCTCGCAAAGCGAGTCTTCCAAACATTTGAAAATCCTTTTGTTGTGTGTGTGTGTGTGTGTGTTTGTGTTTTGACCAAAATAAATTGAAACTGGAAAAAGTAAAAATTGGGATCTCTTTTTAAGACTTTAAACTGATCCCATGATTTTTTGGAGAATTTTTGGTTTGAGTCTTGGCACTCAAAAGATTTTTGGATTTGAAAAACAATTCTGCCAGAATGAAAGAAGGCAGTTGACCCTTGACTTTGAAATGGACTTAAAGGCTTCAAAACCTCAGAATATGGGGAAAGTCCGAGAATGAAAGTTGCTTAAAACACCCTAAATAGGGTTTCTGCAAAGAAACTTTCCATTTTGGAAGTAATTTGAGGGGTCAAAACCTTCTGGAAATCTCAGATGTGAAATCTGGATTTCCAGAAGCTGATGAACTGGCCTCTAAAAGAAAAATTGAAAAAGGAGTTTTACTTACTCAAAAAATAAAATAAAAATATGTCTGGAAAGATCTGGATGTTGGCTACAAAAAGTGTTTTGTAGTCAACACCCAATTCCAAGTTTTACTGGGTCCAAAAAATAAGAAAATGGACTGAGGTCTCAGAACAATGCTACTGGACAGCAAGATGTTCTTGAGGGAAAATGTGATTTTTGGGGGATTTGCATCTATGTTCACCCCATTTTCATCCCTAGACTTGATACCACTACTTTTTGTTAAGTGGTTATCATATTCAAGTCATCCTTGGGGAATTTATGGGGTTGAAACATGTCCTTTGCAAAGGGAAAGGGGATGTTTTGTAGAAATGAAATTTAAGAGAAAAATCAACTAGAGATCTAGAATGTGGACCATTTGAGATGGTCATTCATGAAGATGAACTTCAAGATGACCATCTTGGGTCAAAACTTAAGTTAAAATAGACATCAAAAAGACCCAAGTAAGAAGAACAAGATGAACAAGAAGTTAAAAGAGAATTTTAGGGTTTTGAGAAGGAGGGCTTTACCAATGGTGACACCCTATCTTCCTAGGCTTGGAATTTGACTTGAGGAGTATCAAGATTTGGTGTTTTGACTTGAGGAGTATCAAGATTTGGTGTTTGGATTTGTGTTTGGGTGGATTCAAGGCTTGAATGTGTTTAGGGTTTGATGATAGAGTTGATCAAAGAGAAAACAAGTGGATAACACTTAAGTCCTCCATGTTTTCTCCCTAATCTTCCTCTTGAGTAGTGTTTCAAGCTTGAGCTTGGTGTGTTTAAGAGTGATTTGAGAATGTTTGGAGTGGATTGGGAAATATTCAAGAGAAAATGGTGGCAATCAAAGGATTCCCACTGTTTTCTCTCTATATTTCGCCAGAACTTCGTTGCTGTGTCAAAATGTCTTGTTTAAACTGAGAGAGGAGGGTTCAATTTATAGGACACTGTGAGTGACAAAGACATCCGCGCGGACAAGGTCAGTAGGCGTGCACTGTTCATTAATTACAGCTCCAGCCTTGGACAGGAAGAATAAAAAATTCAAAAAAACAAATTAACGGCCGGTTTTGTGTTTCCAGCATTTCTATTTATGGTTTGATTCTTTTGTTTTGCTTTTTAAGATGCTTTCTTTGGTTTATCTTTATTTGGCAATGCCCATTCTACCCTCACTTTGTTAGGAAAGTTAGAAATGTTAGGAATGTTAGTAATTGTTATGACTTTCGTTAATTTTCTAACGAAAATTCTAACAAGCTCAAATTGGAGTACTTACACTTTGCTGAGTTTTAGGGAGGGTTTATGAATGTAAAATTTTAATTCTAAGATACCTTCCAGGCTCTAAATACAAAGGATCCGTACACTACTTGTTCATTATATTTATGCACACTCCTTACTCCTATATATGCATGCATTGTAATGCACTGAAATTGAAATCAAAATTGAAATCAAAATTATAACTATGTAAACTAGCAATTTGCTTCGATTACAGTCAACAACAACAACAACAATAGTACCAGTGACAGCAACAACAACAACATCAACAGCAACAACAACAACACTAACAGCAACAACAAATCACAACACCAAGAACAAAAAAACCCAGAAATTAAAAGTAAATCAGAAAAGGGGGAAGAAATGTATACATGATTCGTTGTTGATCGAAGAAATCAGCATCGCAAATTGCCCTGGCTGGAGGAGAGAGAGAGAGAAATCGAACAAGATTTTCAATAATCCACCACCAAGAACAACAAAAACCAAAAATTAAAAGTAAACACGCTATACCTGCTGATTCGTTGTTCACGCCATGGTAGGAAATTACGTGCCCTAGCTAGAGGAGAGAAAGAGAGAGAGAGAGAAAGCGCGAAACTGAGAGTGGGAAATTTGGGGTTCCCGGTATTTATTGATATTTACGGCGGATATTATACACCGCCGTAAATATTTTGCACTATTTACGGCGGATGCGTGTAAACCGCCGAAAATAAGTAACTATTTACAGCGGATACTAATATACCACCGTATATAACTTCAATCTCATATACGTATATGCCAAATGTACGTATATAACGTATTTACGGTGGCTCAAGCCGCCGTATATAACAAATATATACGGCAGTTATGTATACTGCCATATATATTATTTATATACGGCGGACGCGTGTCTTCCGCCGTATATATTTGTTATATACGGCGGACACGTATCACCCGCCGTAAATGAGTGCCGTAAATAACCAACTTTCTTGTAGCCGGAGGTAATATTTTAATTCCAACAATGTGGTTGTGAATATAACTATTTTTAAGCCATACACATAACATCTTAAACGTCAAAAATAGTATTTTCTCCATCCTAAATACTTGTAGTTCTGATGTGCACAAATAAAATATAATCTAATTGTCAAACAAATTATGAACACCATGGGTGACTCATCAATAAAGTAATGGTATACGTGAAAAAGTCAACTTTAATAGTCAAATCGCCATGATGTACCAAGTGACTTAAGAGGATCATGTGAGCAAGACAAAGGAAAGATAGGCGAGGTCACTAACTCTGGTGAATTGGTGATCTCACTTATCTCAATGTATATCATATACGGAGGCGAGGCGAGATCACTTATTCTGGCAAAATGGTGGTCTCGCCTCAGTCAATTTGATCAAAATGACAAAGGGGAGGTTAAGCGAGATCATTGACTCTGGTGATGATCTCGTCCACTCTCCTAATTCTCCAATCCGGCATAATTCAAGTCTGTCGAAATCATCCATTCAGGCGAGATGATGATCCCACCTAAAAAGTAACTGGAGCTTCCCTAACGGTTCCCGATAGAGGACTGATCATCTCTGACACATAAAGGTTTGCATTAAATGAGACAAGATACAGCTTCTACCGTTGGCGCCCGTAGACACCCCGATCTCGCACCCCCCAACGAACCCTTTTAATTGGTCTAAACCCTTGCAATTGACCTAAAAGCCTCGATTTGGCCATTTGGGAGTGCCGTTTGCCATATCAATGCAAAATTTGTAAAAACGAAGTCCATATTCTTAATCAGGATGAAAAATCGAGTAAACAAGCATATTTACAAAAATACGGACCTCGAAACCCTGGACCGAGACCCGGAACGTCAAAACAGTCATTTACCGACCATTTTTGTGCATTAAAAATCATATTATGATATTCCTTGCTCATTAAAGAATTTCAGATATACCATATCGACCACAAAATTATTTTAAGCAACTTTGACGTTTGGCTCGCGGACAATCGGAACTCCAAAATGTGCACACCGAGAAGTTGCAGAACCAAACAGCTGAATGTGACAACCTTAGGCTGAATATGACAACCCAACCTTATCCTCCAATGTCCAAACAGCCGTTAGCCTACAAATCCTAGATTGCCAGCCCATTACTCATTGCATTTTTTATCCCATCCTATAACTCTATTTTCATCTCCCCCACTTCACTCCTCCATGGTAAAAAAAAAAAAAAAAAAACACAAGAACAACTCTCATCCTCTCTCTAAAAATCACCTCTCTAAACTCTCTCCATATCAGCCCCTACACCACCATTAAACCACCACAAAACCACTACTAAAAAACCACAAAAACCACCACAAACCACCACAAAAACACTACCTCAAAAAACACTTCAAACACAAACTCAAGCATTCTTCAAACACTCATCCAAAACATTCTCAAAATCAAATCAAAAAGCCTTTCCTTGGAAGCAAAGGAAGCACACCCTCTCTCTCTCTCTTTGTAACTAGGTAAATATATTTCTTCCTTGTAGATCTTTCAAAATGTAAGCTTGATTTGTAAATTTGTTTGAGGTCTAGCTACTTGTGAGCTAGACCTCCATGTTGATGTTGAATCCAAGTTTCCTTTATGAACTTCTATGATTATTCTTATTTTTCTTCCCATGAGAAATTTTATATTCTAGTCTCTTGCTTTATTTCAACATGTATCCATGACTCTAGAGTGCTTGCATGAAGTTTCCATGGTTTGTTTTTGGAGTAGAAAGCATGAAAAGTAACTTTGTTCTTCTAAGTATACAATTTGTCCACTTGCAAATCTCATGCTTCCATCCATGTTTCCATTCATGTCTTATGCTATTTAAAGGTTTTAACATCTTAATAACATTTTAAACTAAGTGTAAGTCAAGTTTCATGCCTTGTATCCATGTCTAAGTTGAGTTTTGATGATGCTATTTCACTTGTTTTACTGCTGTCTGGGAATCCACTGTTTTGACCTTCATGATTTGTTCTTTAATTATCTCTCTCAAAACTGGTCTTGTTTAGATGATTTCAAGTGTATATGAAATCCAACTCATAAAGGAAACCAAAAATGCTTTTCTTGTATTTTTTTGGACCACTGGAAGATGCTCTTTCTATTTTTGCTTTAATGGCTTTATGTCCAGATTGTCAGAACCCCTGTTTTGAACTTGAAATGTCAGAGGTCATATGACTCCTCAAAACTCATCCTTAGGACTTTATTTTTTGTATGATTCTTTCTCATCATATTTACTTCAAAAGTCATTTTGGGTGGTTTGTAAAATTACCATGCTAGAATGGTCTTCAAACACGTTCTTTGTGCACACTGCTCTATTTTTCTCATCTGACAGATTTGTAGTTCATATTGTGGTGATCTGTTTGGCATGGAATATGAGTCTAAAAATCATCATAAAATTTTTGAGGCATGTTTTATGTGTTGAGAATAAAGTCCCATTTTTTTTCCAGATTAACCTCTTTTTTGTATGAGATATGCAGGCCCGAGCGGGGCAATAGTCTGGAAACAACAAAGAACTCCGTCCCTCTTTTTTTCCTTTTTAATTTGATTCATTTGGGATTTGTCACCCAATTTGTATAAAAACCCCCATGTAAGTATTTCCCTCCCCCGATTACATTATTTACTTCTTTTTGTATGCTCAAACCATTTTCCAAAATCGAGTGGGGTCCACCCAAACCGACTCCCTTTCGTGTAAAATCGAGTGGGGTCCACCCAAACCGACTCCCTTTCGTGTAAATAAACAAAGTATACTTAGACTAGAAAGGCGTCCTCATATATAATCACCACTTTTTTTAAAACATAGGCAAGGCAATTAAAACCAATCTAGGACGACGTGCATGCTAGAGACCGAAAGGGTGAGGAGGGTGCCTAACACCTTCCCTTCTTATAACTTAGCCCCCGAACCCACTTCTTTTCAAAACAAAGGTTTTTTCTTCCATTTTCCTAAAATAAAATGGGGTGGCGACTCTTCTAATTTTCAAAACTCAAAAGGGTAACCATTATGAGAAATCGAGTGCATTCGACGCACATTAGCACGAGGGAAACTCGTTGTCTTACGCGACGCCGGGAATTTCTCGAGCGCGGGCTCTCACAGTGGCGACTCTGCTGGGGATTCTTTCTAAGTGGGCTAGACTCAATTTTTACACGCCATGCTTAACATGCTCTTTTGCCTCACATGCCTCACATGTCGTAACATCTCTTCTTGTGGGGACGTCTATCCATTTTGTGTACATATGTAGAAAAATGTTTTTTGTGTTTGTTATTCTTGCTTTCAAAAACATTATTTTCACAATATAGATGCCGCACACACGCGCACATTTTCAAACTTATATTCGATTATTACCCTTCAAACCTTAGGGGTATAGCCCGATTGAGTGACGGGACCTATAAGCTCCCCGAATCGATACTCTCAGTTGACATTCCCATCCTGAGGCGCGCCTAACTAGCCGTTGCCAAGGGTGTAAGCCACATGCGAGCCAACCTGCCGAAAGCCTCGAGTCCTTTGATTTCAAAAAAATGACACGTCCTTGACTTTAAGCCGGGTTTTGTCTAAATAATTTCCTTTCAAACCCATGCATTCCTCGAAAAGGTTATAAACAACCTAAATGTGGACAATGTTTAAGAATGCTAGGATTGACTTGAAATTGTTAAGACCTTCACAATAGACCGTAACCGAATGGTGGATCCCTGAAAGAGTATAGGCCCTTCGCTAAGGGTTTTGGACGGCCATTAGTACAGGTGAAAAACGTTGGTCCTATACTTTGAGACGGTACCCACTGTTCCAGGAATTAATCAAGAAAAACGTGTCAAAACGAAGCAAATGCTTGTCCGGCTTTTATAGGTTAGGTGTGCGTTGCTTGCACTTCAACATTTTCAAATTTTGTTTTTCATAGCTTTAAACATTCTTTCTATTCGCACATATGCTCCATTTTAAAAAACATTGAACCATTTTTGTAGAGGGAGAATCCTACATGTTCTTTAGGATAGCATTCGGGTTAGATTCCAAGCGTCACTTTGAACAAGCTCTGCTCTGGTTACTCTTCAATCATGAACAACAGAGGACAATCATCAACGAATGAGAACAGTGGTTTATCTAAGTTTGAGTCTAGCCTGGAATTGGAGAAATGGTTTGAGGAGCATTTAGAAACTCACACTAATATCCTGCTGCATTTCCTGCAATTCACCCTAAGCTGGATGTCTAACCGTTGGATGCTTTCAAGGCAAACCAATCAGGAACTATATGGGCATAAGAAGGTTTTGATCCGCCAACCATTATCTCATGAAGAAAATCCTACTCAAGTGATCCTTATTGTTGGACCCCTACATTTTTTTGTCCGCTCATTCCACATTTAAGGATGATACTCCTGAAGCCCAATCGAAAGTCTGATGTCTGAAAGGTTATCTTAGGTGTTCACCGACTCTTGAGGAAGATGTTTTTCATTGCACATAATTGAAGACTGCCGACATGAAGACGTGCCTTTTTTTGCTTGTAAATAGGGCTTACCTACTAAGCCCAACTCCCAATCCGATCTCTTTTGTTTACCGTTCTAATTAAACTCCCTTCCTTGTTTTCCAAGTCTAGAGGTGTGTCTTATCTTCGTGTTTATTTTCCTGCTTGTCATAGTTGTCTCAGTTAATGAACTTTGTGTTATTATCTAATGCCTTTCGAATTGTGAATCTTAAAAAAAAAGATGATGAATTGACTTAATCAAAATTGGTAAATATTTAAATGAGTTAATGATGAATCATCTTAAAATATGGACCCGCAAATCATTAATCATCACTTAAATCAATGCGATCAATGAAGTCTGGACTAGATTTAGATTGCGACTAATCGAGGTGAGAACTATAACCACCAAACAATCGAAGGAGTCCACGAAGGGATTCCCAAAGTTAATCAAAGGCCTTCACAAAGACAAAATGACTGCATGTTCAAGCTAACCAGCTGGTGGTCGAAGATCAGAGGTCATCTGCACATATTTGAATTGTGCATTTTGTAAAAGTTTAGAAAGATCGATTTTTTGTGATTTGTACATCTTACGAATTTTTGTGCATCTTCAACAAAGTCTGCTTCTTTCAAAAAGAAAAAAAGGAGAGGGTGTGAAAAAAAACACAAAAAATCAAAAAGAGAATAAAATAAGAGTGTGAGAAGAAAGAATAATACAAAAAGAAGAAAGAAAAGTTTTAACCTCTGTACATATGTTACGAAGAAAGCTTCCGCATATTCCATTTGAGTGAGCACCATCAACGACGAAAGCTGGTGATTCTCTCAAAAACCTAAGAGCTCTTACCCGATCTCCTACACTGGGAGATTGAAAACCCTTTTCTCCAGAAACTCCAAAATTAATTTCTAAAGATACATATCCCTTTCTAGCCAGACCTCTCTATTTTAGAGGCTAGAAACGAAATAGTCAGACAGCCTTCAGACACATCATTCTAAATGAAGAAGACGATTGACCTCTCACCTACGATGTCATTCTGTAATGCAAGATCAGATCCTTGCCCTTGATGTTCTTACCTTGATTAGTTGCTATCTAATTTGCGTTTAGATGATTTGTAAGCTTTCAAATAAACTCAAAATGTAAATTTAATTCAAGGAGGGTCCATAAACATCGATTTAAAGGCATTGCTAAATACGCAAGTCAAATCTCGAGTCTTTGATTTCTTAGGTAAGAATTTCTCTTGAGTCTAGGGGCTTTCCCCTACCCTCGTCATTTCATCATTATATTTCTGTGCAAACACCATGTGATATCACACGGGATTTTCTTTTGCTTCCAAGAATACTGACCTCGTTGCCTTCCCTTGCCAACTCCTCGTGATATCACAGTAAAAGAGAGAGAGACGCAACTCATTTGGCCTCTAAGATCCCAGATTGATGTACAATCTCATGATGAATGGACATGACCCTTGATGAAATGAACTGAGGCTCCCCATGATCGAGCATTGAAAATGGGGCTATTCTAAGATAGCAATATGGGTTCTCAACAAAGCCTCGAATCAAAAGGTTAAGATTCCAATCAGTATCGAGACATTATACCAAAAACAAGGGATGAGCTCAGAATGAAAATTTAGTCCCTCGGAGATGAAAATTTATTCATGGAAACGATCTTCAGATTACATCGAACTCCATACAGCTCAAGGACAAGATGCAAGACCACTCTCAAAGATAGTCCGATCATTAACGAGGGAACATCGAATGCAGGAACAATATTTGTTACTCATAAATGATTTCAGCAGGAAGACATCAAATCATCGAGACAGCTCTCGAGGACAGTTGCATCCACATCAAAGGGATCATCAAATGTGGTAACGACCGTTGGTCAACACTAGGAATTCCTCAAATCTCAACAGCAAAATATCAAGACAACTCTCAGAGACAGTTAGGTCCCCAATACTCAAATCATCAAAATGTGGGGTTGCTTTGAATCATTAGTCCACATCAAGAAGCGTAAGGCTCACTCTTGGACAATACCAAGGGCTTCATATCATTTAACATCAAGATACATGACTTCTCTCATAGACAGTTGTGTCCCCAACAAGGAATATTGGGGCTAACAATGGGCTTTCATCGCTGTCACCCGAAGCAAATTCGAGCATTCCCTCTGAGAGACACCGTCCAGTAGAATTGATCAAATGGGCATAGGGAATCGACCTTTGAGTGTTTATCCTGGGTCTTCAACCCCGCTCCACTTTACACCTTGCCATTTTCCTCATTTTGCAGTCTGGCCACAAAAAGAAACTCATCATAGATTCACAATTTGTTTCATGGCTCATTCTCCCTCTTTACACCTACATTCATTGTACATTCAGTTATTACTCATAGGTGAAGTTTGAAATGCAAGCAATGCACAAGTGTGTCAAAAAAAAAAACAAATATACAAAATCAAATCAATTTTTTTTTTTTGCAAAAAAAAAACAATCATCACAAAAGAGGTGTTTTGTCCATCATCGAGTTAAGTCACTCCATCGCTCCTGCTGTATGGTCTCCGAGCACCGCGCATGTATGAAATCCCAAATCTTAGCATTGCACTTGTATGGCACTACTCTTGATCATGGCACATCACCGCACATGTATGACATTTTCAAAATACATGAATGCCACAATATATATCTTGCATACTTGTAAAAATCTTTCTGCAGGTACATCTCCAAAAACATTCTGCTGTGCCTAGCCTTTCATTAAGCCCAACCATTGCCTTTGACTGTCTCAAAATACTTTTCCTCCCAATGCTTTAGCTTAGGGAATTCGAATTCCCAATGCCCAAAAATCTTTCTCTTTCTCAAAAAATATTTATTACATGCTTTGGCTTAGAGAATTCGAATTCTTGATGCCCAAAATGTCTATCCTTGTTTCAAAAAATCAATTACATACTTTGGCTTAGGGAATTCGAATTCCTGAAGCCCAAAAATCTCTCTTTTTCAAAAAAAAATCAATTACATGCTTTGGCTTAGAGAATTCGAATTCTCGATGCCCAAAATGTCACGCCTTGTTTCAAAAAATCAATTACATGTTTTGTCTTAGGGAATTCGAATTCCCGACGCCCAAAAATCTTTCCCTTTTTCAAAAAATATTTGTTAAATTCTTTGGCTTAGAGAATTCGAATTCTCGATGCCCAAAAAGTCACTCCTTGTTTCAAAAAAATCAATTACATGTTTTGGCTTAGGGAATTCGAATTCCTGACGCCCAAAATCTCTCTCTTTTTCAAAAAAAAAATTGTTACATGCTTTGGCTTAGAGAATTCGAATTCTCAATGCCCAAAAGGTCTCTCCTTATTTCAAAAAAAAAATCAATTACATGCTTTGCTTAGGGAATTTGAATTCCCGACGCTCCTGTTTCTAAAAAATGTTTTCATGTTAAGTGACCCGAACTACGTTTAGTCTGATTCCCATACGGGATACGTAGGCAGCCTGTCACCTCAGGTACGACCACACCTATTTCAAAATCTCAGTCAATCAAGTTCCTTCTCTAGTCTTAAGTGACTCGAACTACATTTGGTCTGATTCCTATGCGGGATACGTAGGCATCCTGTCACCTCAGGTACGACCACACCTTTTTCAAAATCTCAATCGACCAAGTACTCATCAAAGTTTTATGTACGCAATTTGAGCAACCAGAGGTAAAGGCATATTATCCCCCACAGAGCATGGTTGTGCATTTAACAAAATCTCATGCAGGTAACTTGAAAAGTCGGATGCAAAAGTTGGAAATCCCTAGCTACCACAGACACATATCAAAATTATATGCAGGTACAAAGCTGGAACCCGGACAGCAAATCATGTCTCGACCTGCAAGAAGCTTGCTCCCTGCGATTGAAGCATAGGAATCAAAAATATTATCACATGGCAATCATGGCAAAGCA
The DNA here is from genome assembly GCA_022495995.1 of Adenophora triphylla var. japonica. Classification (NCBI taxonomy): domain Eukaryota; kingdom Viridiplantae; phylum Streptophyta; class Magnoliopsida; order Asterales; family Campanulaceae; genus Adenophora; species Adenophora triphylla. The sequence goes on along the minus strand of JAFEMH010002669.1, from coordinate 135,613 downwards.
ATCATCATTCATCATCAACAATGACTTGCAGCGTATCCTCGAATTTGTTTTTAGTAAGGTTACATGCATATAGTCTGTTTACTTTGAGAAACACTTGGATACAATTGTTTTGTCATCTCTTCATGCTACAACTTCCGCCATATCATAATCATCATCATCATAAATCATAATTTCAATCATCCTCTCATTTAACTCTTGGTCTGTTCCATAACCTTGAATTTGACCCTTATCATGTTACTCTTGGTCCATTTGGTCACCCCGAATTTGACCCCTCTCATGCTACTCTTGGTCTGTTCGGTCCCCCCCAATTTAATCCCTCTAATGTTTATCTTGGTTACCCTTGGGTCCTCTCGAAAAATCGGGATGGACCCCTTCGAACTACGTTTTTGACCTGATTCCCAAGCGGGATACGTAGGCAGCTTGAGAACTCGAGCTCGGTCGCCAGATTTGTCTAAAAGCTTGTCACTTTGGTTACTCTGGCACATCCCATTCGGTCACCACGAATTTGACCCCTCTCATTTTACTTTTAGTCTGTTTGGTCACCCTAAATTCAAACTATATCATGTTATAATTGGTCTACTCGGTCACCCCGAATTTGACCTCTCTAAGAAACCGGAACTCCGAAGCGTGCGCACCGAGCAGTTGCGGAACCAAAAAGCTGAATGTGACAACCTTAGGCTGAATATGACAACCCAACCTTATCCTCCAAAGTCCAACCAGCCATTAGCCTACAAATCCTAGATTGCCAGCCCATTACTCATTGCATTTTTTATCCCATCCTACAACTCTATTTTCATCTCCCCCACTTCACTCCTCCATGGTCAAAAAAAATGCAAGAACAACTCCCATCCTCTCTCTAAAAATCACCTCTCTAAACTCTCTCCATATCAGCCCCTACACCACCATTAAACCACCACAAAACCACTACTAAAAAACCACAAAAACTACCACAAACCACCACACAAACACTACCTCAAAAAACACTTTAAACACAAACTCAAGCATTCTTCAAACACTCATCCAAAACATTCTCAAAATCAAATCAAAAAGCCTTCCCTTGGAAGCAAAGGAAGCACACCCTCTCTCTCTATGTAACTAGGTAAATATATTTCTTCCTTGTAGATCTTTTAAAATGTAAGCTTCATATGTAAATTTTTTTGAGGTCTAGCTACTTGTGAGCTAGACCTCCATGTTGATGTTGAATCCAAGTTCCCTTTATGAACTTCTATGATTATTCTTATTTTTCTTCCCATGAGAAATTGTATATTCTAGTCTCTTGCTTTATTTCAACATGTATCCATGACTCTAGAGTGCTTGCATGAAGTTTCCATGGTTTGTTTTTGGAGTAGAAAGCATGAAAAGTAACTTTGTTCTTCCAAGTATACAATCTGTCCACTTGCAAATCTCATGCTTCCATCCATGTTTCCATTCATGTCTTATGCTATTTAAAGGGTTTAACATCTTAATAACATTTTAAACTAAGTGTAAGTCAAGTTTCATGCCTTGGATCCATGTCTAAGTTGAGTTTTGATGATGGTATTTCACTTGTTTTACTGCTGTCTGGGAATCCACTGTTTTGACCTTCATGATTTGTTCTTTAATTATCTCTCTCAAAACTGGTCCTGTTTAGATGATTTCAAGTGTATATTAAATCCAACTCACAAAGTAAACCAAAAATGCTTTTCTTGGATTTTTTTGGACCACTGGAAGACCCTCTTTCTATTTTTGCTTTAAAGGCTTTATGTCCAGATTGTCAGAACCCCTGTTTTGAACTTGAAATGTCAAAGGTCATATGACTCCTCAAAAATAATCCTTAGGACTTGATTTTTTGTATGCTTCTTTCTCATCATATTTACTTCAAAAGTAATTTTGGGTGTTTTGTAAAATTACCATGCTAGAATGCTCTGCAAACATGTTCTTTGTGCACACTGCTCTGTTTTTGGTCATCTGGCAGATTTATAGTTCATATTGTGGTGATTGTTTGGCATGAAATATGAGTCTAAAAATCATCATAAAATTCTTGAGGCATGTTTTATGTGTTGAGAATAAAGTCCCATTTTTTGTTCCAGATTGACCTCTTTTTTTTATGAGATATGCAGGCCCGAGCGGGGCAATAGTCCTGGAAACAACAAAGAACTCCGTCCCTCTTCTTTTCCTTTTTAATTTGATTAATTTGAGATTTGTCTCCCAATTTGTAAAAAATTTATTTATTTTCCTCCCCTGATTACATTATTTACTTCTTTTTGTATGCTCAAACCATTTTCCAAAATCGAGTGAGTCCACCCAAACCGACTCCCTTTCGTGTAAATAAACAAAGTATACTTAGACTAGAAAGATGTTCTCGTATATAATCACCACTTTTTTTTAAGACATAGGCAAGGCAATTAAAACCAATCTAGGATGGCGTGCATGCTAGAGACCGAAAGGGCGAGGAGGGTGCCTAACACCTTCCCTTCTTGTAACTTAGCCCCCAAACCCACTTCTTTTCAAAACAAAGGTTTGATCTTCATTTTTTCTAAAATAAAATGGGGTGGCAACTCTTCTGATTTTCAAAACTCAAAAGGGTAACCATTATGAGAAACCGAGTGCATTCGAAGCGCATTAGCACGAGGGAAACTCGTCGTCTTACGCGATGCCGGGAATTTCTCGAGCACGGGCTCTCACAGAGCCACCAAAATCCCAGAAAAGGTGGAAAGGTCGGCTAAAGTAAGTGGGGGCTAATCAGAAGGAGACACGTGTCGTGTGGCATATGATAGATGTGATAACATCCTATCACCCTATCACTCTATGACCTTATCACTTTATCATCTTATAAGATTATATATACAACCTTCACCTTGCAGGTCAAGTAATTCATTTTTCTTACCCTCAAACTCTTTACTCTTAAGTTTTGAGCTTTCTTCATAACGAATACTTACTCTCAAACCGTATGGGCTTTAGTCGGAGAAGCCCCCGTCTTAGCTTACGGTGTTCACTTTGCAGGTTTGAGGTGCACGATCGTGCCAGATTTCCTTACGTGGAGTCGACGTGTGGTATATTCAGCCAAGCTCATTTTCCGGTAGAATCAAGTTCTATGATTTTTCATAAATATTAATAAAATCAATTAATATATATCAAATATACTAAATTATCTTTGAATATATCAAGTACATTAGCAATTAAATGTTTTTACACTGACAATTACCTAATCATTAATGATAATTTAGACAAAGTGTGTCAAAATTTTATGAAAAACTTCAAAACTGCAAGTTTTTTGGACAAAATATCTCTTTAAAAACTGAAAATATTTTGGAACGGAACAGGTATCATGAATCGCAAAATAATTGACAAATCTTACACTTATTATGCTAGTCAACATTTTTGACCATTATATTTAGTTTAAACTTTAATTTTAAATATCCTTATTTTTAAAGCATTTTTAACCATTGTATTTCATATATCACTATTTTTTCAAAAACGTAAAATAAAAAAATACGGTTAAAATAAAAAAAGAATTTAATTTCTTTATTTTGAGAATAATGAATACACCCTCCGTTCCACGGTCCCACTCCTGCCAAGAGCTTCACCATATATTTTTTTGGCACAAGAATTAAGGAAAATGATGAGTGAGAAAAGGGTTATGAAAGAGAAGAAGTAAGTGGTATGACAAGTGAGATCCACAATTTAAAAGTGAGAGAGAAAAATGTGAGTGAAATTGACAAATGGGATCCATAATTAAGTGTGTGAGAGGGACAAGTGCAGTATAAATAATAAAATACTAATAATTTTTTGTCATTTAAAAAAATGGTGAAGCATGATGGGACACCCTTTTAGGTAAAATATGAAGCTTTAATTGGGAGTCCCCTACAAACTATACACTTTTTTCACAGGGTATCCCATTACAAATTACACACATTCTAAAATAAAATGTTTTATTATGTTATATTGATGAGACCCACATGCCACATGTTATACTCACAGCAACAATTCATTTATTATTCTCTACCCCACTTTCTCTCTTTTACCTCACTTTTAACACTCACACACTTACTCCACTTACATTTCTTTTAAATTTTTCATACAAATAGTAAGTGTGTAGATTATAGTGTGGCAGAGGGATTATGAATCAAAACAGGTTTAAATTGAAAAAATAATTAAAAATAAGGCTTAACCAAGTAATAAAATAATTATTTTTAATCGGTGTAATAAAAGAATTTTGACATTTGATGATTTCAAAAACGTTCAGATCAGCCCAAATTCAGCGTCAGTTTGTATCATGTATGTTTGAATAACCTGAAAAAGAAGAACAATCACGTAAACTAAGTCGGAGCTTCACCGGTGAATACCCTCAGGCGTGAGATTTTGAAAAAAAAAATTCCTTGCATTTTATAAAGAGAAATCAATTGACAAGAGTTTAGAGTCAAAAGATGTGTTACCAAAATATGTGAATTATGGCTTGTATTTATAGGTGTATGGATGTAGAGTACATCTTTGATTAGAAATTTGTGTGAGATGAGGTTATAATCCTAGTTGGATTATAACTACCCACAATCCTTGTTTGAGTATGATTAGTATTATCTTCTGTACGTATGCCTAGGAGGCATTCTCCTCGGCTTGTTATGCTTGGTCGGCATGAATGAATGCCGAGGAAGATATGTGAGCAAGGATAGAGAAGCTCATTTCCTTGCCTTGTTGATGACCGAGGAGGTACTTCTCATCTTTTAGTGAGGCCCAACTCGGCCCTGATAAATGCCTTTCTCGGAATATGATAATGTGCCTTGTCGGCATACAAGAATTATGTGTCTTAGTCATTATATGCTCTGATATGTCTAGGTCGACATAGTGGGAATGACAAGTAGGCGTGACGAGCAAAGGTAGGGAAAGCCCATTCCATTTGTCGTGTTTGAGACTTGTATGGATTATATTTTGGGCCTAATCCATTGGGTCTTTCCCGTTTATGATCCACGTTCGTACCTTGATTTATACCATTCTATGGACCTCGACTTTCTAGCTCGGCTATGCTGAAGAGGAAGTGGTGCTCTACCTCGACTTAAATGGATATGAACGGGTTTATACGAATCACGAGGCTTCCCATTATCTGCTAGTTATTTAGACAATGATGGGCATGATTTACGAGGTCTGGACATTCGCCTTGGGAACACTCTAGAACATTAAATGCGAGTAAGGAGATGGCGCCTTAACCTGGATTGTGACCCATACCCATTCTAGATCAGGGTATAAAAGCTAAAACCCATTTCATTTTACTCTTTTATCCTTGAGAGAGAAATATTGAGCTTGAAAATCGCCAGTCTGTGTTCTTGATTTAGTTGTTCATTTCTGTCCTTTATGCTTGATTTGTTCGTGCTTCCATCCATCATCCTTCAATTCAGGTACAAATTCTTACAAATCTTTATTTTTTGCGTATTGGGTTGATTTTCTGGGTTTCATAGACATTGTTCTTGGTGGGTTTAGAAAACCGCCATTATTGCATCTTGAAGCTTTTCTTGAACCAATCTTGTTCCTTCGTCGTTCTTAGAGATGGCAAGAACATGGAGGAGCAATCCCAACTCCCTATATTGTTATCATACTCAAAACCTTAGTATTTATCATAGAATCGATGGGCCGTGGATGATGTTAAGTCTGGGTGAGATTGGAGAGATATTAACGAGGTACCAATCTTCTAGAACCGACGTGCATTATCCAAGTCAGTTTAGGATAGATCGCCTTAGTGTAGATTCCCCCAATATCGTGTTATTCAACGGTTGGTTAGAAATCATTGACCATATCAACCTTTTTTACTTGAAGTCCAATCACCTGGAGCGCCCTCCGTTGTTGGGTAAGAATCCAGACGGGGAGGGATTATCTTCCTCGTCCTCGTCTTCTATTTTTGACTTAGCCAAAACTGACCTTTTCTTCTTTGTTTATGCAGCTATGATGGGAAGAGGAAATACAATTGCTCGTTCTTCAACTGGTCCATCTACCTCTGGTACAATTGGGAATGCATTTGCCGAGGGGGCCCAAACTGGTAACCGAGGACGGGGACGTGAAAGGTCCAATCGCGATAGGTCTGTCAACCCTAGGCTTAGATTTGCTGGGGCCGGGGAGCCCATAATTGAATGAATCCATTCTAAGTATGGTGTGTCGAGGGAGGAATACCGCCTTACATACCTCCCCGGTGAACCTGCCCAAACCGAGGGAGCCTTAGATGATTTTCTATACAGTTTGAATTATGTCCACTTCTTTTACAAACAATTTCAGCTCGGCCTTTATCTCCCACTCGAACCCTTTATTTGTGAATTTCTAGAGGATATACAGGCCGTCTCGGCTATGCTAGGTATCAACGCCGTGAGGTTCCTCATCTACCATCGTCTTGTGTCATAGTCTAGGTTTTGAACCTTGTCAATCTGCGTTCCACCATTTTTTCACAAATATCTACAAAGAGGGCACTAGGATCCTAGTGGTGAGTAGTAATCCCAACCAACTCAAGCTGATCTATCCCATGTCGAGCAAGGTCTCTAGGTGGAATAATCATGTAATTAGAGTGGAGAGCCGACAAGGTTGGGAATTCGCTGCTCCCTCATAGCTCCCTCATATACTCGAGCAAGTCTGGAGGCCAGAATGGAGCAACCTTCTGATAGAGAGGTTGAAGAACTTTGCCCAAGTGGGCACTCTATGTTGGTCAACTTTGGAGACCGACCAGAGATATTATGTTCAGGCCAGTATTATGCCAGGTCCCTTGGACGGCCTGATGCCCATGGTCCCAGTGTCTAGGGGAAATAGGTTTCTCGACTGGAGGGTACACCCCGGCCTAGTTTTTCATGCTGAGTGTGATATCTGCAAGCTTTATAATGATAAATGTCTTGTCGAGGAAGGCGTTCTCGGCTGTAATCTTTCTTCCTTCTTGTCTTTCCCTACTTGTATTATATTTCAATCTTTCCTCCTCATTTTTGCTAATGATTTACCTTTCTCGACTTTACAATTTTGACCGAGGAAATGAAGAAGAAGATGGAGGAGGAAATACTTGACCCTCAATTGTTGGTAAAGCTGAAAAGGAGGACATCTCGGTCCTCAGCAAAAAATAAGAGGCGGGATGATGCCATCGTCCGTCAGGCCGTTCTAGCCACCAATGACGGGCAAGAGGCCTGAGCTGAGAGGGAAGTATCCCAAGAAACAATAACTCCTAAGGTCGAGGAGGCTTTGTAGAAGGTCGACCTAGTTAAGGTCGAGGAGGAGAATGCTTGGGAAAGGATCCCAACTCAAAAGCGGTCAAGGATAGAGGCCGAGGTGCGGGCTCCTCTTAGAGGGCTGCTACTGAGCCTACCTCAACTGCACTCTTTGTTCGGCATATAAAGACATATGCTGAAGATGAGCAATTTGTGCAGGAGGCATGGGAAACCCCAATTTTTAAGGGTATGGATGTTCTAGCCCACAAACGCCCCCAGCAAAGGGTAGATCGGGCAGTTATATCCAGATCAATGGACGATGAGCTCCTGGATCAACTTTTGGACTCCAGTCCAAGCATGGACACTCTGGCCAGTAGGAAGAACCTTCTATTGAGTGAGGTAAACTTCCTCAATTTTTCATTTGTTCTTCCTCATCATGTTTGTATACTTTTAGTTTTTCTGATCATTTTTCTTTGTTTTTCTGTAGCTTGCCACGGTCTCGGCGTATAAGGCCATTAAATCTAAGGCTACTGAAGTATAAGAGCAAAAACTTGAGAAACAAGCTGAAAAGGATAAAGCCGGCCTGAAGAGGACCGTGGATCTCTTGAAGAACCTTCGTGCTGAGGCTGATGCATTCAAAATGGCTAAGGCTAAAGTCGAGTAAGGAGAGAAGGCGGCCAAAGAGGCCCTAGTCAAGGCTGAGGAAGCTGCTGACTGAGCTTGAGAGGCTAAGGGCTGAAGCCCAAAAGCGAGCCGAGGAGACTACTGTCCGGCTATCTGAGTTGGAGTAAAGTGTTCCTTCTAGGGAAGCTGAGGCCATAGCCCGTTACAAGGCTATCTCGGCCTTTCGACATACTGTGGTCGAGAATACGGCCACCATGTACTCCGAAGGGTACTTGCACTTGGCCCGAAGGGCCATGGTGGATCCTTCTCTAAATATCAACCTGGAGGGGCTTGCCCGGCTCATATGCCAAGATTCTTATGATGAGGCTGCCCGGTCCATGCACTATCTTGTCCCCTTCTCGGGTAATGCCCTTAGGGTTATTGCCTCACTTGATGCGTAGTTTGGTCGTCCTGATTGGGTTCCTCCTCCTCTTGATTCACAAAATATTCATACACTTATTGAGAGGATTGAGGATAAGGGCCTGAGCTCGAAGGACGAGGAGGTAGAAAATGCCGAGGTGGCTCCTGCCGAGGAAGCTCAAGCCGATGAAGCCCAGACTGACCAGGTCATCATTCCTCCCTCTGCTGCTGAACAAGATGATCTTTTTAGGTGGGATGGTCAAGCCTGAAGACTTATTGTTTTGCTTTTGTTCTAATTGTAGAATAGGCCTACAGTACTTCAACTTTATCCCTATATAATGCCTTTTCTTTATTCTTTGTCGTCTTTACTTTATTGCATCCATTTTGAACTACTTTTGTCTTGAATGTTGATTGTGTAAATGTATGTTGAATGATTTAAATGTTGAACACTTTTCTTAAACCGAGGAAGCTCGTTTGATCTAAACACTTGGATAATTTACAAGTTTATTCATTAAGTCGAGGAAGGTTGCTCGCTGTAACACTTGGGTTATTTTTTAGGGTTTGTCTCTTTATACTGGGGAGAGTCTTCGGTCATAAGTCAAAATTTTTGATGTTTTACCTCTTTATGCTGAGGAAGGACGTTCGGTCATAGGTATTAGGCAATTTTTGATGTTTTACCTCTCTATGCCGAGCAGGATCATTCAGTCATAGCTATTAGGTAATTTTTAGGTTTAATCTCTCTATGCCGAGGAAGGTCATTCGGTCATAGGTTTTAGATAAATTTTTGAATGTTTGTCTATTCATGCCGAGTAGGGTCGTTCGGCCATAAGTTTTAGACAAATTTTGATGTTTTACCTTTCTATGCCGAGGAAGGTCGTTCAGCCATAGGTAATGGGCAATTTGGTGGGAATTTATCCCTTGAATGCCAAGGAGGGGGCTCCACGTCTTTCAGAGTTGTCTTGCTAGTCATTTTCCTTGACGAAAACTGAATTTCTATTAACTGAAAATGATTACGTCAAACTGTAATCCTATTATACTTAAAAATAACTGGAAAGACTAATAACGACTAGTCTATTACATAAAAACTAGATTATAAACTAGTGATAATATTTCCATAGATGATCAAAATGCCACGAATGTTTCAGCTCTTGTCAATCTGGGGTATTCATTATGTAGGTCTCTTATCTGATAACTTGAGTGATGATGTAGGGGATTTTCTGCCTGTAGATTCTATTTTTCTAAGTACCTAGTCTCCGATTTGGAATACTCTCTTGTTGACCCTTTTGTTATAATAGGCTTTGGTACTTTGCTTGTAGTTCACCATCCTTATTTGAGCAGCTAGTCTTCTTTCATCTAGTAGGTCTAGCAGCCTATTGACCTTGTTGACTTGTTCATCATATTTAGAATTTCTTATCGTAGGGATAGCCATCTCAGTTGGCGCCATGACCTCAGAATTGAAGGTTAGTGCGAATGGGGTTTTCTCGGTTTGCCCCCGGGTGGTTGTGCGAAATGCCCACAAGGCTAAGGGAAGTTTGTCCAACCATTTACCATCACACCCTTCTAGGTTCTTGGTTAGGGCTGTAAGCACCAACTTTTTGGCCGCTTCTACTTGTACGTTGCATTGAGGTCTGCTTACAGATGAGTTGATGTGTCTAACTCTTAGTCTGTTCAGCTCTGCTGTAAATGCCTTAGAGAATTGGAGACCATGACCTGAAATGATAGTGTGTGGAAACCCAAAGCGACACTAAATGAAGTCGTGTACGAAGTTGATTGCATTCTCCTCTGTTATTTTGGCTAAGGTCTTTGCTTCAATCCATTTGGAGAAGTAATCTACTGCCGCGATCACATACTTGCAATTACCTCGGGCGAGGGGGGGCTAAGGGTCCGATGATGTCGATTCCTCACATGTTAAATAGCCAAGTAGGAATTATGAGTGTCTGTTCCACTGCTGGCAGTCTAGGAATATCGGCGTATATTTGGCACTTGTCACACTTTCTTACGTAGGTTTGCATGTCATCTATCGGGTTTGGCCAGTAGTAACCTAGCGTGATGATTTTTTCAGCTAAGGTTCTGGCCCCCGGGTGACCACCGCAGATGCCTTCGTGGACTTCTACTAAGAGATTTTCTATTTCCTTGGGATAGATGCACCTTAGCAGGGGCTTTGTGAATGATCTTATGAAGAGAATTTAGTTCATCAATGTGAACCTTGCTGACTTTTTCTTGATAAGTCTAGCACTTGGTTCATCCTCTAGGAGTTGGCTCTTTTCAATGAAGTCCATGTAGTCATCTATCCAACACTTCTCCTCTCCATCTAGGAGCATTACTCGTAGTATTTCGTAGGCATGTTCTTCGACAAAGACTATGAGTGAGTTAGAGTCAGGATCTGCCACATCAATAGTTGCCAGTTTAGATAGAACAGTTGCTACTTGATTATCCTCCCGTCCTATCTGATTTATTTCAAAAAATTCTAGCTTTTTTGTCATGTCTAGAGAGGTCTTTATACTTTATAAGTATGGGGTGTTGAGTGTTGTACTCCCCTTTTATTTGTTTGACTACGAGTTGGGAGTCACAGAAGGCGGCAATTTTGGTTACTCCATAGAAGGATGCCAACTTTATGCCAAATAACAGGGCTTTGTTCTCAGCTTGATTGTTGGAAGCAGGGAACTTGAATCTGATTATGTCTTGGATGCTATGCTCTCCATCGGGACTTGTTAGTATAATTCCAGCTTCGTTTCTTTCCTTAGTGGATGAACCATCTATGTATATGAACCAGCAGTTGGATGGGAGCTCGATGGTTGGTTCATCCCCCGCAGGTATTTTGCATTTGCGAGAGGTGGGGTCGTGCTCACCTATGAAGGTGGTTTCAACCATGAAATCAACCAGATGCTGTGCTAGAAGTGTCTTCCTAGGTTGGTATCTGATATCAAACTCAGTGAGCTCGATAGACCAATTAAGGAGACGTCCTGATCAGTCCAAATTATGCAAGATTTTCTTAAGGGGCGCATTGGTATACACAATTATGGGATGTGTAAAAAAGTATGCTCGTAGCTTTCTTTTCGCTATGACTAGGGCATAGGCTATCTTCTCTGTGTTGAAGTATCTTCTCTCCACATCTGACAATGCCTTGTAGATATAATAGATTGGTTTTTGAGTGGTTCATTCATTACTGTAAGTACCCAAATCTGACTCATGCCTTCCGGTTAATTTTTCCGGCAATTCCGGTAATTTTTCCGGCAATCCCCCGGATTTTCCTAGAGTTCCGGAACAATTCCGGAACTGTTCCAAACTACCTAAGGGGAGAAGGGACTGCTTGGAGCCAAAGAAACACGTTTTTATTTTATGAGGAATTCCCTTCTAGAAGACTGCCACCTTGCATGTTTCTAGAAGAATCTGGAAGTGGCTACTTATGTCGTGCGACATAATAAGCCATGAAGACTTCTAGAAGCTTGCCACCTTGCATGTTTCTAGAAGAATCTGGAAGTGGCTACTTATGTCGTGCGACATAATAGGCCATGAAGACTTCTAGAAGCTTGCCACCTTGCATGTTTCTAGAAGGAAAACGGTTATGGCTTGTTATGTCGTGCGACATAATAAGCCCATGCAGGCAGCCTATAAATAGAGGCCTTCACCTCTCATTTTGGACACCCCTCTTCCACCACTCAGTCCCCCTTTATAGAAAATACGCCCAGGAAGCATCCCCTCTCCTCATATACCCCCAAAACACCCATTAAACCTCTCAAATCACTCACCACTCAACTAATCCTACACACACTTCATATACACACAAAGAATCAAAGGTTCTCACGGAACCAAGGCTCGATCCCAGCCCCGGAGGTTGCTGTTTGAAGGCTCCTATATCTAACGTGATATAGGAAGTCGTGGTCTTCAAGGGTAATGATTTTCTACCCTTTTCCTTCCCCTATCTTCATTATATGTGAAATCTCTATGCTAAATGCGTTGATAATGTGGTATTCTGATTAAAGTTGCATTCTTTAGTGTTATATTGCTTAGATCCATATCCATTTGCATATCATTTCATGTAAAAGCCCCGGTTTGGCATTGTTTTTGCATGAACACTCGAGATGAGTGTGGATCCCTCATATCCACAACCTCTTGAAGTGTTCATTATTGAAATACTTGCCCTCTGAGATCTATTTGTGAAGTAACTTGGCTATATTAATGCCTTGTTACCTCTGTAGATCCCAGCTGTAAAGTCTCTGCAAAGTGGCTAAGTATGTCACGCGACATAGGCAGCCTATGTCACGCGACAACTTTGGCCATTATGCAGAGACTTCATCTTTTCAAGCTGTAATCTGATTTTAACCCTCATCATGCTATAATATGATGTCTATCTGCAATTTAGATAGTACCTATGTACATAAAATGTCATCTTTTCATTAAAATACCATTTTTATACATAAAGGTGCATCTTTTGCACCTAAAACCCATTTTCATACATAAAAAGCATCCTTTGCATAAAAATTGCATCCTTTGCATTCAAAATCTCTTTTCACATTAAAAATACATCCTTTGCACCCAAAAATCATTTTCATACATAGAAATGCATCCTTTGTTTTCAAAATAACATCTTTATGCATCATTTGCACCTAAAATGCTATTTTTCCCATAAAAATGCCTCCTTTGCACAAAATCATTTCTTTAAACCATAAAGATCACTTCTTTAAATCAAATGCATCTTTACATCCAAAAATGTCATCTTTTCACTAAAAATGTCATTTTTACATGCATTCCCCCATGTCCCCATTAGCAACCTTGGAACGGACCGGTGTAAAGATCCTATCTTTACATCGTTTCTTCCATAAAGGTTTCATGATCTCTTTAGAAAGGGACAACCTTGAACCCTATTTCTCCAATTATCGCTTAAGACGAGTATGAAGCATCTATATGAGCTCGACCGTCTTAAAGCGTAGGATTGATGGGCTAAGGACCCTCCTTTTCTAAAGAACCTCATCTTTGACTATAAAGGGAGTCATTCTCTCGATCACGCAAGTCCCGAGGTTAAAAATGCGGTGATCACAAGTCCAAGATGAGGACGGGATCAAAATCCCGAATACATAAAATCCAAGAAATCCCGAGCGACAACCAATAAATGGTTTGTACGTCCGGAAAACGACTTTGGGACATTCCCTCCCCCTATTTTCAAACACATGCACACACGAAAGCACGCAAGCAAGCACAATTAATGAAATCTTGGGAGACTTGCTCCGGCAAGGCACCTTGGGTGAACGACGATCCGTTCTTCCCAAGGGGTAACTTAACCTCCGAACCCATAAAACCTTTTTTTCAAAGTTTTGAGGTAATCAAAATGGCGTGGCGACTCCGTTTTTCAAATTAAACCGGATGTCTTCAAACTCGCGTGAATTTCCAATACACAAAATTTGGGGCACACATTCACAGTTTGGCGACTCTGCTGGGGACATCCCAAAGGAGAAAAGCTTTTATTTTCAAAACAAAAATCGATACTAGGTATATAGGTGGAAACCACTTAACCTTCCTGTATCGCTCCCTAACCCGGGGCTTGGGATAACCGGTGGTTTAACAATTCCACGTACCAGTATCCCTTTTCAAAAAAAATAAAAAATAAAAGAAAGCTTTTCCTTTTGAGCGGGTTAGACTCCCATCACTGATTTCATTAATCGTGCTTGCTTTCTTTGCCTTGCATTGCATCATTTGCATCTTGAAATCTGTGCATACTTTGAACGGGAAACAACCCGAAAAATAGCAAAGGAGTGGAACCTGGAAAATTGATCCATGCAAGCCGTACGGCTTAATCCTCCCCGGATTCGACCGGGCGACCTCGTGGCAATTCCACCAAAAATCGGGGTTAATCTGGCAGTCCTAGCGGCTTGGGGCTATTCGCCCAAGACCGACCGGGCTCCAAGAAAATTTACGTGCTTAACTGCTGCATTTTCCCCGTCCCGAAAAATCATTCCTTTAAAACACATTTATGAAAATCTCTGTTTTAACTCAAAAAGGAACATTTTTAGGAGACCGCACACTACGCGCACCTGATATATCCTGTACACTTTGCACGCACGTCCTTCAAACCCGGAGTGGTTCCACTGCGATCACGGACAGCCTTACGATGCTCCCGGGCGCGGACGGAATCATTCCAACCTCCCCATGGCAGCCAGTGTCGACCAATGCACAGTCCGTGTCACACGTTTCAAAAAACCGTGACTTTTGGTTGGTTTTTGGTCTAGTCCGTGTCATATAGCCCAGTTGCATACCCTCGTAAAGGTCAATCCCTAGTTCATAACGGAAGTCAAGGTCCTTCGCTCAAGCAAAACTCTGCCAAAATTCCGACAAGGAAAAGTTGGTAGAACCTTGACTCCGACATTGACTTTGACCTTGACCCGCACGGAATACGTAAGAGTCTAGACCGAGTCTTTGCCAAGAAAAGTCCAAAGATCTTTTGCTCAAGCGAAGCTCTGCCAAAATTCCGACAAGGAAAAATTGGCAAGATTTTGACCCGGCATTGACTTCGATTCTGACTCACGCACTGCGTATGCAACGAAGTTCAATGTGACATCGCGTCATCCGGCTTTTGCCGCCCGACCCATGCCTATTATCTTCTCGGACATTGCCGAAAGTCAAAACGTCATTCGCTCAAGCGAAACTCTGCCAAAATTTCGTTAAGGCAGAAAGACGAGACTTTCCCGGTATTGCCTTGACCATAATTCACATCGCTCGTGCGTTGAAAGCTCCTATGACCCGCTAGACCCGTTAGGAGCGTTCTTCTCTTTCGGTCGGTGGGATCCGCGTGCCCTATAGGACCCTCGCCCGGGGCTGTCCACCCTGGGAGGTCGAAATACAGGTGGAATACGAGGGGCTTATAGACGTAGTGACGGAACCCACTGATCCAGGATCTAGAGTAGTTGCGAAAAAGAAGGGCAAACCCCCTTTTCCAACCAAATAGGAATAAATAAAAGACACTGTTTTAAGTAAACTTGAACAATTAATGTAATCATAATTGCATGGTCCTATCTCTGATATCCCTAATCGAGACCTCCTCGGTCCGATTTCCGATTTCCCTGTCTCGACCTTTCATGGTCAAATCCCTAATTGAGACCTCTTCGGTCCGATTTCCGATTTCCCTGTCTCGACCTTTCATGGTCAAATCCCTAATTGAGACCTCCTCGGTCCGATTTCCGATTTTCTCTCCCGACCTTTCATGGTCAAATCTCTAATCGAGATCTCCTCGGTCCGATTTCCGATTTTCCATCTCCCGACCTTTCATGGTCAAATCCTTAATCGAGACCTCCTCGGTCCGATCCTCGATTTTTCATCTCTCCCTATTTCGCGGTCAAATTCCTAGTCGAGACCTCCTCGGTCCGATCTCCAATTTCTGATCTCGACCTTTCAAAGTCTCATCTTTTTCGATCAATTAGGATTAGGAGAAAATGTGTTTTGAGCAAAGCTTAAGCGATAAGTGCATGTTACTTGAGCCTTCAGCCTAAACACCTACCTTCGAGTCTAAACCTTACCTATCCCCGAGTCTAAACCTTGCCTATCCCTTTCCCGCAGTGAGAAAGAAGTGTGCGAGAATACCGGGTCAGCAGCTTTTCAGTGCAGAAAACCTTAGGCAGAATCGTCAGTTTTGAGTCAGAATGGCAGATTTGACAGAAAGCAGTGAGGGTGCAGGAAGTCAGACGATTAGGAAGGAAGAGTTAGTCCTAGCCTTGAAAAGCGCCCAAAAGGTTCATCAGGAACAGCAAGCCATGCTTATTGACGCACTCCGTCGTCATGGAGTTCAGGTCACAGTTGAGACAAACGGTTCTCTGGTAGTGGTCGAAGATGAGACTTCAGAAACAGTGGTCTCAGTCCCTTCATCCTATAACCAAGACCTTCCATCCTACAACCAATACCTTCCTCCATCCGCATACGATCCCTTGCCAAGGACCACTCCTCCTCAGTCCTTTCCAACATCCCATCTCATCAGGGCTTCATTGCCCTCAGTTCCTCAGAACGGATTGGGCTTCACCCCACCTGTCTCTCAGTTTCAGCAATACCTGCCAGTCTATACTCCAGCTTCACATAATCAGTTCGAGTTATGTGGCTATGTTCTGAAGCCACTATACCCACCTGAATGCAATCATGAGTTGCCAAAGGATGATTCAAGTTTTCAGCTGTCACCTACCGGACTTAATGAATCCAGCCGTCAGTTTCACCAGTTTGCTACTATGGTTCCCTCTACTGATAAGAGTCCTGTTGCGAGTTCCGGTAACTCGAGAGTCCCCGTCGACCCACATGTGGCAATATTGATGGAGCAAGTGAAACAAATGCAGGAGAAGCTTGACCTCATGATGAGTATCAATACTCCCTTGATCCAAGATGTCGAACCAGGCAAGGAAATGATTCCACCAAGCTTAACCCAATGGCACCAACACCAGACAACAACCGTACCCAGCTCAGCACCAGTTCCTCACAAAGGAAAGAGTGTCGTAGCCTCCTTCAGCCAAATCCAACAATGGAACCAATTGGACAATGGAAATCCGAGTCTTGAGAACAACAATGTCTCCCGAAAACTCCACAATACGGATATGCCTTTAAGCAAGATGCTGGAAGAGCTGATGAAAGAAAAGCTGATAAAGCCACTGGAGAATTGGAAGCCCAAGAACCCCAACGTTCAGTTGGATGAGTCTAAGCATTGTCTTTTCCATCAATACCCCGGGCACGACACTGATGATTGCAGCTATTTGAGGCATGAGATCCAGAAGTTGATAGAAGATGGGAAGCTCGAGAACCTCCGTGGGCCAAAAACAGAAAGTTATGGTAAGAGGTCAATTCAGGGGGTGCAAGGTCAGAAACGTCAGCATGATTTTGGGATGCCCATGAGCAAAATTTTTGGCGATTTGGTGAAACGAGGCCTTCTCACACCTCTCGAGAATTATAAGCCAAGAAACCCAGGAAGAGTTGACAGAACCAAGTTCTGTGAGTACCACAAGCATTATGGTCACGTGACAGACAAGTGTTTGGATCTGAAGAAAGAAATTCAATGGCTGATCTACGAAGGAAAGCTCAAGCTCCCTGGCAGTCCAACCAGCGAAGAGTAGCTAGTCTAGGCTTTTCTTATCCTTAAGTAAGACTAAAAAAAATAAAAAAATATATATAGTCTCTCAGTCAACCTTCGTAGGTTCTAGTACTTTTCTCTTTCAATCAAGTCCTCCACGGACATTGTAATTAATCTTTAATTTTCTATAAAAGAGTCTTCTTCTTTTCTTACTAGACTTAAGACATTATTTGCACACCTACATTACATTTAATGAAATGGTTTTGTTTTAGATGATCACTTGCATTGCTCAACAAATAATCTCTTGAAATAATTCACGTTCCGATTAATTAGTGTGAGAAAGTCAACTAATGCCTTCCCCATACACCTTCCTTACCTCACAAAAAGCCTTCATCAAGCCATACACCTCCCAATCATGTCCCCACCTTCATCTTGACCAAGTTAACGACAGCGGCAACATCAAGGGACAACAAGAGGCCACTCAGCTTCGAAAGATTGACCCCGTGTCGACAACAATCTAGGAGCCTGCCTTCGACCTCAAAGATGTCAAGAAAAATTCAAGCAGGGGCTCGCCTTGGCCCTCAGGTGCTTCAGAAAATTAAAAAAAAAAGAAAAAAATGTGTAGTGCAAAAAGAGTAATACCCAGCTAGGCCGAAAATCCCAAAAAAGGGCGGTCTAGGCAAAAAACAGGGTTGCACATAAAAAAAAAAAAAAAAGAAAGAAAAATCTTAGTGCAAAAAGAGTAATGCCCATCTAGGCTGAAAATCCCAAAAAAAGGGCGGTTTAGGCAAAAAACAGGGTTGCACATAAAAATAAAAGAAAATGAGGCCAAGGACCTAGCACCGCCCATCAAAAGTTTGACGGACAGACAAAATCAAAGCTCAGAGAATGAAAGTTGTCGATAACAATGGGGTGGTCGAAGCAAAGGCAGAAGCATTTCATAAGCCTGTAGGCACGTGCAAAAGGAAGTAATCAGAAGCAACCGTCCAAGAATGACTTGGTCAAGGAATCATCCCGAGGCCCACGCCTCATCATCTCATCCGAGCCTTTTCACTAAAGGAACCACAAATCCCAAAGCCTGAAATAGTCCGGCCAAGGCCGAACTACGGCTACCTGAGCTCCTCACAATGAGGGGAACGTAGGCAACCAGAAATTGTCCGGTCATAAGCATATCCAAATTCCCGAAAACCCGGTCTCATAGACACAGTCAGATCCCAGAAAACCCGGTCTCATAAATGACCTCCCTATACACAAAACCTTTCTTTCACACCAGCCAACCTTGATCCGTGACATTGGTTGACTTTCTCCTCATGACTAATAAGAATGTTTTTTCATATCGAGATTAGTGGTTGAATAACCCGAACATTAATAAAGGGTTTTAAGCAATCTTGTGATCATTGTAAATAAAACAAGTTTTCAGATGTCTTGACAAGTCTTCCTTTTCTACATCTTAGGAAAAATAGTGCTAAACACTGATTTTCTGTCAGCAGGGGCTTCCATACACTTTTACAAACCCTTCTACACTTATACTCTCTCAAAAGAGTCAAACCCAAAGCGAGTTTTGTGCCTACATCGAATAAGGCCATCGAAATAACACAAAATCGGGATCCATTCCCACCTTTCGAAAAATATGCCCCTGCATGCATAAATTTTTGAGAATCTTTTCTTTCACATCTTCTTAAGGTTGACTGATTGACTAAAGAAAATAAATAAAAAAAAAGAGAAAAAGGATAGGTTTTCCCTCTTCTGCTACAATTCGCATTAGGGATGCCTCGAAATTCTTCAAGATTGGAGCTTTGTCAAGCCATTCCTTTAAACTGGGGCTTCTTTAGCCATTTTTGGGGTTCGCATCGGGTTCTTCACTAGGTCCCTAGATGGATTCAGTCTTGGTCAGATCAACCTCAGGATCACTTCCGCAGTACCAACCAGATTGAGATTTTTTGCTAGGTCACCAGACTGGGGCTCTACCAAGTCACTTGTTCGTAACCTAAAACTTCGCCTACTCAGTTCATCCAACCGGGGCTTTGCCCAATGAAAGGATTTTTCCTTGCTTTAACAGAACATGGGGCTTTGCAGAAAGTTTTTCCTCAGACCGAGGCTCCGATAAGTCGCATCCATCCCTAGAAGAGAGGTTTGGTCACTTCGACATCTGCTTTAGTCTTTGGTTGCAAAAGCCTGTCAGCATCAGCTTCAAATGCCAGAGTGTGAGAAAGGAACATTCGTCGAGACTCAAGGTTTAAGCCCAAGAGGGAATTCTGGTCCACGTTTGCCACATCTCAACAACAACAACAGTTCAGTCCGCACCCAAGGGATACGACCCCACCTGCTTGAAACCTGTCTTAAACAATTTTCAAGCACATTCCATATGTACATCCAGACCCAGTCCATACCATGTTTTCAAGAAAAAAATCACCCCTAGGCTCAAGTAACGTGTCAATTGCTAATGATAACTGTAACGACCCTAACCCTAGGCACTAATTTTAAATATTATATTGTATGCTTTTAATATTTATGTTAACTTTATGTGTTCAATTATGTCTTTAAATTCATATATTAAGATAAGTTGGGTGAGAAGTAAATTTAGAATCTTTTAAGAATTCATTGGATATTAAATAAAGAACCATGGAGAATAATAAAAATAGAAAATAGATAAATAGTAGAGGAGGTTAAAATGAGTAAAATAAATAAATTGGGTAAAGGGTTTAATTTGAATGTTGAAAGTCTTGGATTGGTGGGGGAGGGGGACATTATCCCTTAAAACCCTCCCCTCTTACCTCCTAGGTGAAGGAACCCCCCCATACCTCCCATGCTTTTCCTCCTCTTCCCATACTCCCTTATCTAGCCCCATACTCCTCCCATAATCATCCTCCTTCTTCTTCTCCTTCATTTTCCTCTACAAATTCCATGGAAGCTTCAATATGGAAGCCTCACTACTCAAGTTCCTACTAAGGCCAATTCTACTCCAATTTCAAATCTAAGAGTACTTTTGTGATGGGTGCATCTAGGAGAGTTGATCAAGCCAAGAAGATCCTTAATCCACCTCTTAATTCCTAATGTGAGTTATTATGACTTCCCTTCAAATAAATGTTCATGGAATATTTGATATTATTAATGTTATTATAAATGTTGTTTGAAATGTTAGGACATATTCTTGGAGTAAAGAAATTGTTTAATGATCTAGATGTAAGAATGATATTCATGGATGTTGTTAAAGGATGTGGTATTTTTAAATAAGGTTATTTGAGTAAGTTGGGTTAATTAAGGATGAATTGATTTTATTATGAAATGGGGGGTTAAAGTTGGAAGAATAAGGATATAAAGAAAATAAAAGGTTGATGACTTTAATGTTGATCTTGTTATATTGATGATTGTTCATGCTTTGGAAACTTTATAAGAGTTGAGTGATTTGGTAAATGAAATAGAATGAGATTAATGTTCAAGGAAGATCATTTAAAAGGGTTGAAATGGGTGAAATGGGTAGAGATAAATAATCTAAGGCTACTTGGTTTTGAGTTTACATGTTTGGAATGGGACTTGGTAAGGTTAAAGTATCTTTTGGTGTTCTTGAATTAAGCTTGGTTAGAAGGAATGGAAACCTAGGCATAAAAGGGTCAAAAATCTGAGTTTTGTGCTGGAGGGAGGCTTGGGCGGTCGCCCGTGGGGGCTTGAGCAGCCGCCCATCGCCACAGAAACATCAATTGCCTTTGAAGTCCACTTGGGCGGTCGCCCAAGTGGTAGGGGCGGTCGCCCAAGACCCCAGGAAACTGAATTTTGAATCTAAACCAGAATTTGTGTAGCAACCTTGTTTGGTCCCTTATAAATTATGACTCTCACTTGGTAATTTGAACTTGAGCCTTTATAGGAGCTATGTAGTATTGTATAGTGACCTTGTAGGATGGATCGATAATACTTCCTTGCCTTACTTGAGTTCATATACATTGTTTATATTGTGCATGGTGTGTTAATTAATTGTTGCACTATGATATTGGGTGAACATGAGTATATTTTACCATGTGACTATATTGTTTATTCCCTTTGTGGATTATTTGGTATTGTTATATGGTATCCCGGTGTGGATTATGTGTTTATATGGATACCTTACTTGAATTTAAATTCGTTAATGGTATTATGCATAGTGTATTACATGAACTGTTGCACTATAGTATGGATGAATCATGAGTATATTTTACCATGTTGTTATATGATTATCCCTTTTTGTGGATTATAATTCAAGTAACTATTATGTGCTTGAATGCGTTCGGGTGGGTATGATGGAAGTCAATCAATTATTGATTTGTTCTATAAGTGATTGAAGGTCCATCATACCGGTGACCCCCCCCTCTGTGGCCACAGAGTGGGGCTGTGCTAGCGACTGTATTGAGCATGAAGAAGCCTTTACAGACCTGCTGCGATTGGTGTACCGGGGGAATATATTATTTTTGGATACTCTATTATAGGTATCTTTTCTTATATGGATCTCTGGGGTATGAGTCCTATAAGAGGTGAATGTGCTGGAGGCAATTCACCAAAGAGTGGAGTTTTACTCCCACGTTGTACGACTTATTGTTCAGACGGGAAAAGGTAAAATGAGGTAACGTAATGTGTTTACCGCTTTCGTAATGTGTTATGTGCTACCATGCTATGTGTTGCATTTTGTTTGGCATCTTGCTGCATTCATAATAGCTCATTGAGATTTATTCTCACCCCTCTCCCTTTACTGTTTTTAGATTCTGAGACAGGTGGACCAGCCAAGTAAGGGCGGTGAGGAGTTTGGAAGTTATATTGTGGGAATTGTCGGGGTATGATTAGGTTGGTATAGAAAGTGTACGTTGGTATAATTCATTTGTGGAATTGTATTTATAAATCTTTATTTTATGTTATAACCGATGTCCTTTTGTAACTAAAACAGTTTCTTACTTTCAAAGTTGGTCAACTCTTTCTCATTGTGAAAAGGTGTAAGGTTATTTTGAAATTACTATGACAATTATGTTTATATTTAAAAGTTAAATCAAAGTTTTAAAAGTCAAAGTTATTTGGGTTAGTTGAGGACGCTCCAGCTCGAGACACGTGTAGGTTCCGGGTTGGGGTCCTCACAGTTGGTATCAGAGCTCGGTTAGAGTTCTCGGGTAGAGTCTAGCTGAGTTAGAGTGTGCGATAACTTACGTCGAGAGTTTAATGCAGGAATTTGTTCAATGATAGAAGATGATATTGACCAATCAAGGAATCAAGGAAAGGTGAGTTTTGGAAAGATAGATTTTCCATCATTATTTGAGTATTTTACCTGTCTCAGGAGTTAGGTGTCATACTTGTATAAATTCTCGTTCATTTGCTCTCATGTGGCATTACATTTCATCCTTATTGGCATAATTGGCCTAAGAGTTGCCTTATGTGTTGGAGGTTCTACTCCGATGGGGTCGTACCTCGAATCATCCTTAATTATCTTGGTAATTGTGATTAAGTGGGCATGTATTTCCGGTGGATTTGGTCGATGTTACCTATCCGTGAATCATCGTTATGTTAACCTGAATTATTTGAGTAGTTGTTGTGTTTGAGGAGGACTGTCGCAAGAAGCGAGTCTCCTTATCTACGTTTGATTTACCTCCGTGTGTAATTGAGTCGGGTAAATTATTAATTGATATTATGTCACATACGCGTAATTGTCTAAAGTATGGCCTAATTAAGAGAGATTTATGAGTAATTATACATTGGTGTCTCGTGGGGAGACTAGATATATGGGACTAGTATTGAAAGTGATAGTCTAAGTGGGATTATATGGGTTATAAAATATCGCGAGTACGAGATCTGATAGAACCAATATATCTTTGCCTTATGTGCTATTAGTTGATTAAGTGGTGTTTTCTATGTGAGTTTCAAAATGGGTTTTCATCAGGTATCATACCAGGATATTGAGATTTGGAATTTCTATAAGGTATTATTTTGGCATTCGGATTCCTAGATAGAGGACTCTAATTGGGATGATGGACTTGATGATTCATCTTGGGAAAGTATTTGATAAAGAAGATAATGAGCTTAGTGAATCTCCATAAGGGTAAATTGTTACTATAATTAGAAAAGATGATACTTGGTGGTTATTTATAAGGTTATAGAGATCTTAAATAGGTAACTGTGAAGAATAAGTATTCGTTAGCACTTGTTGACGATTTGTATGACTGATTTTAGAAACTAGTAGGATACTCAATGGTTATTAGTTAAATTTTTCGGAGTGTTACAATTACAGTGAAAAATTTGCTTAAAGGATATACTTAAGATAACATTTATATATATAGTATGACCGTTTTGATTTGTGGATTGTGTATTAGTGATGGAGAGGTAAATAGGGAAAATGCAAAGAAGTATAATAGATACAGTTATTGGTGACTTAAAGGATCAACTTCAGGAATTGGTAAAACATGCATATGGTTTGAGAGATGATTATCATTAGTTGAGAAAATAAAATGAGGATAAATTTTATTGGAAGACAAGATACTATAGGATGATTACACCGTATAGGTTGACTTAGTTGCGTGACTCATATAAGGGATTGGTGTGATGCTCGGAAGATATTGACGCTATACGGATTTTGAGTTGTTGAGGGTTATAGGGAGGTAAGTTAGATTATACCGTAATGTTTAATCGAAATTTGGGAATGACTGATCTATGTGAGTTCTAATTATATTTTCTTATTTAGAAAATTTTGGTATTTAATTGGGAACTAGATGTGCAATACGTTGTTACTAAGTACAATACCAATATTAAAGGTAGGGAATAGATGACTCAAATTAAGTAAAAGTGTTGAATATACAACTTGAGGAATTATTGAATTGAGGATGATTTACCTAGTTTATAAGCTTAATGATTGTTTAGTGTTATTTATCGGAAATAGTAATAGTATGGCAAGATTGTGTTTTCTTATAGAGAAATTAACTAAGTATAAATATTATAAGTGGTGGCTATACTATAAATAGAGGTCAAACAAGAATATTATGTTGGTATTGTTTAATTGTGTTTTAACAATTGAAAGTGTGTGTTGAACTTCGGTGTGAGCATTTGTACCCTTCGGGGATAATTGATTTAATAAGGTCAGGTGAACCGTTTTTGTGTACATTAAAATTCGTGAGTAATTTAACTATCTACAACCGGTATGGGACGGTTGTAGATAATTAAATCACTCGAGTTATTTTTGGTAGCTTATCAATCTTTTGAAAATTTCTTAAAAGTGTGAGTGGTTTAGTTAATTAAAACTGGTATGGGACAGTTTTAAATAAATAAACCATTCGAGTCTCATTTGATCTCATTTTATCTATCCTTGGAATTTTGAAAGATGTTGTAAATTTTAGAAAGTCATGTTATTTTAAAGGTATAGTTCGTACAAAAGCAAGTAAAAAGGCAACCTAGTTTCCCTATATTGATTAAATATATTAAAGTTTTTGATCCGAGAAATGAATTGATAAATTGTGGGGTTATTAATGTGGAGGTCGCAGAGACTCGGTTTTTGTTTTGGAGTTGGATCGGCTCCGTTGTGGGCGGCCAACCATTTGATTGAATATTGATCTGTCACTGGACCTGGGCATAATTAGAGCATTGAATTGTGATATATAGTCGACTAGTATTCCGTTTATGGGAATCAGGGTCTTATTAGCATGTTTTCATTTATTATTTCATAGGCAGTTATTTAATGTTTGTATCATGAGAAATGAGGATGAGATAATTGAAATAACTCGTTTCAAGCAAGTCAAGACATAAGGGGTTTGGTCATAAGGGTGAAAATGGAATATTGACGTTAGAAGGCCTATTAAAATATTTAGAGTTCTAGATTGAACTTGAGAGTATTATCACGATGAATTTTGTGATTTGGTTACTTTGAAAGAAAAGGAGTAGGTCGTTTTGTTTATAGGAAGTTGATGGTATTTTCTCCTTATTTTATATATTTATAATGATGAGATTCATTTATCGAGTCCTTGTATATGTTAGGAGATAGTTGGTTGTATAAAACCCCATAGTGTGAAATGGATTGGATAGTCATTCATTTTGGAAGATCCTACTGGAATGTAGGAATGCTATTGAGTTTAACTTTGTGAAAAATTGTGGAATCATTAATTATTATTGAGGATATGCTACGGGCATGAACAATGGATGTTAGTAGTCGATAGTACGTATGGTTACCAGTGGTTGAGTGCGTATAATGGTAGTTATCATGCTAACATTAAGATAAAACTGTATGAGGCATAGTTTGAGAAGAAAATATCGATCTCTAATTTGTTGGGGTGAGTTTGGAGAGGCAAGGCCTAAGGTAAATTGGCGCCAAAGTTCGTTAATCCATTTGAAGCTTTAGAAAAGGTTGGTGATTTGACTTATCGACTGGCTTGGAGAAGCTTATAGAGTAATTGAAGTTTTAATGTGATATTGTAATATATTTGGTGACATAAGTTGTAATACTTCTATTTATTTATATTGTTGTTGAGGTCGTGAAAATTCGGGTTAGTGATAATTGTAAGGTATTCTTGGAACATTAAGTTGTAATATCGTATCATTAATGGAATTAGAATCTTGGGGAAGAAATCACAACATTGGAGAGACTATTTGGGAATTGGAGTCTGAGGTATACATAAGTAACCGAGGCGGGTGAAACAGTTAGGAAGTGGTAGTCAAATTCGGGACGAATTTTCTTTAAGGGGGAGTGAGTGTAACGACCCTAACCCTAGGCACTAATTTTAAATATTATATTGTATGCTTTTAATATTTATGTTAACTTTATGTGTTCAATTATGTCTTTAAATTCTTATATTAAGATAAGTTGGGTGAGAAGTAAATTTAGAATCTTTTAAGAATTCATTGGATATTAAATAAAGAACCATGGAGAATAATAAAAATAGAAAATAGATAAATAGTAGAGGAGGTTAAAATGAGTAAAATAAATAAATTGGGTAAAGGGTTTAATTTGAATGTTGAAAGTCTTGGATTGGTGGGGGAGGGGGACATTATCCCTTAAAACCCTCCCCTCTTACCTCCTAGGTGAAGGAACCCCCCATACCTCCCATGCTTTTCCTCCTCTTCCCATACTCCCTTATCTAGCCCCATACTCCTCCCATAATCATCCTCCTTCTTCTTCTCCTTCATTTTCCTCTACAAATTCCATGGAAGCTTCAATATGGAAGCCTCACTACTCAAGTTCCTACTAAGGCCAATTCTACTTCAATTTCAAATCTAAGAGTACTTTTGTGATGGGTGCATCTAGGAGAGTTGATCAAGCCAAGAAGATCCTTAATCCACCTCTTAATTCCTAATGTGAGTTATTATGACTTCCCTTCAAATAAATGTTCATGGAATATTTGATATTATTAATGTTATTATAAATGTTGTTTGAAATGTTAGGACATATTCTTGGAGTAAAGAAATTGTTTAATGATCTAGATGTAAGAATGATATTCATGGATGTTGTTAAAGGATGTGGTATTTTTAAATAAGGTTATTTGAGTAAGTTGGGTTAATTAAGGATGAATTGATTTTATTATGAAATGGGGGGTTAAAGTTGGAAGAATAAGGATATAAAGAAAATAAAAGGTTGATGACTTTAATGTTGATCTTGTTATATTGATGATTGTTCATGCTTTGGAAACTTTATAAGAGTTGAGTGATTTGGTAAATGAAATAGAATGAGATTAATGTTCAAGGAAGATCATTTAAAAGGGTTGAAATGGGTGAAATGGGTAGAGATAAATAATCTAAGGCTACTTGGTTTTGAGTTTACATGTTTGGAATGGGACTTGGTAAGGTTAAAGTATCTTTTGGTGTTCTTGAATTAAGCTTGGTTAGAAGGAATGGAAACCTAGGCATAAAAGGGTCAAAAATCTGAGTTTTGTGCTGGAGGGAGGCTTGGGCGGTCGCCCGTGGGGGCTTGAGCAGCCGCCCATCGCCACAGAAACATCAATTGCCTTTGAAGTCCACTTGGGCGGTCGCCCAAGTGGTAGGGGCGGTCGCCCAAGACCCCAGGAAACTGAATTTTGAATCTAAACCAGAATTTGTGTAGCAACCTTGTTTGGTCCCTTATAAATTATGACTCTCACTTGGTAATTTGAGCTTGAGCCTTTATAGGAGCTATGTAGTATTGTATAGTGACCTTGTAGGATGGATCGATAATACTTCCTTGCCTTACTTGAGTTCATATACATTGTTTATATTGTGCATGGTGTGTTAATTAATTGTTGCACTATGATATTGGGTGAACATGAGTATATTTTACCATGTGACTATATTGTTTATTCCCTTTGTGGATTATTTGGTATTGTTATATGGTATCCCGGTGTGGATTATGTGTTTATATGGATACCTTACTTGAATTTAAATTCGTTAATGGTATTATGCATAGTGTATTACATGAACTGTTGCACTATAGTATGGATGAATCATGAGTATATTTTACCATGTTGTTATATGATTATCCCTTTTTGTGGATTATAATTCAAGTAACTATTATGTGCTTGAATGCGTTCGGGTGGGTATGATGGAAGTCAATCAATTATTGATTTGTTCTATAAGTGATTGAAGGTCCATCATACGGTGACCCTCCCCTCTCGTGGCCACAGAGTGGGGCCGCGCTAGCGACGTATTGAGCATGAAGAAGCCTTCTGCACTGCTGCGATTGGTGTACCGGGGAATATATTATTTTTGGATACTCTATTATAGGTATCTTTTCTTATATGGATCTCTGGGTATGAGTCCTATAAGAGGTGAATGTGCTGGAGGCAATTCACCAAAGAGTGGAGTTTTACTCCCACGTTGTACGACTTATTGTTCAGACGGGAAAAGGTAAAATGAGGTAACGTAATGTGTTTACCGCTTTCGTAATGTGTTATGTGCTACCATGCTATGTGTTGCATTTTGTTTGGCATCTTGCTGCATTCATAATAGCTCATTGAGATTTATTCTCACCCCTCTCCCTTTACTGTTTTTAGATTCTGAGACAGGTGGACCAGCCAAGTAAGGGCGGTGAGGAGTTTGGAAGTTATATTGTGGGAATTGTCGGGGTATGATTAGGTTGGTATAGAAAGTGTACGTTGGTATAATTCATTTGTGGAATTGTATTTATAAATCTTTATTTTATGTTATAACCGATGTCCTTTTGTAACTAAAACAGTTTCTTACTTTCAAAGTTGGTCAACTCTTTCTCATTGTGAAAAGGTGTAAGGTTATTTTGAAATTACTATGACAATTATGTTTATATTTAAAAGTTAAATCAAAGTTTTAAAAGTCAAAGTTATTTGGGTTAGTTGAGGACGCTCCAGCTCGGGACACGTGTAGGTTCCGGGTCGGGGTCCTCACAATAACGTTTTCTCCCAAAAGTGCCTCCGTTACTTTCGTTATAACGAGATAACGCCAGGCGACAGTTTCTTGATTGTCAAAAATCCAACTTTAGCTACCTCTATCAAAAGATTGAGAAGTATGCTCAAGTTTTCCAGTTATAGCTGCCTCTATCTACTCGATAGTGACGTAAGCTTTAGCCTCCTCAGGTGACAACCTCCATTAATTGTCAAAACCTCAAGGATCCTAGACATCGTTCCTAACTGTCTAGATGAGGCTTGAACTACGATCAAGGCTTGATTCCTCCGGGATACGTAGGTAGCCTTTCATAAAAGGTCCAGCCATCCGACCACTTTGGTCACCTTTTCTCTTTCTCCATTCTCCAATGGTGCATAAGCTTTTCATAAAAGTCCAATTTTTTGACCACATTGGTCACCCCTTTTGATTTGGCACATTCCTAGTAGGATCGGTTGTTTGACCTCCTAGGTCACCCCGTTTCCATCCTTATAGGGAGGGACCAATATCTCTTTGCCATTGTCCCAAGGAGGCCAGGTAGGTGACCTCTTTTGGTCACCCAATTCCAACCTGTGTCTGCAGTTCCATTCCAGTTCCAAAGGCAATGAAAAGCACAGTTCAGGCTTACTAAGTCGCGCGACATAACAAGCCAAGTCGCGCGACATAACAAGCCAACATCAGACATCAGCAGCATGCTGCATTCCCCAGGGCAATCCCCGACATGTCAAAAGCTGCAAATACCACCCATCCACTTCTCAAATGCATAGGGGAGGGTTCATTTACCCCACGTACACCCATGCATTCGTCTGGAAATCCATTCAAGCCATCCATTCTAGCCATTTACCATACTACCATCATTTCATAAATGTGTGCAAAAAGAAAAAGGCTAACAATGTACATACAAACTAAAAGAGACCAAGTCCAAAAGATGTGCATAGCAAAAATAAAATGATATGTTTTCCCTAAAAGGGTACAATAACTAAAAAGGTCATAAAAATCTAAGGGGAAAGGGGGCTACTCTGAGTCATCTCCATCATCCTCTCCATCATCATCCTCTCCATCATCTTCATCCTCGCCGTCATCCTCAACCTCCTCAGGCTTATCGTCGGGATCGTCAGAAGGTGCCTCGTAGGCTATGGTCTCCGTGCGATAATAATCATCAAGCTCAGTGATAACAGTAGAGTCAAGCTCATAGTCTGTGGCCGTCTCAGCTCCACCATCCTCATCCTCATCATCATCATCAATCTCAATGGGTCTGTGAAGAGGCACATTTGGCCTCTTCGTCCGAGGCATCGGTCCACTAATGCCTCCGCTGGTGCCCACGTCATCAGAGCGGCTCTTCTTCCTTCTCGGTTGGCCAGGTGGAGAGATATCGATCGAACCCTGTGACCGGCACTGATTCTTCCAAAAGCTCATACCTTTCTGGAGCTTGCCAATCATGCCCACAGCGCCGGTATAAGCCCTGGTCAAGTGCCTGTAAGCTCGAGCCGACACATTACAAGCGTACATAATAAGTGTCGAATGCAGTTCTTGATAACAGAAAGAGATGCAATCAATCCAAAAGATGTAAGGAACAGTACTTACAGATCTAGAACCTCGCGGGAGCACCAGATGAGGGTGAGTCTGTGACATATCAATATGAGCTCGCCTCATGCGACCGCCACCCTGGTAATCAATGAAAGTCGGGGGCAAAGGAGGTCTAGCCACATAGCCAGTCGAGGGTCCCGCACTCAAAGCACCATAACCAACCCTGGTCTGTGGGGACTGAAGATGCATAGCCACGTACAAAGTGTAATCCCCATCCCATGTGAAGAGATGTGCCGCCATGCTTACGATCAAAGCATCTACATTCGCCAACTGGCGAGGCAGCCACATCCTAGCTGGAGGATCATCAGGGATCCGAGCATGCCTATTGGGCCCATGCTGTCTATACACTCTCTCTCCTAAATATAAGGCGTCTCCAGACAAACCCACCAGCAGCTTGCGACACTCTGTCAAGTGCGCAGCATGATCTAAATCCAAATCGCCATAACGGCCAGTCCAGGGGAACAAACTCATCCTCTGTGGAGTCCCTCTCAGGCATGTCAGCGTATCATGATACGAGGCCGTAATCCTGCACCTCGAACCCTTCGGTGTCCTAGTCTGTCTCCTGGTACTCTTCGTCCACCGTCTGAGAGCAGGAAAAGTGGTGGCAGGAAACTCATCCTGTATTTGCCACTCGTAACAACCAAAATACTCGAAGGCCCAAGCCTGAAAAGAAGAAGAAGAAGTCAAAACAAGGAAAAAGGATAAAATGCGCAAAAGAAAAGAGGTCAAGATGAGAGAATACCTCAAAAGCCAGATGACAGCAAGTAAAATACTTCGCCCTCCCTCTACTGACGTCATCTAGAGCCAAATACATCTCGGCTAAACCAGCCTCACCCCAGGATAAATTCCCCACAGCATCCCAGGCTCTCAGAAGCTCCAACAGTGAAATCAGGGCAGTAGAGGCGTTGTTAATGAACAGCATGTCAGAAAAGCCTACCCATACAAAAGCCCTCACTAATCTCTTGGCTCTCAGCCGGCTCTTAACAGGATCATCAACCACAATGTAGTCCCTACTCTGTTCCCCAACCAAGCCATATAGCTCGCCCAACTCATATCCATTCCCCTTCTTGATCTGGGGAACGAAGCCAAGTAAACTCATAAAATCGGCATCAGTGATAGGCTGGGGCTCAGCTCCCTGTGCAGGCTCCTCTATGTAGAGTGGCTCATCTGTAAAAGGCAATCCCGTGATGATCGCAAAATCCAGCGGTGTGACTGTCGTCTCACCCCAAGAGAAGTGGAATGAATGGGTGGTCTCCCACCAAAACTCTCTAAAGGCCCTCACCAAATCTACACTCCTCTGAGTGTCTCCAATGGCCTTCGCCATCTCAAAGAATCGTCCCAGCCCGACGGCGTAAATCATGCCCTTAGGCGAGTCTATCTGCTCCTGGCTACCCGGTAAGCTCTGCCATAGCCTACCAATCACCTCAGGGGAACCACGGGTGCGTAATTTCTGCAAGAAAATATGGCACAAGTATTAATATTTCGTGCTATTTCTTAAAATCATCTTAAACAGAAGATAGGTCAAAACCTATCATCGAAGAGCATGCATTTTAACATCACAGTTCCTAGGTCAATCCATGTTCACAGGCCAATTCATATAAAATGCATTGCAGTCTGGAAAATTCAAATCCGATTTCACCCAAATCAAAAATTTTCAAAAAAACCCTAGGTTGCTTACCACATCTTTCTTCCTGACATCCGAGGTATGCTCATCGAGCTGTGGGTAGAAATCTCCTCTTTGTGCTTCCGGAAAAAAGGGCCTTTGATTCCTCTGCACCCCCTTCCTTCTAGTAGCTAATTCGGCGTGTTGAGGAGCCCTTTTGGTCGGATAGAGCCTAGGAGGCATTTTCCAAATTGAATCGAACTAAAGTTGTTTGATTTCTCTCGATCCCTCTCAAATCTCCCTCTGATGTTGCTCTCTCTCTTCTCGGTGTCGCCTCCCTCTCAATTTCAATTTCAATTGAGTTTCAAATGGCGACTGTGCGAATTTTTAATGAATCTGTCCACAGGGCCTATTATGTCGTGCGACATACTAAGCCCCTGTGGCTTGTTTTTACAATTTTGCCCTTGAAGGCTCCATTTTACAATTTTGTCCCCCGTAGGCCTCTTTTACCCTTTATGCCCCTGGCATTTCTAATCATTTTCAACCAAATTTTCCCTCCAGTGTCCCCGAGGCCTATTTTACAAATTTACCTCTGTGACTCATTTTATTTGCCCTTGGCATTTTCAATTCTATTTTCAAAAAATCGGGTACGTCCCGTTGCTTTATAAAAAATTATCGGGTCCTTCCCACTTTTTTATGAAAAAATTATCCGGGTACGTCCCACTTTTCTTTACAAAATTTATCCCGGTACGTCCCACCTTTCTTTACAAAATTTATCCGGGTACGTCCCACCTTTCTTTACAAAATTTATCCGGGTACGTCCCACTTTTCTTTACAAAAATTATCCGGGTACGTCCCACTTTTCTTTACAAAAATTATTGAGTCCTTCCTACTTCTCTACAAAATCCATCCTTTCTCGCGATCTCCGTTATTCCAGATTAAAGGAATAACATTTCGCTCTTTTCCGATCTCCGTTATTCCAAGGTGAAGGAATAACATTTCGACCTTTCTCGCGATCTCCGTTATTCCAGATTAAAGGAATAACATTTCGCTCTCTTTCGATCTCCATTATTCCAAGGTGAAGGAATAACATTTCGACCTTTCTCGCGATCTCCGTTATTCCAGATTGAAGGAATAACATTTCGCTCTCTTTCGATCTCCGTTATTCCAAGGTGAATTTCGACCTTTTTCGCGATCTCCGTTATTCCAGATTAAAGGAATAACATTTCGCTCTTTTCCGATCTCCGTTATTCCAAGGTGAAGGAATAACATTTCGACCTTTCTCGCGATCTCCGTTATTCCAGATTGAAGGAATAACATTTCGCTCTCTTTCGATCTCCGTTATTCCAAGCTGAAGGAATAACATTTCGACCTTTTTCGCGATCTCCGTTATTCCAAGGTGAAGGAATAACATTTCGCTCTCTTTCGATCTCCGTTATTCCAAGATGAAGGAATAACATTTCGACCTTTTTCGCGATCTCCGTTATTCCAAGGTGAAGGAATAACATTTCGCTCTCTCTTTCGATCTCCGTTATTCCAAGATGAAGGAATAACATTTCGACCTTTTTCGCGATCTCCGTTATTCCAAGGTGAAGGAATAACATTTCGCTCTCTCTTTCGATCTCCGTTATTGCAAGATGAAGGAATAACATTTCGACCTCTCTCGCGATCTCCGTTATTCCAAGATGAAGGAATAACATTTCGCTCTCTCTTTCGATCTCCGTTATTCCAAGATGAAAGAATAACATTTTGATTCAGTAAAAGCTCGAACTACGACCTGGCTTGATTCCTCCGGGATACGTAGGTAGCCTCTTGTAGGTTCAGCCAATTTGTCACATACGACGCCCCCTTTCCCCGGTGGATTCCGAACTACGATTATGGCTTGATTTCCACTAGGGATACGTAGGTAGCCTTTCATAAAAGGTTCAGCCACTCGACCAACTTGGTCACCCAATCCGTCTCGGCATTCGCCAGATTGGATCCTTTTCTATCGACAACCCCACTCGCCCTGCAAGTGACGTTGCCGAGGGGCTTCTGTAAGTACCCAAATCTGGCTCATGCCTTCCGATTAATTTTCCCGGCAATTCCGGTAATTTTTCCGGCAATCCCCCGGATTTTCCTAGAGTTCCGGAACAATTACGGAACTGTTCCAAACCACCTAAGGGGAG
The DNA here is from genome assembly GCA_022495995.1 of Adenophora triphylla var. japonica. Lineage (NCBI taxonomy): Eukaryota > Viridiplantae > Streptophyta > Magnoliopsida > Asterales > Campanulaceae > Adenophora > Adenophora triphylla. The sequence continues at coordinate 101,743 of JAFEMH010002669.1, read as the reverse complement.
AAGGGACTGCTTGGAGCCAAAGAAACACGTTTTTATTTTATGAGGAATTCCCTTCTAGAAGACTGCCACCTTGCATGTTTCTAGAAGAATCTGGAAGTGGCTACTTATGTCGTGCGACATAATAAGCCATGAAGACTTCTAGAAGCTTGCCACCTTGCATGTTTCTAGAAGAATCTGGAAGTGGCTACTTATGTCGTGCGACATAATAGGCCATGAAGACTTCTAGAAGCTTGCCACCTTGCATGTTTCTAGAAGAAAAACGGTTATGGCTTGTTATGTCGTGCGACATAATAAGCCCATACAGGCAGCCTATAAATAGAGGCCTTCACCTCTCATTTTGGACACCCCTCTTCCACCACTCAGTCCCCCTCTATAGAAAATACGCCCAGAAAGCATCCCCTCTCCTCATATACCCCCAAAACACCCATTAAACCTCTCAAATCACTCACCACTCAACTAATCCTACACACACTTCATATACACACAAAGAATCAAAGGTTCTCACAGAACCAAGGCTCGATCCCAGCCCCGGAGGTTGCTGTTTGAAGGCTCCTATATCTAACATGATATAGGAAGTCGTGGTCTTCAAGGGTAACGATTTTCTACCCTTTTCCTTCCCCTATCTTCATTATATGTGAAATCTCTATGCTAAATGCGTTGATAATGTGGTATTCTGATTAAAGTTGCATGCTTTAGTGTTATATTGCTTAGATCCATATCCATTTGCATATCATTTCATGTAAAAGCCCCGGTTTGGCATTGTTTTTGCATGAACACTCGAGATGAGTGTGGATCCCTCATATCCACACCCTCTTGAAGTGTTCATTATTGAAATACTTGCTCTCTGAGATCTATTTGTGAAGTAACTTGGCTATATTAATGCCTTGTTACCTCTGTAGATCCCAGCTGTAAAGTCTCTGCAAAGTGGCTAAGTATGTCACGCGACATAGGCAGCCTATGTCACGCGACAACTTTGGCCATTATGCAGAGACTTCATCTTTTCAAGCTGTAATCTGATTTTAACCCTCATCATGCTATAATCTGATGTCTATCTGCAATTTAGATAGTACCTATGTACATAAAATGCCATCTTTTCATTAAAATACCATTTTTCATACATAAAGGTGCATCTTTTGCACCTAAAACCCATTTTCATACATAAAAAGCATCCTTTGCATAAAAATTGCATCCTTTGCATTCAAAATCTCTTTTCACATTAAAAATGCATCCTTTGCACCCAAAAATCATTTTCATACATAGAAATGCATCCTTTGTTTTCAAAATAACATCTTTATGCATCATTTGCACCTAAAATGCTATTTTTCCCATAAAAATGCCTCCTTTGCACAAAATCATTTCTTTAAACCATAAAGATCACTTCTTTAAATCAAATGCATCCTTTACATCCAAAAATGTCATCTTTTCACTAAAAATGTCATTTTTACATGCATTCCCCCATGTCCCCATTAGCAACCTTGGAACGGACCGGTGTAAAGATCCTATCTTTACATCGTTTCTTCCATAAAGGTTTCATGATCTCTTTAGAAAGGGACAACCTTGAACCCTATATCTCCAATTATCGCTTAAGACGAGTATGAAGCATCTATATGAGCTCGACCGTCTTAAAGCGTAGGATTGATGGGCTAAGGACCCTCCTTTTCTAAAGAACCTCATCTTTGACTATAAAGGGAGTCATTCTCTCGATCACGCAAGTCCCGAGGTTAAAAATGCGGTGATCACAAGTCCAAGATGAGGACGGGATCAAAATCCCGAATACATAAAATCCAAGAAATCCCGAGCGACAACCAATAAATGGTTTGTACGTCCGGAAGACGACTTTGGGACATTCCCTCCCCATATTTTCAAACACATGCACACACGAAAGCACGCAAGCAAGCACAATTAATGAAATCTTGGGAGACTTGCTCCGGCAAGGCACCTTGGGTGAACGACGATCCGTTCTTCCCAAGGGGTAACTTAACCTCCGAACCCATAAAACCTTTTTTTCAAAGTTTTGAGGTAATCAAAATGGCGTGGCGACTCCGTTTTTCAAATTAAACCGGATGTCTTCAAACTCGCGTGAATTTCCAATACACAAAATTTGGGGCACACATTCACAATTACGGACTAGTACCGCAGCTATAGTGTGGTCCGTGGCTGCTAGGAAGACGTACAACATCTCTCCAATAACTGGGCTGCTCAACAAAGGAGGGGATCCAAAGTACTCCTTCAACTGTTTGAATGATTTGTAGCATTCAGATGTACAGTAGAAGCTCTTGATCCCCTTCAATGCTTTGAAGAAAGGCAGCGATTTTTCCTCAGACTTTGGAATAAATCTCCCAAGGGCAGCTATTCTTACGTTAAGCCTTTGAACCTTCTTTATGATGGTAGGTTCTTTCACGTGAATCAAGGCTTTGATTTTCTCCGAATTTGCCTCGATTCCTCTTTGTGATACCATAAAGACTATGATCTTTTCGGCTGTCACCCCGAACACACATTTACTTGGATTCAGTTTCATGTTGTTAGCTCGTAAATTGTCAAAAGTTTCTTCCACGTCTGGGGCGTTACTATCACCTCTAGTCTTAATAATTATGTCATCTATGTAGGCTTACATGTTACGGCCTAGCTGCTCTTCAAACACTTTGTTGACCATGCGCTGGTAGGTTGCGTCCGCATTTTTAAGCCCGAAGGGCATCATAGTGTAACAATTAATTACTACGGCTGCCTAGAAGTCTATTTTCTCAATATCTTTCTCGACCATTTTTATCTGTTGATAGCCGGAGTAGGCGTCTAGGAAGCTGAGGGTTCTGTGTCCAGCAATTTAGTCTACCACCTTGTCAATTCAGGGAAGAGGGTAGTTATCTTTTGGGCAGGCTTTGTTGAGATCTGTAAAGTCTATACACATTCGCTATTTCCCAGTATGTTTCTTGACCATCACTCGATTCCCGGGAGAACTTTCTATCTACCACCTTGTCAATTCAGGGAAGAGGGTAGTTATCTTTTGGGCAGGCTTTGTTGAGATCTGTAAAGTCTATACACATTCGCTATTTCCCAGTATGTTTCTTGACCATCACAACATTGGCCAACCAAACGGGGTAGATTGCTTCCCTAATGATTCCAGCACTTAGTAATTTATGCACTTCTTCCTTGATTGCATCTTCCTTATCGTTTGCAAAAATTCTTCGTGTCTGCTTGATAGGTCTAGCAGACGGGTCAACTTCCAACTTATATATGGCTACCTCTTCCCTTATCCCTCTCATATCCTCGACCTTTAAGGCAAAGACATCCAGTTTATTTTTCAAAGTGGTAATGATCTCCTCCCTAGCTGGCTCCCGATTTTTATTTTCTGCTCTAGATAGTCGGGATTGAGTATAATTTCCTTCAATTCATCTACGGGCTCCATTTGAGGACCGTCTCGAAACTGCGAAGTTTCAATGATTATTTCTCTAAGCCTTATACCTTATTCACCATTTATGTCTAGGTCTTCCATGTCAACTAGTTGTCTACGTTCGGCGGCTCTCCTTTTCTCAAGTTAGGGTTGGCCCCCGAGTTCTGGCCGCTGACAAGATGAGGGGCTATATCCGGGATGGACAAAACCGTGTCATTGTTTTCGTGGATATCTAGTATCATGTGTTCCTCGTTCTCTTCTTCAAAAATCAGATTCAACCTAGAACTGGTGCTGGTAGTCTTTACAGACTTAGAGATTTTCAGATTTTCCTCTGGCGTGTCTACCTCAACCTTTCTGGATGTTTTTCTGCTCCTGATTACATGCTCCAAGAAGTACTTGGGGGTCGGCCTCACGCATCCGATTCCAGCCCGAGTGGGAAATTTAACTCGCTGGTGAGGGAGGGAGGCGATCAATTGTTCAGATCTCAGTTCGGATTTAAAGCAAACAATCACCTTTCGGTCCGTTAGGCTTTTCTCTATCACGGTCGACGGTGGCTCGAATCGATTGTAATAACTTAGAGTTATTTCAGTTTTCCCTTGCTCGATGTTTGCAAGGTCTGTTAGTCTTCTCATTCTTTTTTCCTATGCCAGGAGGGCTCCTATGCCGAGGAAGGCTCCTATAACGAGGAGGGGATTTTTGCCTTGCATGACTAAGCCTTGCTCTTAAGTCAGCAGAATTAACCTCCTGGTCCCTCTGAAGGTTCAGATGATTTCTTAAATCCTCATTGTTTCGTGTGTTTCCATGTCCAAGAGCCTTATAACGAGGGGTGACATATTGGGGGGTTTTGCTTGGATCTACCAGTAATGCCACGATGAGGGGGATGTTAGTCAGGAGGAAGATTTTCCTTATTCCCCCGACTACCACGCCTGTCAACATGACTTTCCCCTCCAAGGGAATTTTCAGTCCTTGTAGGCCTTATGAATTCAGTTAGGGAGTGCTCAGGATCCAATTGTAGTAAGACATTTTGTGTTTCATAAATGTATTGCAGAGTTTCCATCTGTTGATGCAAGAGAGTTTTGCGGTCAACTTGGGGGGGAGGGAAGCCCCAGTGCCCCCTTGGGCGGCATTCCTCCCCGTGTGGCTGCCAGCAGGCCTTCCTCGGCGTCGATGATGAGTAGGGTTTGGCAGCACTACCTCATTTACTGGTTGTCCCCTAGAACGCAGATTCATTTTTAGGGGTGGCAGCCCATCAATCAACGGTAGAGGAGGTGGTAATTCCCCATTGGCAAGAGAAAAAGCAGTTCTAGTGTTAACATGAGTCTCTTCCACAAGAATATTATCTGGATCAGGAGTGATACTTCGGTATGTCCGTCCTCCATTAGGATTAGGAAAGTGAAGCTGAATTTTTTTCAAGCAATTCAATGGATAATACGAATCGTTTCCCGGCATTGGAACCAAACGGATGATGCCAAAAATGTTCGGATCAGCCCAAATCCAGTGGCAGGTTGTATGATATATGTTTGAATAGCCTGAAAAAGAATAACAAACACGTAAACTAAGTCGGGGATTCACCGGCGAATACCTTCCGGCGTGAGAATACGTATTTGTGTGATATAGAGAGAAATCATTTGACAAAATTTTAGAGTCAAAAGATGCGTTACTGTAAGTGCTCCAATTTGAGCTTGTTAGTATTTTCGTTAGAAAATTAACGAAAGTTATAACATTCCTAACAATTCCTAACATTCCTAACATTTCTAACAAAGCAAGGGCAAAGTGGGCATTGTTATTTAAGGATAAACCAAGGAAAGGAATCAAAAAAGCAAAAGAAATAAGAAAAACCAAAAATAGAAATGGTGGAACAAAAGCGGGTACATTTTAATTTGAATTTTCAAAAGATTATTCCTTGTGTCCCAAAGCACGACATTTAATGAACGATTGCACGCTGTCAACCCTATCCGCGCGGATGAGTTTGCATTTTTCAGAGGGCTATAAATTGAGCCCTCCAGTCTCTAAAAAAAAAAAGAAGAACACATTTCCTCAACTGCACTTTGGCGAAAATAGAGAGAAAACAGTGAGAATTCCATAGAATTGTCACCTTTTTCTCAACTATTCAACCAAAATCACACTCACTCAAACACTCTCATATTCAAGCCTCAAACACTCTTACTCTCAAGCCAAAAATTCCAAAACACAAAGAAGATAGGTATAACCTCCCTCTTCTTACCCTAAATCTCTCATCCATGCATGCAATTTCAAGCTACAAAATGTAGTTCATTCATCTTCTTGCCTTAGATCCAAGAAGATCACCATGGAAGTTCATCTCCATGGATGATCTTCTACAAGGATCAACATTATTTTCAAAGTGTTCTTACTTTCTTGCAAAGAAAACACATTTTCAAAACCCTAAAAGTCATTTTCATACATCAAATCTCATTTTCAAAGGATAAAATTCCCCTTCCCAAGCAAGTGAAGTGCTTAGTCCTAATGTACCCCAAGGATGGTTTGATATAGTTGATTCACCACTAAAATGTCTAGTGATCAATAATCAAAACCTAGGGAAATGGGGGCAAGCATGGATGCCAAACCCCCTTTTAAATCACATTTTCCTTCTTGAGAAGTTGCTGTCCAGTAGCAATTTTCTAAGACCCCAGTCCATGGTCTAAATTTTTGGACACAGATAAACTTGGAATTTGGTGTTTACTACAAAACACTTTTTGTATCCAACATCCATAGCTTTCCAGACATATTTTTACTTTATTTTTTTACGTGATTAAAACTTCCTTTTTCAAATTTTCTTTTGAAGGTCAGATCACCAGTCTCTGGGAGTCCAGATCTCATATCTGAGATTTCCAGAAGGTTTTGGGTACTCAAATCTTCTCCAAAATGGAAAATTCTTTCACAGAAATCTTATTAGAGGTGTCTGGAATAACTTTTCATTCTCTGAGTTTTCTCAGATTATGAAGTTTTGAAGCCCTTAAATCTGTTTAAAAATCAAGTGTCCACTGCCTTTTTCATTCTGGCAGAAGTGTTCTTCAACTTCAAAAAATCTTTTGAGCACCAAAACTCAACCTAAAAATCTCACCAAAAATCATGGGATCTTTCCAAAGTCTAATAAAGAATTCCCAATTTTTACTTTTCTGAGTTTCAACTTATTTTGGCCAAAACACACACACATATACACACACACACAACAAATGGTTTTTAGCTTGGAAGACTCGTTTTACGAGGCATTCCGGGTGCACACTAATGTCCTTCCCGGCGTGTAACATGACCTCCGAACCCAAATCTCTAATCTCGGGCATTTTTCAAAGTTTTGGCCCTTAAAACAAAAATGGCGTGGCGACTCCGGTCTTTTTTTCCGATTGGTTTTTCAAAGAAACGAAAAATTTCAAAAACCCTTTCGGGAAAATTTTTGGCGGTGGCACATCATCACAGTGGCGACTCTGTTGGGGACAAATAAGCTTTTTCTAAAAAAAAAATGATATTTGGTATATTGGTGGAAACCATTAAACTTCCCGTTATCGCCTCCTAACACGAGTCGGGGATAAATTGTGGTTTAACAATCCCACGTACCGGTATCATCGTTTTCAAAAAAAAAAAGAGCTTTTGAGGGTCAAGCTTCCGTCCCGGCACTTAAAATATCATTTGTTGTGTGTGTTGATTTTTGCACATTTTCGTGTTGTTTTGGCCGCCTCAGAAAAAGTCAAAATTTTGACTGTCGGAATCATGTCCCTAACTGTCGGAATTCTTGTGCTTATGTGCTTATGTGCTCATTTCAAAAAAAAAAATTCAAAAAAAAAAATTTCAAAAAAAAAAGAAAATTTTCAAAAAAAAAATCATGCATTATATTTTTAAGACACATAAAAAAATTTCTATTTTACTCAGAAAAAGAAGATAGACTGCTTGCACACTACGCGCACGTGACCTTACACTGCACACTACGTCCCTAACTCGGGGAAATCCTTGTCGCGGCCCGTTTAGTCTTATTACGCCTCTCGGTGCAAGCACAGGACTACCCAAACATCCCATGGAGCCTTGTGTCGACCATGCACTTGTCTGTGACACACTTTGTCCGAGACCCGGTTGGTTTTTAGTCTCGGTACGTGTCATGCCCCGTCCGTGTATAGACCTTTCCTTTCAAGCCTTTGTCGGCATACCGACTCAATATCTTTCGGGACCCTAATCAGCCGAAGTTCTCGCCGGTTTTCGCCACGTACTTTGACCAAGATATTGGTCGGCGCCTTGACTTCGGCTCGATCGGCACAAATTATACACTCGACTCCCAAAGATGACACTGAGTCATCAAGGATTAATGATTATTCCATGCCTAATTACGGCTTAACTGACGACAAGTCAAGATCAATTGTGGACATTCATCAGTCCAAATCATGCCGACTTTTTGTCGAGCCCTCGGACATGATCTTGACTATGACGTCAGCTTTGTCCGTAATTTACATCGAATGCTCGTTAAGACTCGATTACCCGCCAGACTTTTAGGATCGTTTTTCTTTCGGTCGGTGGGACCCGCTTGCCCTATAGGACCCTCGCCTGGGGCTGTCCACCCTGGGAGGTCGAAATACAGGTGGAATACGAGGGGCTTATGGACGTAGTGACGGGGCCCACTGATCCAGGATCCAGAGTAGTTTGCGAAAAAGAAGAGAAATCTTTTCCAACCGATTAGGTTAATAAAACATGTTTTAAGTAAACGTGAACAAATAACCGCATGTTGCATGAGCCCAAAGCCCAAACACCTACCCTCCTTCAATTCCCAGACATCTGAACCCTCGTGTCTTTTCCCCGCAGCTCCTCACAAAGGTTGGTTCCGGACACCGGGTCACCGTTTGATCAGTTGGGAAGAGTCAAGCGCGTCATCAGCTTCACCGTTTGTTCCGACTCCGGGTTTCAGAATGTCTGCATCAGCCGGTAATGATGGGGACAACGTCACTCCGCCTCCGGACCCCTCGGACGTAACAACAAAGGGAATCAGTTAGCAGAACAGATGAGGTTACGACAGGAAGCACAGCTGAATAGCCTTATGGAGGCTATTAAAAGCCATGGTCTGGCCGCCAGCCTCAATCCCGATGCCACCACCCACCTCCTATGGTACCACTACCAGAACCCATGCTCCTCGGTCTTCGGGTCAGCCAACTCCCCAACCACAGACCACTGGATTCATGCAGCCCGACGGCGCAAATCAGCTCACAGTTCCTCAATGGGGATAAAGCCAGTACGGAATGTCTTCTCATGGTTGGGGTTATCTCGGAATGCCACAGCTAATTGGAATACCACCTCAGTTCGGAACCGATCAATCCGGACCTTCACAGCAACAGCCACAGTTCGGAATGCCGCCACAGCTTGGTTTTGGACCACAGTCAGGAGCCCCTCCTCAGAATAGTACTAGTTCAGCTGCTCCTCACACAAATCTGTTCCTCACTCAGACTTCTATGGGTTACCAAGCCTCCATCCCAGTTTCATCAGAATCACCAGGACCGCAGTACCCCTCGGGTTATACACCATCGCCTCAGCCAGCCAGTCTTCCCCAAAGCAAATAGGGACAGAAAATCCGAAAAGCCTTGCCAACGACAGAATTGAGGCTTTCGAACACCGCATCAGATGCGGTAATTTTACCGCCAATCGAAATCCCCCCAAGGGATCAGCCAAGATTCAGTTTGTCCAGCTCCCGAGTGCATACCGACAAAGAAAGACCAACGCCGGTTTGGCGCTCCCACTCAATCAACATGTTGACCGGAGATGGAAACCGCCACAAAAGGCCTCAGTATAACCCAGGGGCTTCAGCAAAGGTTCTACCTCGCAAGAAAAAGGCACGAAGTGACTGGCCTGATGACTCTCTTTCTCGAGAAAAGGACCAAATCTATGATCCCCGCCTATATGGTAGCATGATCACCTTCTGCGACGAAGATTTGCCAAGAGATGTTTCCCAGCACAATGAAGCCTTGTACATCACCATTAAGCTCAACACCGTGTCGCTCCCTGGAGTATTGGTGGATAATGGATCGGCCATTAATGTCCTTCCCCTTAGCATGATGCGGGCCCTGCGCATCAATGAAAGGCATATGATCCCATCTACCCGGATTATCAAGGCCTAAGACGGCTTGTCTCGTCCCATCCTGGGGACAGTGACTCTGGAACTCTGGTACGAAACCCAAATGGTGCCAGCGAAGTTCCATGTAATGGATATCCCATCCGAGTTCACAGCCCTATTAGGACGCCCTTGGTTACACCACATGAAAGCCATAGCCTCCACTCTTCATCAATGTGTCAAGTTCATTAACCGGCAAGGGGACCTTGAAGTCATTAGGGGCGACAGTTTCCTCATAGGGAACGAAGCCGAGACCGTCACCAAGCATGCTCTTAGCCAGACACCGGGGCTACCTCCTCCGAATCGACCAAGGGACTATCGGGGGAAGTCTCATCAGAATCCCCCAGAATCTGGTGATGCCAATTATGTCAATGCACTCAAGCGAGCAGACTCCGAAGAAGTTCGATTCATCAAATTCAATTGTCATTTACAACATTTGGAGGCATACTGGAAGGAAACATTGAACACCGCCATGATACAGGCACACAAACCCCCGGTCCCTAATCACAGCTTTGTCACCATTCTTCAAACCCACTCTCTCGACCCTCGCCAAGCCAGAAATTTTCATGATAAAGATCGACAAGCATCGTCATACTCAACTCGAAGCTATGAACGTCATGTGGGATGTCCTCTGAATTGCACCGTTAAGCCTTTCCGCTCAAGCATGGGGCATGAGATTTTTCCAAAGAAGACACCGAGACGCACACGCCCTTACATCCGGATCAAGGTACGATTGTGACGAGATAGAATTCCCCAGAATTGAGGAAGATCCCTACATCCACATACTCAGTTTTCAGGCACCAAACACAATGGATTCGGGTTCAGACAAAGAGATGATAGCAATGACTGAGGAAGGAGAACAGAAACGAGACAGCCCCCGAGTCATGAGGCCTCTGACAGCAATGCCGCTAAAGAATTGGGAAACTCTCTCAGGCCCGTCCGCGACTAAAGAAGAAATGATCACCAAACTTGGATTGGTCCCCCGTCCCTTTGTGTCAACCTTTGTAAAGTCCTCTAAGTCTCTCATTGTTGAGTTTGAGTCTTCCGAGTCGTCCGATGGCCTCACGCCTGAAGACCACGAAATTGTAGCCAATGTTGTATTCCCTTTTATTCTCAATGAAATGACGAACCTTTCTGAGTATCCCTTGATTGCCACTTTAACTAATGATGAATTAATTAATAAAAAAAACACTTAATAATAATTCATTAGATAAAGAAGCGGACACATTAAACAACAAAAAAAATCAAACAAAAAAAAAATCTTTAAGCAGGTTGTTCGGAAAAAGGAAAATCGAGCCCAAGCTGCCGAAGAGATTTTGACGAGTGTGAATCTGAGAACTGCGGAAGAGCCTAAAGAGACGCAAATTGGTAATTTCTTCGAAGGAACTGAAAAGGATGCCTTACAAAATCCTACAAGGTCCTCAACTCAAGGAAAGTAGCCCTCTTCAAAGAGAACATCATATGCAGATACGGGTTGCCAGCCGAAATCATCTCAGATAATGGATCCCACTTCGAAGGGGAATGTGAAAGGCCGCCGGCGTAATTCCGAATAACCCGTCACAAGTCATCTCCCTATGTGCCCCAAACCAACGGAGCCGTCGAGGCAAAGAAACAAGACTGGAAAACATCATCCGGAAAATGGCCGTCCGAGGCGTAGATTGGCCCGAGAAGCTACACTCGGCACTGCGGGCTCTGAGAACATCCGTCAGAACGGCAACCGGGGAAACACCGTTTGCCCTCACATACGGAATGGAAGCCGTACTCCCAATCGAGCTAGAAATCCCCTCACTCCGTGTGCTGTTGGAGAGCCAGATCAACGAGGACGAATGGCTCCAAAGTCACCATGATGAATTGGCCCTGCTAGATGAGCGCCGATTGAAGGCCATGGAACACATCCGAGCCTACCAAGGGAGAATGGCCGAGCCTTTGACAAGAAAGTAAAGCATCGGGAGATCCGAGAAGGTGATCTCGTCTTAAAGAGAAGCCCCACCCGTGTCAACCCGCTTGGCAAATGGGAGCCTGTCTGGGTCGGGCCATACGTCGTCCAGAAGATCTTCTCCGGAGGAGCCATGCAACTTGCAGACCTCGACGGGAATCCCTTCGTACACCCAGTAAACGGTGACAAGCTGCGCAGATACTATGCGTAAAATACTGAGTCAAAAAAAAATATCAAAAAAAAGGAGTGCTAAAAGAGTAATACCCAACTAGGTTGAAAACCCGAATAGGGCGGCCTAGGTAAAAAACAGGGTTGCACCAAAAAAAAAAAAAAAAAAAAAAAACAATAAAAAAAAAAAACAAAAAAAATCGACCCGGGTTGAACTACGAAGACCCGAGCTCCTCAAAATGAGGGAACGTAGGCACTGGAAACGGTTCGGTCTAAAGCACAAATAAAAGTCATACTCTGACATCAATACACTAATCAGACCATGAAAGCGTCTCGAAAAACTCTGAAGCAATTCAAATATTCATTACAAGTTAAAAACTTTTTGATGAGTCTAAGCCCGGTTCATTCCTACAACCGGCAACCTGCTAAAAGAAATTAAGATACATAATCAAACTAATGTGTCTGCCATGACAAGAAAGGGATACTCGGAAACCTCAGAGTCACTCCATGCCACTCGAACTGGCCTCCCCCCTTTTCTTCCCCCTTTCGAGTCTTCTTCTTACGAACAGAAAATGTTGGTCTTCCTCCTACCGAGCTCTGGTATAGGAACAGGATCTATCGACCAGCCTCTGTCAGGGCCTTGGTAGCCCTAGCGTCATCTCTCATCTCCTGTAGCCTAGCTGGTAGCATAGGAGTCCTCCTCTCCTGTCTCTTGACATAAGCTTCATAATCGGTCACCACATCTCCGCTCCTGTCATGAGGGTTGGCCCTCACCTCGGCCCTCCTCCTCTCGGAAACTGTCAGGTCCTCCGCACCCACAATGGCCTCACGCCGTCTCAAAATAGCCATCTGAGTCTCTCCCAAATGCCTCTCGTACCAATCCAGGTACCAAGTGGTCAAGAACACAGGTCTTGGACGCCTGAGGATAACTCGAGAAGGAAAGACGTCATACCTCCATGCTCGGGACAGAAATGGAAATACCGAAGGATCATCCATAGAAGCAGAAGCCACCACCCTGGTGGCTATATCATCAAAATCCTCCAAAGGAACCTACTCCAAGCCGAACTGTCTCAGAACTAAAGCCGAAATATAGAAGCTGGACTGAGAAAGCCCCGGAAGCATGACCACATGAGACCCGTCCTGAAGTACTCTGCGAGTCTCCACCCGCCAACAAGGCACTGACCATCTGATATCTTCTGTCTGGCGACCAGCCATCCATCACTCCCACGAGCCCTGATCATCAAAATCTACAGCAACCCCTCTCCTGGCGAATGTCCAAGGCTTGATCATATCAGGAGTTTCCCGAAGAACCCCCAGGCGTTCCATCAGCCACAGGGTCAAGAGAAACGGGCTGCCCCCGTGCATATACCGTCTCCCAGTAGCCAGCCTATCGAGAGCATGAAAAGTCTCCCCCAAGATCAAAGGTACAACATCTCTACCCAAGCGACAATGAAAGACTACATCCAGCAGAGACCGATGACAGATCCTGAAAAAATAGACCATGAACAAGGTCCCGAACATGCAAAGTGCAAAGGCATCCCAATAGGCATCGTCAAGAAAGCCTAAGCCCCTAAATCTATCAGGGAGACCGGAAATATCAAAGTGATCGGGACTACAGATCATACCTTGTGCTTCCTCCGGGGAAAGATGAAGGAGGTTGCACAATCTATCAACAAAAGAGGCCCCTCCGGGCAAAGGAACCGCAATCTCTTCCACCTCCGGACCGCCAAGCAAAGCCCGAAATTCTTCCACGGTCGGAACAATCTCATTGTAAGAAAGGCAAAAGACATGCCTTCTAGTATCCCAAAATGATGAAGAAGCTCTCAAGAGGTCGTAGTCCGGAATCAATTCTTTGAGGGACCATAAACACTTCACCTTGTACCTTTCTTCAAAGAATGACCTCCTCTCATGCATAATCTCCCGAGACCAATCTTTGAACTTGGTGAAGAATTGCATTTGAGAATTTTGGGACAATTTGGGTGGATTTCTCATGCTCACAATTCTCTCCATGGTTTTTCTCTCCTTCTCCCCGAAAAATGGCTGTTTGAACTGGTGGTTGAAGAAGGTATTTGGATTTGAAATAAAGTGAGACCAGATCTGAAGCAAAATTAAAGGACAATGTCAGATGCAACTCCTATCCGCGCGGACATGATTGTCTCCCATCAGAAAAATCTTTGCAATAGTCCAAACTGCTGCACCAAAGGAATGTTTTGTCCCAGCCAAAGCCTGTCCAAATCAGTCCATACACCAAACATCTACACCCTTGCCAAAAAAACCGAGGCTCATGCAACATTGCATTCATACTGCATTGCATTCATTAAATAAAATCCTAAATTATTACATTCCAAAAATAAAGGGAGTGTGCAAAAAAAAAAATCAAAAAAGTAGGTAACAATAATCCTAAGTTAATGCATCCCAAAAAAAAAGAGAAAAGAAGAAAAGAGCAAAAAAAAATGCGCATAAAAAATAAGCTGTATCTGTACAAATCTCAAATCTCAGAAATCAATCTCAAGTAATCAATCGGAGTCCCTGCCGCCGACGCTACGCCTCGGTCCCTCTTGCGGCTCGGGCCCGCCTCCTCTCGTAGCCATGAAGACCTCAGGCTCGTAATCATCGTCCTCGTCCCCGAAGAAGGCTCGTCCAGACCAACCGGCACGCTCCGATAGGGCAAGCCAAGATCTCGCAAAGAAATCATATCCGAAGGTGAAGGCGTCGAGACTCCTGGACGTGCGAAGAAGATCCACCATGCCGCTGCACGTGTCCCCGCCCGTAAGGATCTCCGAGAATGACGTGGTCCGAAGGTAGTACCACGCGAGGATCAAGGAGAGGAGAAAGAGGAGTCTCGAGAAGTCTCTCGAAGGAATAGGGGAAGCCTCCCGCCTGACAGGCGCCGGCTGTGGTCGCCTCGCTCTAGCCCGAGGGGCTCCACAAGCCACCATCCTCCTGATGAATCTCTTAGCCCCGATCACCTGCTTCGTCAGCCTCTCCACGACCACCTCCGAAAACTGTGCAAAAGCAAAAGCGTCAGAAACAGTTGAAGCAAAAAAATGATGACAGGAAAGAAAAGAAAAGACAGAAGCAAGAAAAGAGGTGGGAAGGAAAAGCCATACCTTCATACCCGGACGAGGCCGGAAAGCTCGTGGAAGCCGCTCAGCCGAGGGATTCGCACCCTCAATCGGACCCCATCCTCGACATATGAAAAGTCCGTCCGAGGGTACCGCGGGACCCCAAACCCCTCTCTATCCAACTCCGGGGCGTCCTCAGCCTCCTCAAGACAAATACTGGATACGGCTCAATCGCCACAAATGCCGAGAAGTGCTGGCCGGCTCGGTAATCATCCCAGGTCGCAGATCTATCACTCGGGTGCATCATATCGGCAGGAGGCTCCATCGGTGTCAACAAAGGCGAATTCACGCCATGCTGGCGCGTCACCCTCTCTCCCGCATAATAGACGTCGCAAGTCGACCTCTCGTAATCCTCCGCCGCACATTCCATATCTCGCCGCCTTCACGCGCCACCTCGAAACGATCCTGTGGATAGAATATCATCCCCTCATCCGTCTCATCCTCGTCAAAGGAAGGCAATCCGAGTACCCGAGGGTCGTACGCCCTCTCGGAGCCCTTCTTCTCCCGGCAAACTTGGACCAGAACGCATGGCCGGATACGCCCGACGTACTCCGCCGTCTCGTCGCCACATCGTGACATGGAAAAACTCCAACGCCCATACTCGCGAAAGGTAAAGATCAAATCAATCCAAAGGCAAAAGAAAAGTGTGTGCTCAAGAAAAAGGGGAAAGCAAAAAAGAAAGCTTATACCTCCAGAGCAAACTCGAAGCAAGATAAGGAGCTCACAGCCTTCCGCCGTATCTATCAAGAGCAAAGTAAAGCTCGCCACCCGACCTCTCCCCAAGAGACATCTCCACCCATCTCCACATCCTCCAAACTCCTCAAGAAAGCAAACACCGCCGTCCCCTCGGTGTGTCCAAAAAGAGTGCTCGAAAAAGCAAACCATAAAAAGGCCCTAGCACCGTCGGCGCCTATCCTCTCATCCCCACCTCATAGCTCCCGATGATCTCCACAATCTTCCCATAAACCACGACGTACTCCATCCCCATCCCCTTTTGGGAATGGGGGTAAAGCCCGTAAGAGCCTCGCAGTCCACATCGCCGTAGCCGTCCCGCCACTCAATGCCGCGTCCATTAAAGGACAGACCCGTGATCGCAGCCAGACGGAAGGCGTAACCGTAGCCTCGCCCTGTAAGAAGTGAAACGTGTGGGTCACATCCCACCAATGCCGCGCCAAAGCAAACATCGTGCCCTTGCTCTTAGGGAACTTAACCAACCCCTCAAGCACTCAATGAACTCCCAAAGCCCTGCCTCAACGACAACTGTCTCCTGACTCATCAAAGCTCCTCCGGCGGCATTCGGAAGCCGGTCCCACAAGTCAACCACAGACTCCACTGATCCTCGAGTCTTCATCTTATTCAGCTGATCCGTCACGTAGTTGTTTCGACCCTGCAATAAAACAAAAAAAAAAAGAGAAAATGTCAAAAAAAATTTGCATTTGCATTTGCACAAAAAAAAAAGAAAGCATATACATGCATCACGCAACACAAAATTCGGCAGCATAACGGCATGCAATGAACCTAGCCCCATTTTTCTCAAAAAAGACAGTTTTCAGCAAATCCCAATTCATTCATGAAAAAAAAAAGAAATTTCATACAAAGAGTCAACGGAAGTAAAAACTCCGTCCCATTTTCAAAAAAAATGCATACATGCATATCATCCATCATCACAAAAGATCCTACATTCATACAAGGAGTCGACGGAAGTAAAAACTCCGTCCCATTCATAAAATAGCATGCATCATGCGTACATTCATTCATACACGGAGTCAATAAATCTGTCCCACTTTTTCAAAAAAAAAAAAAGAGGAACATGCACACATTCATATCAACATTGCAAGAATTCTACATTGCAACAAAAGAAGTCCGTCCCAAATTCGGGAAATTGTTCATCATAGTCTCATATTTCAAAAAAAAAATGGCGAAAATGCCAATTCTTTTCCCAAGCAAAATGCACATTTTGGGATACCCATAAATTCATTACAACATGCAAAGCATCAAAATCAAGATTCAAAGCCAAGAACAAAATTTTTTATTTTCCTCATAATTTTCGGAAAAAAAAAAAGAAAAATCACCTAAAAATCAATTTCAAGCAAAAATCGACAAAGGGAATGAAAAGATTCGAAGTATACCGTTCGGAGACTCGGATCAGAAGCCCAATGTTGCCATGCATCGGGGTACGGCTCCTCCGCAATCGATTGCGAAAGAGTGTAATGTCTCCTCATTCGAACGAGCTCCAATCGTCTCTCTGCGACCGGGCCACGTCCTTGGCCTTGAAAAGCACCTTCCGCGTGTTCCATTGCTTGAAAATCGAAGAAAATCGGAAGGATTTTGAGTTTTTTGGTCTTCAATGGCGGCTTGGGCGTTTTTCTGCTCTCTCTCTCTCTCGTAAGTTTTGAAAAAACTGCTTGGGGAAGAAGAAGGGCGTTGGCCCTCATTAAAACAGCCTGGGAATTCAACCCTATCCGCGCGGATGGGTTTGTAAGGGTCAAAATGACCCTTTTGCCCTTTAAAAATCCGAAACTCTGCAATTTGATCCTAGACTTAACAGAGTTAACCAAAAGTTAACCAAAGTTAATCCCCTCTTCAAAAGAGCTTCACGGCAGTCAAACGTAAGTCTGATTTCCCCGAGAAAGTTAACGGAATCCCGTTTCTTTCATCAAAATCATTCACCGGCAGTAAAACGTAAGTCCGATCTCCCCGAGAAAGTTAACGGAATCCCGTTTCTTTCATCAAAATCATTCACGGCAGTCAAACGTAAGACCGATCTCCCCGAGGAAGATAACGGGATCCCGTATCTTTCATCAAAATCATTCCACGGCAGTCAAACGTAAGACCGATTTCCCCGAGAAAGATAACGGAATCCCGTATTTTTCATCAAAATCATCAAACGACAGTCAAACGTAAGGCCGATTTCCCCGAGAAAGATAACGGAATCCCATATCTTCCATCAAAATCACCGACGTCAGTCAAACGTAAGACCGATCTCCCCGAGAAAGAAACGGGATCCCGTATTTTTCATCAAAATTATTTCCCGGCAGTAAAACGTAAGACCGATTTTCCCCAGAGAGGCTAACAAAACCCCCAGCAAAGCCAACGGAATCTCGAGCAGATTTCGAACTACGAAAGGGCTTGATTCCCACTAGGGATACGTATGTAGTCTATCATTAGGTCCAGCCCCTCGACCAAAACGGTCACCCTCTCCTTCAGCAGCAGACAAAGTCCACCGAAAGGCCATTTCACATCAAGGTTCGAGGCACCTAAAATGCCATTTTAAGGTTCGAGGCACCTAAAACGCCATCATCAAGGTTCGAGGCACCTAAAAACGCCATCATCTCTAGGGTCAAAGACCCGAACTACGACCGGCTTGATTCCTCTTAAGGATACGTAGGTAGCCTATCATTAGGTTCAGCCATCCGACCGAAAATGGTCATTCCTATCCCCAGCAGAGCGGATAGCCATCCGACCGAAAATGGTCATTCCTATCCCCAGCAGAGCGGATAGCCATCCGACCGAAAATGGTCATCCCTATCCCCAGTAGAGCGGATAGCCATCCGACCGAAAATGGTCATTCCTATCCCCGGCAGAGTTGATAGCCATCCGACCGAAAATGATCATTCTTATCCCCAGCAGAGTTTCTTTCCAGCAACCGACTGCAGAACTCGCTCATCAGGTTCGAGGCACCTAAAACGCCATCATCTCCAGGGTCAAAGACCCGAACTACGGCCGGCTTGATTCCACTTAAGGATACGTAGGTAGCCTATTAAGTAGGTTCAGCCACTTGATCACTTGATCATCCTGCCAAATATGGAGCCTTACTCTTATCGACGACCCCGCTTCCTTCGAAAGCGCCGTCACCGAGGGGCTACTGTAAGTGCTCCAATTTGAGCTTGTTAGTATTTTCGTTATAAAATTAACGAAAGTTATAACATTCCTAACAATTCCTAACATTCCTAACATTTCTAACAAAGCAAGGGCAAAGTGGGCATTGTTATTTAAGGATAAACCAAGGAAAGGAATCAAAAAAGCAAAAGAAATAAGAAAAACCAAAAATAGAAATGGCTGAAACAAAAATTGGCTGTTTAATTTGAATTTTCAAAAGATTATTCCTTGTGTCCAAAGTCTGAAGCAGCATTTAATGAACAGTGCACGCTGTCAACCCTATCCGCGCGGATGAGTTTGCATTTTTCAGAGGGCTATAAATTGAGCCCTCCAGTCTCTAAAAAAAAAAAGAAGAACACATTTCCTCAACTGCACTTTGGCGAAAATAGAGAGAAAACAGTGAGAATTCCATAGAATTGTCACCTTTTTCTCAACTATTCAACCAAAATCACACTCACTCAAACACTCTCATATTCAAGCCTCAAACACTCTTACTCTCAAGCCAAAAATTCCAAAACACAAAGAAGATAGGTATAACCTCCCTCTTCTTACCCTAAATCTCTCATCCATGCATGCATTTTTCAAGCTACAAAATGTAGTTCATTCATCTTCTTGCCTTAGATCCAAGAAGATCACCATGGAAGTTCATCTCCATGGATGATCTTCTACAAGGATCAACATTATTTTCAAAGTGTTCTTACTTTCTTGCAAAGAAAACACATTTTCAAAACCCTAAAAATCATTTTCATACATCAAATCTCATTTTCAAAGAATAAAATTCCCCTTCCCAAGCAAATGAAGTGCTTAGTCCTAATGTACCCCAAGGATGGTTTGATATAGTTGATTCACCACTAAAATGTCTAGTGATCAATAATCAAAACCTAGGGAAATGGGGGCAAGCATGGATGCCAAACCCCCTTTTAAATCACATTTTCCTTCTTGAGAAGTTGCTGTCCAGTAGCAATTTTCTAAGACCCCAGTCCATGGTCTAAATTTTTGGACACAGATAAACTTGGAATTTAGTGTTGACTACAAAAAACTTTTTGTAGCCAACATTCAGATATTTCCAGACATATTTTTACTTTATTTTTTTGCGTGAGTAAAACTCCCTTTTTCAAATTTTCTTTTGAAGGTCAGATCACCAGTCTCTGGGAGTCCAGATCTCATATCTGAGATTTCCAGAAGGTTTTGGGTCCTCAAATCTTCTCCAAAATGGAAAATTCTTTCACAGAAATCTTATTTGAGGTGTCTGGAACAACTTTCATTCTCTTAGTTTTCTCAGATTATGAAGTTTTGAAGCCCTTAAATCTGTTTAAAAATCAAGTGTCCACTGCCTTTTTCATTCTGGCAGAAGTGTTCTTCAACTTCCAAAAATCTTTTGAGCACCAAAACTCAACCTAAAAATCTCACCAAAAATCATGGGATCTGTCCAAAGTCTAATAAAGAATTCCCAATTTTTACTTTTCTGAGTTTCAACTTATTTTGGCCAAAACACACACACATACACACACACACACACAACAAATGGTTTTTAGCTTGGAAGACTCGTTTTACGAGGCATTCCGGGTGCACACTAACGTCCTTCCCGGCGTGTAACATGACCTCCGAACCCAAATCTCTAATCTCGGGCATTTTTCAAAGTTTTGGCCCTTAAAACAAAAATGGCGTGGCGACTCCGGTCTTTTTTCCGATTGGTTTTTCAAAGAAACGAAAAATTTCAAAGACCCTTTCGGGAAAAATTTTGGCGGTGGCACATCATCACAGTTACGAAAATAGGTGAATTATGACTTGTATTTATAGGTATAGGGATCTAGAGTCCATCTTTGATTAGAAAGTTGTGTGATAGGAGGTTATAATTTTAGTTAGATTATAACTACCCACAAACCTTATTTGAGTAGGATTAGTATTACCTTCTATCTGTATACCTAAGAGGCATGCTACTCGGCTTGTTATGCTTGGTCGACCTGAATGAATGACGATTAAGAGATGTGAGCAAGGATAAAGAAGGTTATTTCCTTGCCTTGTTGATAACTGAGGAGATACTTCTCGCCTTTTAGTGAGGCACAAGTCGGCCTTGATAGATACATTTCTCGGCATATGATAATGTGTCTTGTCGGCATATAAGAATTATGTTCATTAGTCATTATACGCTCTGCTATTTATAGGTCCAAATAGTGGAAATGACGAGCAGGCATGATGAGCAAAGATAATGAAATTTCACTCCCTTCGTCGTGTTTGATAATTGTATCAATTATATTTTGGGCCTAATTCATTGGGTGTTACCCGGTTATTTACGTTCGTAACTCGATTTATACCGTTGAACATTGATTTTTTATTATCTATAACTATATAAAGGCTGAAGCGCAAAGCACTTCAGCACACCCCCATTTTCCCACTCAGACTATAACCAAGACTAAATAGAGGCTAGGTTCATTACTCATTTACTAAACACACCCCTTTTAATAACCCGAAATAAAATTTGAAAAATCTGAGGGATATTAATCCCACATCGTCTAAGAATTGAAAGGCTAGGAAATGGAGTAGTATATATTGAGAGGCCTTAGCATTTGAAAACCAATTGAGATATTAATTCCACATTATCTAGGAATTGAAATCCTAGGAAATTGAGTAGTACTCCCTCCGTCCCGCCCGAAGTGTCTCAAAATGAGATCGGCGCGGGAATTAAGGAAAGTGAGGTAAGAAAGAGAAAAAGGTTAAATGTTGTGAGTATGAAAAATTAAATAAGAGAGAGAATGAGTGGGAGGAATAGTTAGGAGAGAGAATGTTGTGAGTGTAAAAGTAAAATAGGAGAGAGAATGAGTGGGATAGGAAGAATATAAAAATAATAAAAACTTTCCATTTTGGGATTGAGACACTTTAAATGGGACGCCCAAAAAGAAAAGTTGAGACACTTCGAGCGGGACGGGGGGAGTATAAATTTTGGGGCCTTTGGCTCCTTAGTGAAAACCAGCTTTCTTGATGTATAAATTTTGGGGTCTTTGGCTTCTTAGTAAACACCAGCTTTCTTGGTGTTGGGATATTAATTCCACATTGTCTAGGAATTGAAATGCTAGAAAATGGAATAGTATAAATTTTGGGGCCTTTGGCTCCTTAGTGAACACCAGTTTTCTTTGTGTTGGGCGCGCCTAGCTCACATCTAGCGCACCTAATCACCGCTAATTGGCTCCTTAACTAAGACTTTTCATAGCTTCTTAATTTCTCAAGAAAGCTTTCCATTTATTGAGAGACCTTATCATTTGAAAACCAAATGAGATATTAATCCTACATCGTCTAGAAAATGAAATAATATATATTAAGAGGCCTTAGCATTTGAAAACCAAATGGGATATTAATCCTACATTGTCTAGGAATTGAAATGCTAGGAAATTGAGTAGTATATATTGAGAGGACTTAGCATTTGAAAACCAAATGGGATATTAATCTCACATCGTCTAGGAATTGAAATGCTAGAAAATGGAGTAGTATATATTGAGAGGCATTAGCATTTGAAAACCAAATGGTATATTAATCCCAAATCGTCTAGAAATTGAAGTGCTAGGAAATGGAATAGTATAAATTTTGGGGCTCCTTAGTGAACACCAGCTTTCTTGGTGTTGGGTGCGCCTAAGTCACGGCTAGGGTGCCTAATCACCGCCAAATGGCTCCTTAACTAAGATTTTTCACTCCTTAATTTTTCATGAAAGCTTTCCATTTAGTATATATTGAGAGGCCTTAGCATTTGAAAATCAAATAGGATATCCCACATCGTCTTGGAATTGAAATGCTAGGAAATGGAGTAGTATATATTGAGAGGCCTTAGCATTTGAAAACCAAATTGGACATTAATCCCACATCGTCTAGGAATTGAAATGCTAGAAAATTGAGTAGTATATATTGAGAGGTCTTAGAATTTGAAAACCAAATGGTATATTAATTCCACATCGTCTAGGAATTGAAATGCTAAAAAATGGAGTAGTATATATTGAGAGGTCTTAGCATAGTGCTAGGAAATGAAATAGTATAAATTTTGGGGTCTTTGGCTCCTTTGTGAACACCAACTTTCTTGGCGTTGGACATGCCTAGGGCACCTAATCACCATCAAATGGCTCCTTAACTAAGGCTTTTCATAGCTCCTTAATTTCTTAAGAAAGCTTTTCATTTTCGTTTCCCGCTCATAGCTAGTTTTAGAATTGAAAACTTGATTGATTTTGTCATTTTACATTTGTAAGATAGTGACTTGCTATAAAGAAAAAGAAAAAAAATAAAAGAGATAAATGTGTGACGCTTTCCATGAAAAGCAACTTCTCTTATTTTTAACTTTCTTTGAAATATGATTTTTTTATCTGTACGAGTGTAGCACTAGTTTTTCTTTAAAAGATAAAAAGATAGAATGTTAAGTGCATGAATTTCTAAAAAAGGCAGTGACATGAAATATCACTGGATGATTAAACTGGGCCAAGTGGAGATAGCCTTACCCATACTCTTTAATGGCCTTGAACCACTACTACTGCACACCTAAAACTAACTTTCACCGCCGGATTTTTATGTCTCAGCAACCCGGCGGTGACCGGAATGAGAACCTTACAGAGATATCAATCCCCTCCAATCAATCTTCCGCCGAACAATTTCCGCAGCTAGCAACTGTGTTCGGACGGCGGCTTCTCACCGGGCTTGGATCGGCTTCTGTAGTTGCCCTGGGTGCAAATTTCGCTGGAATCACTAGTTTTCTTCTAGGGTTCTCGCCGGGAAATTTCAGGTCATTAAAATTGGATGTGCTTTACCCAATTGGAGGTTACAGTAGGTGCATTGAATCTACTCAAGGATTTGGTTCGTTAATTCTCTGCTTCTCCATTTCAATGCTTGTTCCAATTTAGTGTTATTGCTTTCTACTTACCAGGTAAACCTAGACGATAGTGATTAGTGAATCAGTATGCAACAGATACTCTATCCGTCCCAAAATGAATGAAAATTTAAAAAAAAAAAAACTTTTTTTCAAAAAAATAAATTAAAAATTGTCACTAAATTTTCTTTACCCAAAAGAATTTCACTATTCATTATATTTTTGTAAAACCAAAAATTTAAAAAGTACAGTAACAAAGATTAGATAACAAAGATTTGCATACACCTTAGTTACTAAAATTTACGAAAAGTTGAATATTTAAAATCTCTCCAAATGAAAAATGAAAATTCATTTTGGACGGTGGGAGTAATGTTTATATAATTTTGGTGATAAGGTGTCATTCTTGATTTATTCGGGAATACGGGTTGGGACGGGACAAAATTATGTTGTCCCACGACGGGACGGGACGAGACGGGACTAAAATATTCCGTCCCATCCCGTCCCATTTGCGTGATGCGGGATCCTGCGGGACAATGCGGAACCCGTTGACTAGGAGGGATTAAGCGTTGATTAGGCGCCAAGGCCACGGCCACGGCCCAATTATACGCTTGATATCCCGGCCAAGGCAAACAACCCCAAAGGAACAAATACGGTCAAAGAAAAATCAGGACATAGGCCACAGTACCTGGTGTTGATTCTACAGAAGGTGTCTGTGCTACGGAAAATAATCCTAAGCTCTAACTTGATCAAACCTCGATTACGGTTTGTAATTTACATGACAAACTATTACAGTAGTATCAAATCCAAATTAATTTGATTCTACAGAAGCTCCTAAGTGAAGTTTAAGTAACTGGCTTATCAAAAAAAAAAAAAAACTTGGTCGTGATTGAGTTAGCCTCACACTACTTTGAGACCCCTCTACGTCCTTTTCTTCCATTCACTTCTACATAAGGAATGATTTATTTTTCCGAGCAAGTTTTGGGAGAAATCAGTTTCTTCATAAATTATAAAAAGTTCAATTTTTTTCAACTTGCAAGTATTTGACGTATATAGGAACAGTTTAAAAAAAACAGGACTTTTTATAATTTAGGAAGAAACTAGTTTCTCCCAAAATATTGTGTATTTTTCCTGTTAAATAAAGCACAATTGTAAACAAAAAGCTCTTTGTCCATGTTTAACTTGGCATTCTATGCCTCTAGACTTTTGTGGATATCGATATTATCACACTTTTAGTCTGCAATATTGTGTTCAAAGTCCAAGCCATCTAAATTTTTAGAAGTATAGTTACTTAAGTGAGTTTTCTTTTCCCTTCAAAATCACATACTCCATACACCTTTAATTTCAAATGGTTATGAACTCATTACACAGATAAACCAGAAAACAAATACTCCCTCCATCCCGGAGAAATGTGCACATTTTTGTGTGGTACGAGAATCAAGGAGAAAAGTGAAAAAAGTGATGTATTGTGAGTATGGATGGTTGGGTAGGAGAGAGAAAGTGGAGTAAGTGGGTAATGGTTATGAGTAGAGACAAGTGGGTCCCATTTCTATTTTGGGAAAGTGCAGATTATTGTGGGACGCTCAAAAAGTGTCTTTTTGCAGATTATCGTGGGACGGAGGGAGTACTGATTTTTCTTTGACTGTATTTGTTCCTTTGGGGTTGTTTGCCTTGGCTGGGATAGCAAGCGTAAACGGGACGGGACGGGATGTGCGGGACCGCGCTATGTTGTCCCGCGACGGGAACGGGACGGAACGAAACGGGACGGGACTAAAATATTTCGTCCCATCCCGTCCCATTTGTATGGCGGGACGGGACCGTCCCAATTTGACGGCTCAAAACTGCTCTTGATCAACAAGTGCAAATTTGAAAAAAAAAAAAAAAAAAAAACAGATATTCATTTTGGGGACAGATGTAGTATATTACCCTTAATAATTCTACACATTGTTAAGCGTGAGTTCTTGGGCTAGTATTCCAACACCAACTTGCCAAAGAATACTTAGGGTCAGCTTGGAAGTAAAAAGGGCAATTTTGGTAAGTTGTACTAAAATAATACTCCCTCCGTCCCTGAAAGATTGTCCCATTTGCCATTTTGACTTGTCCCAAAAAGTATGTCCCATTTCTAAACTTAGGCATGAATGTTAGTGCAAATCTACTAAGGTACAAGAAGGTGAAGCTCTTCCTTAATAATTGCAAAATGTATAACAGGACAATCTTATTGTCCCATTTGCCATTTTGACTTGTCCCAAAAAGTATGCCCTATTTCTAAACTTAGGCATGAATGTTAGTGCAAATCTACTAAGGTACAAGAAGGTGAAGCTCTTCCTTAATAATTGCAAAATGTACAACAGGACAATCTTTTAGGGAGGAGGGAGTATGGAATAACGTGAAACGTCAATCTTTGTGGAACAACGAGGTTGCATCAGTAACAGAGGGAGTATAACTATCATAAACATTATCAAAGTATTATTGTTCACTCTGTTTCTTTGCAATTGTTAATGCACTTCCAGCACAAAAATGTCAAAAAAAAAAAACTTTAATTAGCTTTGATAAACTTGAATACGCCAGTTTAATACTCCACTCTCATCTTCCTTAAATGACTCCATTTTCTAAATACTTGTGTCCCTAAATGAGTATCTATTTCCTAGTGAAGTTAATCGTTGGGGCCTTAACTTGGCGTCGGAGCAACGTAAATGCCTGCATTACACAGTTAAGAATGGTGCAGTGAGGACTAGTTACAAGTGAAATAAATCATCTTATTTGCAAATTTGTTTTAAGTTGGAGTTAGTGAAACGTTTGTCATGTTTCTTGATATTTGATTCATTTGTTGGTGAATGCAGAATTCATATACCCATCAAGCTGGGTAGGAGATCAAACACTGTTGTATCGAGCTGCTGGAAAGGCAGAGCAGGAAAGGTCACTTGATCTACCTCCTATAAACAGGCGGCGAAATGTTAATGAGCCAGTTGTTGCATTTGGTCCACCTGGGTCAACCGGCGAGCTCAATGTCAGTGTCATTGTATCTCCTGTTCCTCTTGATTTCTCGTGAGTTACTCCCTTAATCTTCTTCCTTTTAATATGATAAAACCCAATCTGCATAAATATTTACTCCCTCCATCCCGAAATGATCTTCCACCTTTTTTTATTATTAATACGAAGCTACTTTAAGCAATTAGTTTTGGTTAATTTAATTATCATAATGAAAATGTAAAACTTGTTATTGATACACCCTTATAAATACTATCAATAACAATTTTTAGATATTCATTAGGATAATTAAATTAATAAAAATTCGGAGGAAGTATATTTATGCCTCACTTCTCCCACAATCCTACTACAAAGTAGTTTGATAACTCAAGCTTAGAGATAAATATCTTGGTTTTTCAACAGGATTGAGGCATTTGGAGGACCGGAGGAGGTAGGTGAAGCTGTGGTTCGAACAATTACAGGGTCTGGCAGACGCCCAGATGTGAAAGGAGTATTGATACAATCAAACTTGCGAGAAGATTCATTAAAAAATATCAACTACTATATGCTAGAATTTAAAGTTGAAAGCCCCAAATTTCAGCGACATAATGTTGCAGTCTGCTGTGCTCGTGGTGGCCGGTTATTCACCCTTGTTGCACAGGCTCCAGAATCCGCATGGTCAATGGTCAAATCCAACTTCTATAGAGTTGCTGATTCTTTCAGTCTAACCTCTTAGAGGTAACCTAAATACGCCCTTGTAATTTCCATAACATCATTCCTTCTTAATTTTCAGCAATAATATCATTTCATTCTATCTGTTTACATTCTTATTCCATAATGCTTCTGAACCATAGTTTATAAATGCATAATCAACAATTTATTCCTGCAACAGAACATAAATGCAAACATTATTTTTTTCAAATGCACTTCAAGCATCTATTTATTGTATATCACCCATAATATCTTCAATTAGTCGTCCTAAAGAATTATAGGAGGATCCCCCTTCCACGACTGCCTTCTGGCTCTTCTCGCTCATCTCCTTTACCTTCTTTCTCACAGGGTTTTCATTATTCATTAGGCATTTTATGGCTTTCTCTATCACATCTGACATCACTATCTCCCCGCTTCCAAGGCGGTAATCCAATGACAACTCAACCGCCAATCCCAACTCCTTCACAAGCTGAAAAGCATTAGTCTGTTGTTCTGCATACATGGGCCAAGTTGCAACTGGAACACCGTACCACAGGCTCTCCAAGGTGGAGTTCCACCCACAGTGCGATACGAACCCTCCGATTGCAGGGTGGGCCAGAATTTCCACTTGTGGGCCCCACCCGCAAACCATTCCCCTCTTCTCTATCCTTTCCAAGAACCCCTCCGGGAGTGCCTCTTGGATGTTATTGTAGTCGGGTGGTGGCCGACGTATGGACCAAAGGAATCGGGTCCCACTGTTTTCAAGGGCCATAGCAATCTGATCGAGCTGTAGACGATCAAAACCTCCTTCACTCCCAAAGCACAAGAAAACCACCGACAATGGAGGCTGATCATCAAGCCAAGACATAACCTCCCACTCGGACCTGCCTCCTGACTTCTCCTTAACTTTAAGCAGCGGTCCAACGGCATAAACAGGGGGTGGTGTCATCATCAAGGAGTTAATAGCATATTTCTCAAGCTCAGCAAATGTGTTTATGATAAACCCCTTAGTTTCTTTAAACCTTGTACCATGGTAAAGATAAGAAACATACCCTTCCTTGTCAAATACAACTGACGGCAAGACATTCGATGGAACCCAGTTTACATAAGTAGGCACATCAGAATCCGCTTCTGACGGACTAAACTCAGTTGCGACCTGATCGTGTCGAACAGGGAGATAAAGCATGAAACCAAGAAAAGCAGCCCCAGATGCGAAGAAGAGGTATGAAGGAACATTGCACCTATTAGCTACATCTATCATAGAAGTACAGAACAAATCAACAACTATTCCAGCAAACTGGACCGACTCGTCTGACAGGATCTCAGTTCTGACGGTGTGTTCAACTTGAGGCTTATGGCTTTCAATGTAATCAGAATCAAACTTCTCAGGGGAACTTGAGTAAGAGGGTGGATCAACGGGTGGTGGGATGTTGATGAATCGGATTGGTGTGTTAGAGGCGGCAGCAGCAGAAGCAGATGGTGGGCGTATTTCAGAAGCAGAGGGTGGACCGATAACGAGGATTGTGATTGATAAACGATCATCTCTAGCAAGTAAGCATTTTGCGAACTCGGTCATTGATACAATGTGGCCGATCCCTGGTATTGGTATAAACACCAGAGCCTTCTTCTTCTTCATGGCCATGGCTACGCTTTCTGTGGTGAATTTCTTCTTAACTTGTCGGAAATGATTTTAGATGAGTATGTTTTCGACGTGATTATGGTCCAAGTTTCATTGAGGCCTCCACGGTATATATGTTTTTTTACATGGTGAAATTTAGGCTAAAGGGGCCAAAGGGACTGTTGTAGTGGAGCGGAGAAGTTGTTCCGACCAATGTCCAGGATTTGGCTATGTCATTAATTCGTTTTGATAAATTAACGGGTGAGATTAATTTGACATGAGATGAATCTCACATGTGCTAAATTAATGATCTGCCAATAGAAGGTAGGAGTAAATTCTAACGTTGGTTGCGGCAGAGCTGCCACTTCTACGCTACAGGAGTTCCACATCCATGAAAATTGCATATTTCCTCTGTCTCACCTCAATTCGGAACAAGTTTTTTTGGCACGGTGATTAATAGAACTAAGAGAGATAATGAGTGAGAGAAATAATAAGTAGATTGGTATTGTGAGTATAAAAGTAAAGTACGAGAAAATGAAAGAGAGAAGTAAAAATTATTTGTCATTTTAAAAAGTCCGATTTGAGATTGAACAAATGAAAATGACAAAAATTCCTGGTTGAAGTAAGACGGAGTATATATTTAAAAATGAGACTATTTTTATTTTTGGCAAAATCTTTAAGAAAAAGTAAGATCGTTATTTTTGGAATGGAGTATAATTAAGGCCTCCGCTGATTATATGCCATTTCCTTTTTCAGCAAGCATGAGACTGAAATGCCCTTTCCTAGACTGATATAATAGTGCGAGAGAGAGCCGACTAAAATTTCTAAAATACTCTTACGTAATCCATAATGTAGATAGTTAAGTGATTTCTGAATACAGATAATCGAGTTTGATTTTCCTGAATCAAACGGGCGAAATTATTGGCCGTGAAGACACCTACATATAAGGCCCCGTCTTGTCGAGCGTTTTTGTTAAAACGGAGATAAAAAAACTCAGCTTTTTTTTAATTAAGCGTGTTAGTCAAGAGTTTTAGACAGTTGAATTTTAAAAAGTTGGGAATATTTTGGCCGCTCAAAATTATAGCGACCAAAAAAAGCTCCGTTTTAAAAAAGTTCCGTTTATTAAACTATGCACCAGACGAGCCCTAATACTCCATCCGTATCAAAATGATTTTTCTACTTTTTTACCGTTACTATTATGAATGATATTTTAGCAATTATTATAGGTTGATTTAATTGTACTAATGTAAATTTAAAATTTGTAATTAATACACCATCAACAATATTATTGTTTATAAATTTTGCATTTTCATTAGGATAGTTAAATAAATTTAAAATAATTTTCAAAGTTTAATCTTAATAATGACATAAGAAAAATGAAAAAATTATTTTGAAACGGATGAAAAATTTAAATAGCTTCCAATTATATTTTGCTGCACTTACGTTTACGTTTTTCGCCAAATTGTTTATTGAGAGGGACACATACGCAATTAGTTAGTTAGGCAAATTATTTGGCTTTCAAAAAAAGTTAGGCCAATTATTTGAACTATTAATATCTTAACAACTTGCCGGTTTACTTTCCCGGGTGGTACAGTAATAAATAAAGTCAAGTCTCGGTCTCAGTCTCATGCGATTTCCCTTTTTGCCTTCTTCTGAGATACTTCCTCCGTCCCAGTCCACTTAGGAAATTTTGAAATGGCACGGGAATTAAGAAAAAGGTAAATGTGTAATTTAAAAATAGGAGAGAGAATGAGTGGAGGAAATAGTAAATTATAATGGTGTTGTGAGTATTAAAATAATGTAGGAGAGAGAATGAGTGGAGAGAATAGTGATTTAAGGTTTTCATTTTGGGAATTCTTAAGTGAGATGGGACGTCCAAAATGAAAAGTTTTTTTAAGTGAGGTGGGACGGAAGAGTATGTCAGAACAAAAATAAAAAAGTTATTTTCACGCCTAAAAAAAAAAAAAAAAGTAAAACAACTAGCCACTTTTGAGGATCATGTGCCGCTCTTATACAGAAATGGGCAATGTTACTAGTACTAAACCGCATGTCATGCCAAGGGTATATAGTGACGTATACCCACTCACGGTTTTACAAAATTTATTTTTTTCCTTTTTCAATCGAAATTATTGTGTTAATAAAAGAAAATCATGTCCCAAAAGAATAATTTAAACTAAGTTTTTATTTATTACTATAACAAAAAGTTTTAAAAAATCATGAACAATAAATAATAAAAAATAAAATCTAAATTATATTGCTATTGATGGTTATTAGATTGATAAATAATAATAATAATAATAAAAAAGTAATAAAAAATCATGTATTAAATAAAAGGTGTGGGGGGAGTTAAAAGACAAGTTTGTGAGTAGAAGGTGGAGAATTATAAAACTGGGAGTGTGAAGGTGAAATATTTAGGTTGATTCAGACAGTTGGATCAATTTTCTAGATTTAATTTCAGTCGTTTTTTGTCCTATCGGTTGCAAACGATTAAACTCGATGTGTATTGTGTTAGGACCAATCTACTATTATAATAATAACAAAATTAGTAATTTAAATCAAAATCAGACTACAAATTCAATTAAAAACATGTAGAACGTTGCAAACTGTTTGAAGAGAGGCCTGCCTTTAACAGTGTCCTAAGACAAAATTACGTCCCCGCCTGTGCTGCAGATTCGGACGTCTATCTAGAGGATACAACTCTTCGAAACAAGTTCTTGCACAAGAACTTATCCCTGGCGAATGTCTGAACGCTTTCTTAAGAAATAGAAGGAAGGAAGAAGATGAAGAATGTTCTGTATCCATCTATGCACAGAAAATCTTGATTATATAGGACATCATTTTTCAATCTGGCCAATCACAACCTTTCAATTTCAAATTTGAAAAGTGACACCCTTTCAGACATAACTG
Source organism: Adenophora triphylla var. japonica (assembly GCA_022495995.1). Lineage (NCBI taxonomy): Eukaryota > Viridiplantae > Streptophyta > Magnoliopsida > Asterales > Campanulaceae > Adenophora > Adenophora triphylla. The sequence continues at coordinate 70,128 of JAFEMH010002669.1, read as the reverse complement.
CAAGGCAGTTATAAATGTCTAAACAGGTTTTCTAGTTATTATCCAGAACTAGAAAATAATTTTTCAAAATAATATTAAAAATTTTAATATTTATTTGCAAAAATTAAATCACTTCAGTAACCCATTTGATTGCCAAGATTCGAGCTTTATGTTTACAAAAACCTGTGTCATGGGGCTATGCCCGATGACTTTTGTTCGTCTCGAAAAGAGCTTCGATTTGATATGCCGTGCGTTTCGTGGTTCATCCGGAATCAAAAGTTATGCTCATTTTAGCGCACACATATAAATTTCACTAAAAGCTCTATTTTTCAATAAACACCTTTAACTTTCATCTTTTATCACATAAGTCCACATAAGTTCCAACATATTGTATTATAGATTGCTATACAATGTTCACAAAATTTTAATTGACAGTTACTAATTAGTATTTAAGTTATTTAATATTTGAATTCACAAAATAAAGATAATGAACACCAATTAAATTTTTGTAAGTATTTATTTTGCGCTTCCGTATTACTCTAAAAAAAAAAAAAAAAAAGAGCTTTTCTTTTCATTTCATTTGTCCTCTTAAATGATTTTGGAATCTGATGATGCCAAAATCGTCAATTCAGCCCAAATCCAAGCGTCGAATGCTCCGGCGATTGCAAGGCCTGAAAATAAGAGAAAACACGTAAACTAAGCCGGGGCGGATCCGGCTAAAGGCCCTCCGGCGTGAGAGTAAGTTCACGGTTGATATTAGAGAAATCAAATTGACAGAGTTTCTCCAATGTAAAAAGTAACGTACCGAATAATGAGCCATGGGGCTTGTATTTATAGGAATGGATAGATAGAATCCATGTTGGAATGAACTTGTAAAGAGATAAGATATAATCTTAAGAGGATCATATCTGTTAAGGACTCCTTATTTGACTTGAATTGATATTGGTAATTGTAATCCTGATTGGGTTACAACTGTATAATCCTTGTCAAGGAGGATTGTAATCGCTAGCCGAACGCCGAGGAAGACGAATGATTTTCCTCGGCCTTGGGGCAAATTAGCCGAGGAAAATGACTTTGTTTCCTCGTCATTTGGTAAATGGCCGACATGAAAATATGCCGGGGAGAATACTTTTGTTTCCTCGGTGATTGGTGACATGCCGAGCAAAGGGCTTTTCTATCCTCGGTAATTGAGACAGACCGGCCCAAGAATGGCGACATAAGGCCAAGGTAAATGTTCCTCGGCATACGAGGAAGATAATGCTCGGCCCTAACACTTGATGAATATATAATATCCATGGCCCAATATAGTTGGGCCCTGGTTCGGGCAAGCCCATGTTCGTAGCTCGGTCTATACCGTTCAGTGGCCCCCAACTTTCTAGCTCGGCTTAGACGAATAGAAAGTTAGCCTGCCCTCGGCATATGGAATACGAACAGTTCGACACGTGTCCTCGGCTGTCGCTTCATATGATCGACGGTTGCCATTCTGGGCCCCCGCCTTGTCACGCCTTGAACCCATCATTTCGCATTTAATTCTTGGGACTCCGGACCTGGATCTTTACTTTACCCACGGGTTGACCCGGATTGGAGGGGTATAAAAACTAAAACCCCTTTCATTTTACTCTTTACAAACCCCAAGCAATCGAGAGCAAAGGCGAAAGAAATTTCAGGCGATCACAGCAACCTTCAAACCCAGTTCCCGGTGAGCTTAATTTTTCCGGCGAAGTCGCTTTCTGCATTGATCCCATTCACTCTTGCAAACTCAGGTATGAAATTTCTCCTTTCCTTATAACTTCCTTTCATGTTCCAGCGTTTTCTAGGGTTTAGGAGTGATTTTGTCCATGCCAAGAACCGCCATTGTTGAAGGTTGAAGCTTTTCTTGATAAAAACTTTAAAAACTTCAGTTCTTTAATTCTCTTTGCATTTTATATGAAATTTCTGGAATATTGAATGAACTCCCCTTCGTTTTTGATTCCTTAGAAATGGCTCGATCTTGGGACCATTCTCCCCGATTCCGTTATGGATATCATACTGGAAATTTGAGGGTCTATCGTAGAGAGAGGGGTCCATGGTTGATGCTGAACTTGGATGATATAAGCAAGCAGTTGAGGGGTTATGGTCGCTCTCGTTTATTCATCCAATACCCGGATTCTACAAGAATAGATAGGATTGATTCCGGTCACCAAATATTATAGTGTTTGGGGATAGGGCCGAGATGGTGGAGCACATCGAACCGTTTCTACCCGGCCTCCAATCGCGAAATGCGTGAGCTGTCATGCGAGGTACGGCCCTCCTCGGCCTTATGAAATGACGAGGAAGGAGATCTTCCTTCCTCGGCCTTATGGAATGACGAGGAGGGGAATCTTCCTTCCCCGTCATTTAATCACCTATTGACGAGGTTAATAATTTGGTCTCCTCGTCTTTATGCAGTATATGACGGGAAGAGAAGGAGAGCCCTCCTCGTCTACTCAAATAGTTAATGCCTTCGTTGAAGGTGCTCAAGCCGATGCCCGCCTTGTCCGACGAAGAAGCCGAGGAGCAGTAGCCGAGGAAAGCAAATTGAGAGGGCACCAAAACCTGGGGATCCCATGATTGAAAAGTTGTACTCCAAGTACAAAGTGGATCGTGGCCGAATATAAATTAACTTATATGGGCAAGATAGAGCCGAAGACGGAGAAAGAAGAGACGGCCTTCTATTATAGCCAAGATTACGTCCATTTTTATTTCAAACAGCTTCCAACAAGGACTCCGTCTTCCCCTAGACCCCTTCATTTGTGAGTTTTTGGACGATGTAAAGGCAACACGGCCATGCTAGGAGCCAATGGTACTAGGGTTTTGGTTAGCTTTATCATTCTCTCGCCGTAGTTTAGGCTATGAGCCGACCACGGGAGCCTTCCGTCACTTCTACATTGTCCAAGTCATCAAGGAACAATGGTCGGTAGTAATTAGGAGTGCCAATAGGAAACCAAAATTGCTCCTCCCCATGTCTAGTAAAGTTCCAGCCGGGATAACCATGTTATCCGCGTTGAGAGCCGCCAAGGCCGGGAGTACCGGGGCCTTCCTTGTGATGATCCAACCTCCTCCTTTGCCGTCCAACAATATGGGTGGACCAAAGATTTGATCGACGTCCGGAAGAGTTTGCTAGGGTAGGGGTCCTGGATCGGAAGCAAGTCGAATCCTCTGACCATTTCTATATCCAGCAGGATTGATGCCGGGAACGAGGACGGGTAGCTCCCTCGTAAATGTTAAAAGAGGGCGTCGCTTCAACGATTGGACGGTACATCCAAAGCTTCGTATTTCACGAGGATTGTATCGTGCCATGATTTAGCGTCCCCGTGACCAATGTATTGGAGCACCTAACATTGTTGGACGTAAATTTTTATCTTACACTTGTAATTTTTGTCATATTATTTTGCTCGTACTTGACCTCGGGCTTCCTTGCTCGTACTTGACCATTTCTTCCTTGTCTTTACGTATCCGACCACCGAGGAAGAAGCTACCCTGCAATGGAGAGACCGAGCCCTCAGGAGCTAGTGAAGAGGAAGAGGAGGTTGAGCAAGAAAACCGCTCTTACGTAAAGGAGGGAGGATACTAATGCACGTAACCTCATCCTTAATGTTCAGATCGACCAACCCCTCCCCTTAAATTGCACGGGAAGTGGATGCCGAGGATCCCGCCGCCGATAATCAATCCAACCCATCAACCGTAGAGGGGCATAGCCTCCATGTTGATGCCGAGGAAGAAGCAACCGAGGAAGCTAACCTCGTCCAAAGGAGGTCCTCCAAAAGAACTCCAAGTGCGCGCCGAGGAGCCGGCCGCCAAACGAGCAAGCGTCGCTGTGGCCCCGAGGTTGATGCTCCCCTCCTCGACCGTTCGCCTACCAAGACTATCAAGAGGCCGATGAGCCGGCAAAAATATGTCCCTTGGCATTCCTCGTCTTAAGGGACTCCCCGTTGGCAAGTGGAGGGACCTCGCGAGATTGGGCCGAGCTCCCATCCAAAGGGCCATGGACGAGGATGCTTATGAAACCCTTTGCAAAGAGGGTCCTAATGAAGATACCGTGCTTTGCCACAAGGGACTCCTCGCTTGCCGAGGTAAATGTTGATCCCTTTCTTGGGTTATTATCTTTGATATTGGATTTGTCTTCCTAACGATGATTTTATCTTTCGCTTGGCTTCACTACGCGTACGAGAACGTGGCCGGCCAAGAAGAAGACAAGGCGCCCGAATGAGGCCAAGGCACCAAGCAAAGAGCGAAAAGAAAAATCTTCCTTGGCTAAACTTTTAGAAGCCAAGGATGTTGAGCTTGCAAATGCCAAGGCCAAGGTTGAGGCCGAGGTAAAAAGGGCCGAGGAAGAAAGATCAAAAGCCGAGGAACATCTCCGGCTCAAAAATGAAGAGCTTGCCCAGCCGGGCGTATAAGGTCGAGCTTCGCACCAAGGCCGAGGAAGCCGAGGCCAAGTGCCGAGGATTGGAAGCTACCCTTCCAAGCTAGGAGGAAGAGGCCGTAGCTCTGGTTCAAGGAGAGCTCGGCTTTCAAAGAACTTATGATGATGGCCGCCTCGGCTTCTTCAGAGAGGCCGCTTGACGAGCAAACACCACCATGTTCGAGGACGGCTACCTCCACTTGGCCAGAGCATTTTAGCCGATCCCTCCACCGGTCCGGACATCAACAAGATTGCCCGGCCTAATATGCCGGATCAATATGCCGAGGAGGTCGTGGCACTCCATCACTTAGTCCCTTATTCTCGAGAGCAACATGGAGCCGATAGCCGCCAAGGATGCCCATGCTTGTAGTGGAAGTGTGGAAGCCGGCTTCGTTGTCCCCGCAATATTAAAGACCTAGTGGAGGCGATCCAAGACGCCGACGAGCCGAGGACCTAGAGGCCGAGGGAAGGGGAACAAATGAGGAAGCCGATGCCCAAGCCCATCAAACGACCCTTCCTCCACTGGCTCCAATAATACTAGCCGGCTAGAAGAGCCGTTTGAGGATGCTCACCATCTTAGGATAGTTTTTCCTTTTTTGCTTCTTGTAATAGACAATAGGATCTTGTAATTTCCATTTGAATATCAATGAAAAAATCCTTTGTCATTATTCTCTCACTTTACCGACTTGATTATATTTTTGTATGCTATGCACTAGCCTTAGGAATGTGGGATCCGAGGAAGGTCCCTTGTTCCTTGTGGAGCAAGTGGTTAGGCCGAGGAAGATTCCTCTACCGTAACTATACTCGTACTTTATTTGGGCCGAGGAAGTTTTCCTCGGCTTTGAATGTTGTAATCCCGAATCGAGTAGATTCATGGTGGGAGGTTTATCAAGCCATTAGGCCGAGGAAAGTCCTAGGCCTTGCCGTTAGTCTCCTAAATCAAGATGGATCCTTGACTAGGAGAGTTGTAAGCCATCGTGCCAAGGTGGTTCCTTGGTCTTGGCCGCTTGGTATCCCGAATCAAGGTGGGCCCTCGACAGGATATATTGAGGGCCATCGTGCCAAGGTGGTCCCTTGGTCTTGGCAGGTGTGTAGGCCATCGTGCCAAGGAAGATCCTCGTCTTGGCCGTTGGTAAGCCATCGTGCCAAGGAAGATCCTTGGTCTTGGCAATTGGTAAGCCATCGTGCCAAGGAAGATCCTTGGTCTTCGCAATTGTAAGCCATCGTGCCAAGGAAGATCCTTGGTCTTGGCAATTGGTAAGCCATCGCCAAGGAAGATCCTTGGTCTTGGCAATGGTAAGCCATCGTGCCAAGGAAGATCCTTGGTCTTGGCAATTGATAAGCCATCGTGCCAAGGAAGACCCTTAGTCTTGGCTATTGTGTATCGGAGAATCCGAGGTAATGCCCTCATCTTCGTGTCTTTGGGGTGAAGAGCCGATAGATAGTTGCTTTGCATGTTGGAAGAAATTGCTTTCGTAGAACCGAAATGTGATTACATCAAACCGCAATCCTATCAACTAAAAAGACAAAAAGAAAACAAAAGACCGAAAATAAAAGACCGAAAATAAAGAGCTAATCTATTACAAAAATAAACTAGACTAGTGATAATATTTTCTAAGGTTGTCGAATGCCATGGATGCTTGAGATCCTTCCCCTCCTTGGTCCTTAATCTGTAGGTCCCTTCTCGAATGACTTGAGTGATGATATAGGGACCTTCCCAATTTGGGGAGAGCTTGTTTTGTTCTCGCTTTCCGACCAAAGTGGCTTCGATCTTTCTAAGTACCCAATCGCCCACTTGGAATACTCTTTTGATGACCCTCTTGTCGTGATATGCCTTGGTCCTTTGCTTGTAATTCACCATCCTCATCTGCGCAGCCTAGTCGTTTTTCATCTATCGTGTCCAGGTCTAGGAGCCTATTGACCTTGTTGACTTGCTCATCATAATGGGAGTTCCTTACCGTAGGGATGGCCATCTCTGCCGGTGCCATAGCCTCGTAACCGAAAGTTAGTGCGAATGGGGTTTCCTGGTTGGCCCCGGTGGTTGTGCGAATGTAGCCCATAAAGCTAGGGAAGTTCGTCCAACCATCTACCCTCGCGTCCTTCAAGGTTCTTGGTGAGGGCGGTTAGGACCCGCTTGTTGCGCCTTCGCTTGACCGTTGCCTCGGGGTCCGCTAACCGAAGATTTTGCATGGCGTACTTTGACTCTTCCCACCCGGTTGTAAATGCCGTGGAGAATTGGAGGCCATGGTCGAAACAATTGTATGCGGAAGGCCAAATCTGCACCCGTATGTTGTCATGAACAAAGTTGATCGCATTCTCTTCCGTTATCTTGGCCAATGCCTTGGCTTCTATCCACTTGGAGAAGTAATCAACAGCCTACTATCACGTACTTGCAATTACCACGGGCGGGTGGGAAGGGTCCAATGAGGTCGATCCCCACATATCAAATGGCCACGTAGGTATTACAAGTGTTTGCTCGACCGCAGTAGTCTTGGAATGTCGAGAACCTTTGGCATTTGTCACATTTTCGAACATAGGCATGCGCGTCTTCCCTTAGGTTTGCGCAGTAACCTAGCGCTATGATTTTGTCGCCTAAGGTTCGGCCCCCGGGTGTCCGCCGCAAACACCTTCATGTACTTCGCCAGGAGGTTCTCGCTTCCTTGGGATAGACACACCTTAGCAGGGGCTTCGTGAAAGATCTTCGGTAGAGGATTCCGTTCATCACCACGAATCTTGGAGACCTCTTCTTAATAAGCTTGGCTCGAGCATCGTCTTCTGGGAGTTTCTCCTTCTCAATGTATTCGATGTAGTCATCGATCCAAAGATCTCTCTTCCACGTCCGTAAGCATGACTTGTAATCTTTCGTACGCAGTGTTCCTCGGCATAAACTACATATGGGTTGGTCTCCGCAGGAGATACGTCCATGGTGGCTAGTTTGGAGAGAACGTCTGCGACTTGGTTGTCTTCCCTTCCTATCTGCTTGAGCTCGAAAAATTCCATTTTCTTCGTCATATCTAGGACCAGGTCTCTATATTTGGCAAGGGTGACATCTTGAGTGTTATATTCTCCTTTCACTTGTTTGACAACAAGCCGGGAGTCACGTAAAAGTGCTGTGCCCACCTTAGTTGCTCCATAGAAGGAGGCCAACTCAATGCCAAATATGAGAGCCTCGTATTCACTTGGTTGTTAGAGGCAGTGAAACCCAAGCGGATGGCATCTTGTATAGTATATTCTCCTTCCGGGCTTGCTAGTACTACTCCAGCCTCCGCTTCTTTCCTTGGTAGCCGATCCGTCCGTATACAGATCCAACAAATTGGACGGGAGTTCAACGGGAGAGTCTTTTTCCTCCGGCGCGTTTTGCTTCGGGAGGTGGGGAGATGCTCACCCATAAAGGCGCCTCGACCATGAAGTCAACCAAAGGCTGTGCTAGGAGGGTCTTCCTTGGTTGGTAAGTGATATCAAACTCCGTTAGAGCGATTGACCAATTAAGGAGACGTCCCGAGCCGTCCAACTTGTGAAGGATTTTCTTCAATGGTTCGTTGGTGTAGACGGTGATAGGGTGTGCGTAAAAATATGCACGCAGCCTTCCTTGAGGCAATGACTAGGGCGTATGCTATCTTCTCCACATTGAAATATCTGCTTTCCACATCTGGACAGTGGCCTTTGAGACATAATAGATCGGCTTCGAATTCCTTCATCCTTTCGAACCAAGACAACAAGCGACAGGCGTGATCGGATGGCGGCTAGGAAGACATATAGCATCTCACCGGTAGTCTGGATCGCTAAGCAAGGGAGGGGAACCCAAGTACTCCTTCAACCGGAGGAATGCTTCCGAGCATTCGTGAGTCCAGAGAAGCTCTTGGTACCCTTCAATACCTTGAAGAAAGGCAAATGACTTTTCGGCGGACTTGGCGATGAATCTTCCAAGGGCCGCAATTCTTCCATTAAGTCTTTGGACCTCTTTGATAGTGGTAGGTTCCTTCATGTCAATGAGCGCCTTGATCTTTTCTCGGGTTTGCTTCAATCCCCTTTGGGGAAACCATGAAGCCCGAGAAATTTTCCCGCAAGAACTCCGAACACGCACTTGCTTGGATTCAGCCTTCATGTTGTTGGCTCGGAGGTTGTGAATGGTCTCTTCTAGGTCAGAACGTGGCCGCCTTCCTTGGTCTTTATGACCATGTCATCAATATAAGCCTCCATGTTTCTACCTATCTCGACTTGCAAAAACTTGATTTACCATCCGTTGGTAAGCTGGCACCAAAGCATTCTTGAGCCCAAAAGGCATCATGATGTAGCGTAAGTTCCCCACGAGGTGTTTGAAAGGCGCCTTCTCGATGTCTTCTTTCGCCATTTTTATCTCGATGATAGCCCGAGTAGGCATCTAAGAAGCCGAGAGTTTGGTGTCCGTAAATGGAGTCCACTAACTTGTCGATTCTCGGGAGAGGATAGCCGTCCTCAAGTGCTTTGTTTAGATCAAGAAAGTCTATGCACACGCGCCATTTCCCATTTTGTTTCTTCACCATAACAACATTAGCCAACCAAACGGGGTATTTGACTTCGCAATTATTCCGGCGCCGAGTAACTTCGCACCTCCTCCTTTATAGCTTCCTCCTTGTCTCTTGCAAAATTTCTCCTTGTCCGGGAGATGGTCTTCGCTAAAGGATCAACTTCTAAGCGGTGGAGGGCTACTTCCTCATTGATCCCCTCATGTCTTCGACTCTCCAAGCAAAGACGTCGAGACTGTTTTTCAAGAGGGATATGATTTTTCTTTCTCTTCCCGTGATAGCCGGCCTCCTAGCTTGACTTTTTGTTCAGGATAGTCAGGGATTAATGACTACCTCTTCTAGCTCATCTACAGTGCTTCATTTACTGGTCCGTCTCGAAATTCCAGGATTCGATGATGATCTCTCTCGATTCTCCTCCCTTCATTGTCGTTTACATTGAGGCCTTCTTCCCGCATAAGTTTATCGATGTCCGGAAGATCGTTCTTCCCCGAGTCATGGCGGCCCCCGAGTTACGGTCATTGACGAGAATGGGGTCTTCCTCGGAGATGGGTAGAACTATGCCTTGGTCATCCGCAGCTTTCTAGGACCATAGGCTCTTCTTCCGGTGTGGGTAGAGTTACGCCTTGGTCATCCACAATTTCTAGGACCATAGGTTCCTCTTCCTCACTTTCCCATACTTCACGGATATAGTTCATTCTAGAGCTAGTTTCCGTGGTCTTGTGATTTGGTGATCTTGATGTTCTCCTCGGGCGTATCTATCTCCACGCTTTTTGACTTTTTCCGGCTCTTGACAACATGTTCCAAGAAATCTTTGGGGTTGCCCTCACGCATCCTATGCCAAAGACGAGTGGGAAATTTAACTCGTTGGTGAGGAAGGGAGGCTACCATCCCAAGTTTGGCTTGACTTGGAATGCCGATAATCGCATGATAGTCACTAGTCAAATCCATGACTATAAAAGTGACAAAGTAGCTTTGGATCGGAAGGGATGATCGCCGACTTCGAGTTCCGGTTCTACGGTTTCACTTCGCTCCAACCTTATGGTTGGTGAATCCTTCAAGCCTTCCATGATATGGCTCTAGCGAAGTGTCTTTCAATCCCATTTGTTGGAAAATTTGAATAGTACAAGATGTCACGGGAGGCCCCGTGTCAACAAGAAGTCTTTCGGACTCAACATTGTCAATTCGACCCTTGATGACCAATGGTTGCTCACGAGCCGCTCGACTTCCCGCCAACTCATTCGGAGAAAAACTAATGATTTCTTCGCTTTATGGATCCAAGCAGGGACATGGTATACTTTGCTTAGCTCGTGGATCCGATCCCTTAGCTTTACGGTGGAGGTCACCTCTTCACGGATCACATGTAGTTTAGCCCTAGGAGGCCTTCTATCTTCATCCTCACTCTTGGAGTCATCTTCACTCTCCTCTTGCTTCCGCTTTCGCTTGCCATCTTTCTTCATGACATAACGGTCTAACTTTCCCTCGTCAACCCATTGTTGGATTATCTTCTTAAGGGCCCAAGAACCATCGTTGGTGTGCCCGCTGTCCCTTGCGGAAAATCACAGTATTTGTTCTTGTTGCGGGGATACTTTGGGTTATCGGTCGGCGGACGAGGTGGAGGAAGGTTCACCATCCGCATGATTTCGGAGATGGGCTTTGTAAGAGGGTGAACTCCGGCTTCTCGGTGCTTCGGTTTTATTCTTTCCTTTCTTGCCGTTCCCATTGTCATTCTGTCGGGAGTTAGTCGCTTCAGGTTCCATCTTGTCAGCACCTCTTTTCTTTGTCTTGTCCTCAGCCATGGAAATGGCATAAGCCACTTTGTATAATTCGGCCTTGGAGCTGGGTTCCTGGCCGAGAGTTCATAAATGAGGGGGCCAGATTTTAACCGAGTTGAAGCAAACTATGACCTCCCTATCGGTAAGGCTTTCTTCGACTTGTCCGCCATCTTTCGGAACCTATTGTAGTAGCTAAGGGTGGTCTCTCCCTTCCCTTGCTCAATGTTGGCCAAGTCGGTTAATCTCATCTTCCTCTTCCCACCGTGGCAAAGTGATCTAAGAACATTCTCCTCATGCCCCTCCAAAGAATCGATGCAACCTTTCTTAAGCTCACGGAACCGGGTCAAAGTCAGTTCGGAAAAGGTGCTCGCGAAAGCTTTGCGAGCAAGTCATCGGCGGTGGTGAGGAGATTCATGGTTTGTTCAAAACTTTGCACATGGTCCTTGGCGTCGATGGTTCCGTTATATTTCTCGAAATTTGGGAGCTTGAGGTTAGGATGGGGAGGTGCTGCGGTTATCCTCAAGGAAAACGGACGGGTGGCCCAATCATAATCATCGTCATTATATTTCTTTCCCCTCTCCATATCATCCGGCCTTTGCTTCGGCAGCCTCCCATTGCTTTGTTTCTATTTCCTTCTCACCGCTTGAGCGAGTGCTTCGTTGGGAGCTTCGTGACTTTTCTTTGGGGCGATCATTCACCCTACTATGCTTTTCTTCATGTCGGTGGCCATCACGTTTGGAGGGCCCTATCACGTCTTGGTTCCAGGTCTTGTGCGCCAAGTATCATCATGTAGGGCTCTGGGGTCCTTGGCCTAGCAAATTCCCGATGCCGAGGACGAGGAGAGTCCGGTCGACGAGGACGATGAGAATCCCGAATGACGAGGACGAGGAGAATCGGCCGACGAGTTCGAGGAGACGCGGGACGCCTAGGTGTCATGATGAGGCGAGCAGGTGATAGGCGTCTATTCAAGCTGAGTCTTGTTCTTAGGTCCTTGGAGTTCACTTCCTCTTCCCTGGGAGTTATTTGGCTTCTCAGGTCGACCACAAGATCCTTCTGCTTACTGTTATGCCGAGGATGAGGAGAATCCTGGGAGGCGCGGTGGTAGCTCGGCAGCCTTCGGGGAGGATCACGATGCTCTCCCTGTTCCTTTCTCAAAGGTGGGCCCATTGATGGTACAATGAAAGGAGCCATGGAATGATCTCGGGTCCATTTGCAACGAGCAACTCTCAGGTCTCATACATCCTTTGCAAAGTCTCCATTTGGTTGTGTAACAAAGAGCGTCGGTCAACGGGTTGAGATCCTCCCGCTTGACCAGGCGTCGGCATTCTTTGTTTTCTTCCTTCCTGCTTGCTTCCCACGAGTACGAGTAGGACGAGGAAGGTCATTGCCCTCTCCCTCGGCATTTGCCTGACCCCTGGAACGAAGAGTCATGGCAAGGGGAGGAATGGCATCGGCTTGAGGTAGAGGAGGAGGAGGAGGCAGTGGCTCCTCGGCTCCGGTGTTTCCCCCATTCACTTGGGTGGGATCCTCAGCAGTAACACTTGTGAATTGTCCGTCCATTACGAATCACAAACAGATTATTAAATGCAAAATTTTCCAAAAATCACAATTTCACCAGACCCGAATTTATGGCTAAAATTAGGGTAAATTTTAACCAAAACAAACAGCCAATTGTGATTTTCCCAACACAAAAATTCAAGCCACAAATTTCGCTTCAGTCGTGAACTAGCAGTTTCCGGCCGAATTAATGCAGTTTCCGGTGGAAGTTTACAAATTCCGACCGAATCAAGAACAGAGCCTGTCGGAGCGAAAATTACCAATTTCGATCAAGAACAAATCCAACGGAAAATAGCTTCTCAGGCGAGATTTTCCAGGCCAAACAAAGGGTGTTTGAATCGAGATTCCCGGCAATGGAACCAATTGATGATGCCAAAATCGTCAATTCAGCCCAAATCCAAGCGTCGAATGCTCCGGCGATTGCAAGGCCTGAAAATAAGAGAAAACACGTAAACTAAGCGGGGGCGGATCCGGCTAAAGGCCCTCCGGCGTGAGAGTAAGTTCACGGTTGATATTAGAGAAATCAAATTGACAGAGTTTCTCCAATGTAAAAAGTAACGTACCGAATAATGAGCCATGGGGCTTGTATTTATAGGAATGGATAGATAGAATCCATGTTGGAATGAACTTGTAAAGAGATAAGATATAATCTTAAGAGGATCATATACATTAAGGACTCCTTATTTGACTTGAATTGATATTGGTAATTGTAATCTGATTGGGTTACAACTGTATAATCCTTGTTGAAGGAGGATTGTAACTGCTAGCCGGAACGCCGAGGAAGACGAATGATTTTCCTCGGCCTTGGGCAAATTAGCCGAGGAAAATGACTTTGTTTCCTCGTCATTTGGTAAATGGCCGACATGAAAATATGCCGGGGAGAATACTTTTGTTTCCTCGGTGATTGGTGACATGCCGAGCAAAGGGCTTTTCTATCCTCGGTAATTGAGACAGACCGGCCCAAGAATGGCGACATAAGGCCAAGGTAAATGTTCCTCGGCATACGAGGAAGATAATGCTCGGCCCTAACACTTGATGAATATATAATATCCATGGCCCAATATAGTTGGGCCCTGGTTCGGGCAAGCCCATGTTCGTAGCTCGGTCTATACCGTTCAGAATCCATGTTATGTTATTATTCCTTGCTGCTAATTTATGTTTGGGAAGTACATGATTGAGATTGAACACATCATGTGAGCTTGATAGATGTATGGTCTGTTATAATTTATGTGTTCTTGTGTGGTAAAAGATGAAAGTTAAATGTGTTTTTTAAAATATACTCCTTCCGTTCCATTTACACTCACAACATTCTCTCTTCTAACTATTTCTCCCACTCATTCTCTCTCCTATTTAATTCTTCATACTCGCAACATTTTTTTTCACTTTTTCTCTCTCTTACTTTTCCTTAATCCGCGTGCCCAAAAATTTGGTATCAGTTTTGGTGGGACGGAGGGAGTAGAGTTTTTGGTGAAATTTAGGTGTGTGCACGCTAAAATGAGCATAACTTTTGATTCCGAATGAACTACGGAACGCACCGCATATCAAATCAAGCTCTTTTCGAGACGGACAAAAGTCATGGGCATAAATCCATGACACAAGTTTTTATAAACATAAAGCTCGAATCTTGACAGTCAAATGATGTGCTGAACTAATTTAACTTTTGTAAATTAATATTAAAAATTTTTAATATTATTTTAAATTATTATTTTAATTTTGGATAGTGTCATATTTAACTTTTGAAATAACAGTTTCAACTGTCATAACTGTTGAAAAATCTGTGCTTGATTTTAAAAAATCAAATTTGAAAAAGAAATGTCTTTTCAAACATAATCATATATAAACATACATCAGATTGTGTTCCTGGATATACAAGTTTTCATCTCCTCTTTCCCTTCTATCCTTCTGAAAGCATACAGTACATTCGCAGGGAACAAGTTCTTCTACAGGAACTTGTTTCGAATAGTTGTATTCTCGAGTCAGACTTCCAGACTGCTGCAAAAGCAGGAAAGAATTTATGTCTTAGGACACTGTTATACATCGCAGGCCTCTGTTTTAATTGTGAAGTTCAGGTTTTATCTTTATTTTGTAACTTTAATTTGTTTAAATAATTCATTTTTATCAAATATACATTATTAGTTTTTTATATATTCTGTATATATATAGAAAAGTAGATTGGTCATAACACATAAAATATGGAGAGAGAATTAGATCATAAACCCCACAATTCTAGCAATGTTATAATTCTAGCAATGTTATAATTTCTATTCCGTCCTAAATTATACTCTCTCCGTCCCACGTGAACAGGGCCGGTCCTGACATTTTGGGGGCCTTGTTCAAAGGAAAAACTTAGGCCCTAAATATAACTATAAAAATAATAGTGTATATATTTGGTCGTCAATTTTTTTTATCGTGTTTCATGACCAAATTTATATTTTCTAATTTTAGAACTAGTAATTGAAAATTTTAAGTATGAAAATATTAAAGAATATGGGGGTGTGGCTGCCAAAAGTTATGGAAGATGATTATAATTATGTCATTGCAATCGTCTCCAAAAAAAATTTCAAATTTACTCTTAATCAAAATTTTTTTTCTTTTTACACTTATTTTGGTCGTTTACTCGAATGAAAAATGTGTAGTTTCTAGTGGTACGGAAGGAGTATTAAATTATCTACTTGAGTTAAATTAAGATTTTTTTATTCTAAATTAGTACTTCCTCCCTTACAAAATAAATGTTGCATTTGATTTATCAACATTTTTAAGAAAGATGCTTTACTAACTTGTAAATTGTTAAAATTGCACTAGTTACTTTGTTTATTTGAAATGCAACATTTATTTAGGACAAACTAAAATTGAAAGTATAGCATTATTATGCAGCGAATGAAATATTAATGTAAAAATAAAATAAAAAAATGATGCCCCTTCAAGTTTGGGGCCCGGAGCAGGAGCTCCACTTGCTCCCCATAATGGCCGGCCTTGCACGTGAATGTGGACTAACTTTTTGGGTGTGAAAATTAAGGAAAATTGATATAAGAAAGAGAAAAAGTTAAATGTTGTGAGTATGAAAAATTAAATAGGAGAGAAAATGAGTGAGAGAAATAGTGAGGAGAGAGAATGTTGTGAGTGTAAAAGTGAAGTAGGAGAGAGAATGAGTGGGTGGAATAGTGAATATTCTTTGCCATTTTGGGAAGTTTGCATTCACATTCACGTGGAACGGATCAAAATAAAAATAAGTTTGCATTCACGTGGGACGGAGGAAGTATTTCCTAATTTAATTAAGATAATTATAACAAAAGATCTCCTAATTCCAACGTGCGTATCCATATTTACATAGAATTTCATCAATTCGTTCGATTTTGTTTCACTTAATCTCGATCTTGCTTAATCAATGGTATTGATTTTGTTCCACCGTTTTTCAGTGTACCATCTTGGCACATTTATCTCGTACTTCTCCACCTAGACATAGTGAACAATCAGTATTTCTTGGCAATAAATAGTCAATACTCCTTTCGTATTTAAATAAATGTCAAAAAGAAGTTTTAAATTTGTTTTTGATTAACAGCAATTTTTTTTTAAAAAAAAAATCGACAATCATTTAGAAGCGTAAGAGAGTAGAATTTAGCATCTGATACCAACGTTGTTACCAGAGCTCTGGTCAACTACTTAACATCTCCGACAGGCATAAACAGCGTAAACTTGCCCATACCAGTCCAAGCATAACTCACTCATACCATCTAGTAAAATTATACTCCCTCTCTCAGTCTCAAAATGATATTTTCATTTTTTTATTAACACAAGAGTATTTTGAGTAATAATTTTAGTTCGATTTAGTTATATAAAAAAATAAATTAATTTATTATTGATATACCATTATAAATACTGTCAATACAATTTTTATATGTTCATTTAAATAACTAAATCAACTTAAAATTATTATTCAAACTGCATTCACGTTACCGACAAAAAGAAATAGAAGATTTTTTTGGGAAAGAGGGAATAGTACTATGTGTTGGGAAAATTGTCTATATAACAATAAATAAGGCTTTCTTGAATTTAAATAAATGACAAATAAATAATGAACCATAAAGTAATTAATGGGACAGGAAATAAACATAAACTAGAATGCGGAAATTAAAGAATACCGAGTAATTAAAGAAGTCGAGTCTTGTGTTGGACACAATCTCCGCAAGAAGATATTGCCCCGCACTGGTGCTTATGGATTAGTGGCAATCTTCTCTCAAGATAAAACGACTTTACAGTCATTAATAGGAGCACTCCAAATTAATGACTTCGGCGAACAAAATTCGTGTTTGACACTTCCAAACTTTGAAGAAGACTTATGCAACGAGATGCTTTATCTTCTAACAGATGATGTTAAGAATTTCGTTGAATTCTGTGACTGAATTCCAAATTCAGTTATATATCTAATCGAGTTCATTAACTCAGTTAAATATGTGATTCTCTACTTCTAGTGAGAAGAGAGAGATAATATGTGAAGTGAAGAAATGATTGAGTGAATTGATTTGTCAAACCAGGGGTCTATTTATAGTGTATGAAGAGTTGTGGTGTCTATTTGGAATAATCACAAATTGCACCCCTTAATTCTTAGCCATTGAATCTGATCAGATTACCAGCTTGACCCGTCCATTAGAAAGGACATGGGTCATGCCGCCCCACCTCTTCAAACCATCACAACCTATCTTTAGCCAACTGCCAAGCCCAATCTGTGGACATTAGCCCAAGCGCCTGCCTTCCTGGTCCAGCCGAGCTTGACCCAACTGGGCCTCGGCCCAATCCAAGCCGCCCCAAGCCCACGAATTAAATGGACCGAACCACCATTGCCTAAGCCGAACCAGCCTCACCGAGCCATGGACCGCTACCGAACCTAACCTCGTCAAAAGTTTAAGGCTCCAATAGCTCCTAGCGACGATGCGCACGTGCGCCCTAAACCGCCCATTCCGCCCTTCGCGGATTGTGGGTCCATTTTGAGCTAGAACAAAACTAGCTCAATAGCCCACTTGGATGCATGGTTGGCCCAATGGTTCAACTAGATTGGCCCAAGGAGATCAACTTGATGACTCTTTCCTTGGATGGTTCCACGTAAAAACAAGCATTACTTTCCTTCTTAAAGTAATGTGGGATAACTCTTTCATATCCCCAAACTCTTCATAAACCCATTTCATTTTGCATACTTTGATCATTAATTTCTCATTCACCTCAAATTGGTTTTGAGAAAGTAAATATATCAAATTAATCTACTCCAAATGTAGATTATTAATATGCAATCAAATTTCATTTTCCTAAAATGAAACCTTATGGAATTCTTGGTCAAAAGTCGGCCAAACCTTACTTTTACAAAACCAAATTCCAACAATCCCCCACATGAATGACAAATTAAATGCATGCATGAATGCAGACTCGTCTGGAAGTTTCGGCAAACTATTATTGCATCGGGATAGGTAGCTTATGGCCTTGAAACTTCCCTAGTGAAATACTATCGAATATACTAGCCATTTGGTAGCGAGACGCTTTGAACCAGTGACTGTATAGTGTATACCAAGACAATAGTACTCACACAATAACAGCTCTAACATGTTTTGTTCTCACGTTTTGTCCATTTCGGCCCTGGACCGTTCTTGATTTATAAGTGTTTCAATTTAGAAGCGGCCTTATTACTTCTCACTTATATAGGTGATCTCCCATAAAGAGTATCCTGCTATCTCCACCACTTAGGTATAGGAATCATTAAAAGCTTTAAGCTTACCCTCACGACACGTCATCAGGTGTTTTAGCACTTAAATGACTTCTGAGAATGAGTTATAATCAGTTCTAAGCGCACATACTAGAATTTCCATAATTTAGTTGTCTCATTGAACCAAGGGCATGGGATCTCCAATTCTCAAGGTTGAGTGTCCAATATGGATTTCTTTGTTTGTGTGGGTTTTTAACTTCATTCCCCTTACCAAACAATTTGATCTCCTATTCATACTTTTTGGTATATGAATCCATTTTTGAATTCACATGGCCAGTTGTGACAGTCCCATTTGAGATCAATTGTCTTATGGTAATATGTCAATGACCATTGTGTCTTGATTTACCACGATGTTCTACACCTTTTCCTAGTTTTCATTGTCGTCACAATACCTTAGGTCATGTAGACATAATCTTGTTCCACAAAGGAATATCTTCCAAGACCATTCAGATTTTATCTTTATCTAACACTGTCGACTCAGATTCCTTACTGAATCAAGTTGTTCATATTGTCTTGGAAGTTTGGCACCGCTACTCCATTTATTGTGAACACATTTTCACCTTGGAGTTTATTTGTGTCTGATATCCAATCAGTATATCCTTTTCATACTATTGAATATCTTATTTATTGTAATCTGTAATCACAAGAATATCTTTAAGTACTCCAGGTACTTTGACTATACTTAGTGATTTATTACGATTTTTAATTAGACTTTTAGTCTCTCTAGAATGGTCAATCCTTTCGAGTGATCAAATTCTTCTATTAGTCAGTTTATTCGAGTGGTTATCATCTCTGTACCGTTCCGACTTCCCAAGTATTCAGTATCTCTAAGTGGTTTGACCTCCTTAGAGTCTACCTTTCAGGAATCTACCTTACAGAGATTACCTCTCAAGATTCTACCTTATCGATTCTATCTCTCAAGAATCTATCTGTTACTTCTCAAGAATTTAGCTTATTCGAGAGTCTATCTTGAAAAATTTATCTAACTCTTATGATTCTACCATTAAAGAGTCTATTACTTTAAGAATCTTTTCTCTTCAGATTCTATATCTCAAGAGTCTCACTTTCGAGATCAATAATCAGCTTTTTTCAGATTAAAATCTGTCTCAATAGAGTTTATTTCTCAAGATTATTTTCCTTTTAGAAATCTATCTTTTGAAATTCTAACTCCCTTGACTACACTTCTTGAAAATCTTATTTTTCAAGAGTTTTCCGTCTATAGATTTATCTTTCAAATATTTCCTTTTAAGGACCAATTTGCAACTCAACGGTTCGCATTATGGAAGAAGATCAACCAACTTCCAAATGTATGATGAACTATTCATTTAAATGTTAACAACATTATTTAACAGTTTTCGTTTAATTTTCTACCATAGAAAATTAGGACCAAAAGACTAGCTTCTTTTGTCCACAAACTGTGTCTTAGTTCATCTTACTATTAAGATAAATCTTTTATAGTTTTATAAGTTCTCTTCTTAAACTTATATTATTTCCTTTTTACTTCAAGGAAATATGATTTCAAGGAATATCAAATTTCTTGTCTTTGGCTTAAGTACTTTTACTTTAGCTCGTACCCCCACACTTGAGGTGTATCCCCACACTTGAGGTGTACCCCCACACTTAAAGTATTTATAAAACGTCTTACGATTATGCCATAATCTGTAATTAGTTTTATCAAATCCTTTCTTGGGTATCTCATTAAAAATGACAGTACAGCTTCCCCCACGAATTCGGTTAAGCCAGAACTTATTGCATTTATCATCTTTTTAGGGGTATGATTCTTGCATTTAGCTCCTGCATTAGACTGGGTTGAATATGTTGCGATCGTTTGATGGTTACTGTCAGAAACCTCACAAATATCCTCAAACGGCGCCGCATATTTCCCTCCTTCTAGTGTTTCGAATCTTCTTAATCTTTACATTAAGCTGATTTTCAACATCATTCTTATAAGTTTGGAAAGCCACCAATGCTTCATCCTTACTTATCAAAAAGTAACGAAATACTTTTTCTAACCTTGAGTTTGTATTAGCTCAAGAGGTGTCGTGTTTCTTATTTCTAAGGAAAATGATAACTTAGTCATTTCCGCTTCCATGCATATTTCACACTCATCAGTCGAATCGAATTAATTCATGAGAATTAATTCTTGATTCACTGACATCTTAATTGTGTTAAAATTCACATAACCTAATTTATCATGCCATAAATTAGAACCTTTCAAAGGTAAACATAAGAAACACCGATGCTCTTTGCCTCTAGGCAAGGTACCCTTTACCAAGAAACAAATTTTTCTTGGTCAATACGGTTTTATCTGACTGAAAACATTTTTCTAAATCCAGCCTTGCTCAACATTGATCTGGAAACTAGGTTCTTGCGAATGTCTGGGACATGCAGCACATTTACGAGAATCAGTTTGAAGTCATCTTCAGCAAAACCCTTCCAAGTTCCACGACGTTAGAAGTAGTAGAGTTTCTCATTTACACCTTCCTTCCATTGAAAGGAGTGTATGATGAGAATCTCTCTTTATCAGCATATATATGGTGGGTAGTTTCAGTTCCAGTGTTTATCCACCATTCTCATGGGTTGACCTTCAACTTGCTAAGTTGGCTTCAAACCCCATTAATTCTCAATCAAGCCTATTCAACCTTTCGTTGACTTTGGCTTTGATTCATGTTGTCCATTTCCCTTCTTGGAATATGACAAACCTTTGCTACGTGATTGATATTACCACATCTTGTAACAATTCTTGGAGTTGGTTCCTTGAACCTTTTAGTCCGTTCCAAAGTGTTCTACAACTCTTTGGTTGTCCCCACGAGACAGTGCTCTTTGTAAGAGCTTCATTTGGTCCACTCAGTATGTATGTAATACATATGAGATTTTCCATGATTCCATTCTTCTGCGGCTATTTGTCTTCGCGGATTGGCTATCTGTCTTTTTGGATCTGGATCATCATCATCCTCCTTTTCGGTTATCTGCCTTGGCAAATCTGGATCATCATCCTCTTTCTCTTCGATTTATTTGCCTTGGCGAATTTGGATCATCATCCTCTTCCTCTTCGGTTATAAGTCCGCTCTATGTTGTCAACAATTCTTTGAATCACTTCCGAAATTATTGTTGACCTTCTCGTTATCTTCTAGTTAACTTCCAATGCTCTTCTAGTTATCCTTCCTTGGAAATCGTCATTTTCCTCGTTAAGTCTCTAACGATAATGTCCTTCGGTTGTCCATCATCATTGGCTCATATTTGTCATAAAAACAAGATAACGTTAATATCTTCTTGCGATTGTTGGGAAAATTGTCTATATAACAATAAATAGGCTTTCTTGAATTTAACGAAATGACAAATAAATAATGAACCATAAAGTAATTAACGGGGCAGGAAATAAACATAAACTAGAATGCGGAAATTAAAGCAAACCGAGTAATTAAAGAAGTCGAGTCACGTGTTGGACACAATCTCCGCAAGAAGATATTGCCCCGCACTGGTGCTTACGGATTAGCGACAATCTTCTCTCAAGATGAAACGACTTTACAGTCATTAATAGGAGCACTCCAAATTAATGACTTCGGCGAACAAAATTCGTGTTTGACACTTCCAAACTTTAAAGAAGACTTATGCAACGAGATGCTTTATCTTCTAACAGATGATGTTAAGAATTCCGTTGAATTCTGTGACTGAATTCCAAATTCAGTTATATATCTAACTGAGTTCATTAACTCAGTTAAATATGTGATTCTCTACTTCTAGTGAGAAGAGATAGAGAATATCTGAAGTGAAGGAATGATTTAGTAAATTGATTTGTCAAACCAGGGGTCTATTTATAGTGTATGAAGAGTTGTGGTGTCTATTTGGAATAATCACAAATTGCACCCCTTAATTCTTAGCCATTGGATCTGATCAGATTGGAGGGAGGAGATTTGTTAGAGCGATCCACCAGCTTGACCCGTCCATTAGAAAGGACATGGGTCATGTCGCCCCACCTCTTCAAACCATCACAACCTATCTTTAGCCAACTGCCAAGCCTAATCCGTGGACATTAGCCCAAGCGCCTGCCTTCCTGGTCTAGCCGAGCTTGACCCAACTGGGCCTCGCCCCAATCCAAGCCGCCCCAAGCCCACGAATTAAATGGACCGAACCACCATTGCCTAAACCGAACCAGCCTCACCGAGCCATGGACCGCTACCGAACCTAACCTCGTCAAAAGTTTAAGGCTCCAATAGCTCCTAGCGACGATGCGCACGTGCGCCCTAAACCGCCCATTCCGCCCTTCGCAGGTTGTGGGTCTATTTTGAGCTAGAACAAAACTAGCTCAATAGCCCACTTGGATGCATGGTTGGCCCAATGATTCAACTAGGTTGGCCCAAGGAGATCAACTTGATGACTCTTTCCTTGGATGGTTCCACTTAAAAACAAGCATTACTTTCCTTCTTAAAGTAATGTGGGATAACTCTTTCATATCCCATAAACTCTTCATAAACGCATTTCATTTTGCTTACTTTGATCATTAATTTCACATTCACCTCAAATTGGTTTTGAGAAAGTAAATATATCAAATTAATCTACTCCAAATGTAGATTATTAATATGCAATCAAATTTCATTTTCCTAAAATGAAACCTTATGAAATTCTTGATCAAAAGTCGGTCAAACCTTACTTTTACAAAACCAAATTCCAACACTATGCAGTTTAAGCTCATTTGCATTTCATGAATCAACTGACAAAATACAATCTTGTTGACCAAAGTAAAGGTAGTATGAGTTTTAAAAAGAGCCCAAGGCGCCCACCTAGGCGGGATACATGCGCCGTGACTTTTCACTAGACGGTAAACTAGGCATTAGGTGGATCTAGGCGGTCTCAGGCGGGCCTAGGCGGTCTGGGCAAATTTAGGCGTGCCTAGGCGGATTTAGGCGGGTGTAGGCGGTCTAAGTAATAATTTTTTATTTTTTTTTGTTGCCCTTAATCGACGTCGTTTTACAAGGATTGAAAATGAAAACAAATAACACAAGGTTGAATTTGACTTTATCTTAGTTTATATTGTGTATTTTGGAATACATTTATAATTTTCATATGCTATATAACCTTGTCTCAAAATTCTCGTCCCCACTTAGGCTTCGCCTAGACCCCTATGCGCTATGCGCTTGTCCCGGCTCTCTGACGGGCGCTTTTAGAACCTTTGTAGTATGTAGATTTGGAGAATATAAATGAGAGAATTTAGGGCAATTTAAAAAATTATTAAAAAATAAAAATCAAACGGGCTTGCGGATCACGGCCGAAGGAGCCGCGGGTCAGGATTTAGCCTGTGAGGGTTTGGGTGTCCAGCTTTTGTTTGGATTCGTATGAGCCAC
This sequence comes from Adenophora triphylla var. japonica, assembly GCA_022495995.1. NCBI lineage: Eukaryota > Viridiplantae > Streptophyta > Magnoliopsida > Asterales > Campanulaceae > Adenophora > Adenophora triphylla. The sequence continues at coordinate 46,801 of JAFEMH010002669.1, read as the reverse complement.
GGACATGGAAATGCTTAGTTTGCGGGCTCATGGGCCGCCACGGGATTGAGCCCAAAATGTCCATCATCATATCCCAGCATGGCGACCATCTTCCCCATCCTCTATTTCCCGCACGCCTAAATGCTCTTTCCTTCACAGGGGGTTCCTCAATCTTAGATCGGTGGATTTGTGTTTTCCATTGATTTTATTGTTAATTTTACCTTGATTTGTTTTGTTTTCCCCCTGACAATTGCTCAATGATGATTTGATTTGCTTTAACCACACCGAAAGATGAAAACTAATTGTTTTTTGGGTTAAAACCCTTATTTGTGATTTAAGTTTTGAAAGTAAAATCTTTTCCCAATTTGATTGTTGTTGATGTTGCTGTATGATTCTTTTTACTCTATTGTTTTTAGATGAGAGCTGTCACAACTGCAAATTGGGATCATTTTACTTTTTTCTTGAATTCATTGTGGGGTTTTTCTCATCGGAGCTTTCAGTTTTCTTATGTGGAAAAACTTTGGCCCTGACTGAGAGCTTAAAAAAAAAAAAAAAATCACCAAATCTTCACTACCTAGTTAGTATAAGACTATCCACAATGGTTTCAACCCATTTTCCCATTTCATCTAATACTTTTTACACTTTTTCTCATTCACCTAATATTTCATCTACCCATTTCATTTAACCCTCTACAATGGCTAACTTAAATTAAATTTCAACTCCCTCCAACTCATCATTCTATACCCCACCACTTTTATTTTATTTATATTCTCTATTTTTATGATTAGTAAAATAATAATAATTATTATTATTTATAATTAAAAAAGTCAAAATCTCACAAAAAACGCGTTTTTTTCAAGCTTAGAAAAAAACATATTTTTAGAAGACGTCGATTCTTCACCTCGCTTGCGGCGCCCAACTTCTTTCTCCCATTCCGCCGCCCTAACCCTGGAACCAGAAGTCCTTTACAAGATTATCTCAACATTCCCATTTCTTCCATTCCCAGAAGCAATAGCAATAGCAGCAGACTCTCTTTTTCTTCTTCAATCTTCATTGAAGCACCTACTGGCTGTCTCAATTTCTTCTCCATAACCCCTCTTAATGCTCGCCCACGTAATCGACCTAAACCTAAAATTCTCTCAAAGAATCCCAAATCCACCCTAAACCCACCTCAATTCAAGGAAAAGGAAAATCGTTTGACCCAAAAATCAAAGAAACCCACTCCCTGTCTTTATCAATGGCAATCGGGTAAGCGAACTAGTTCTACTAAAGCTGCCCCAAAAGTGGAAACTTCTCCTGATTTTGAGAACCATCACTCAGGTGAGCTCTTCGATTTTCCTGGATTTGCGAATATTCGTAGTAGTGATAATCTTGTTGTTGAAGATTGTACTCCTGTTGGTAAATTACTTTGGACTCAGGTAAAAATGTACCAGTGTACATTTAAAAAAGTGCCAGTGCACATTTAAAAAAGTGCCAGTTAAAAGTTCTTTTTGTTCAGGAACTTAGTGCCAGTGCATGTGTAACAAAGTGCCAGTGTCAGTGTAAAAAAGTGCCAGTGTTAGTGTAATAAAGTGTCAGTGTTAGTGTATCAAAGTGCCGGTGTTAGTGTAAAACAAGTGCCAGTGTTAGTTTAACAAAATGCCAATGTTAGTGTAACAAAGTGCCAGTGTTAGTGTAACCAAGTGCCAGTGTTAGTTTATAAACAGACACTTAATATACATGCACTGACACTTTTTTACACTGGCACTGACACTTTTTACACTGGCACTTTGTTACACATGCACTGACACTTTGTTTATACTGGCACTTTGTTACACACGCACTGACACTTTTTTACACTGGCACTTTGTTACACATGCACTGACACTTTGTCACACTGGCATTTTGTTAAACTAGCACTGGCACAAACGGAAAAAACAAAACACGTTTTTCCTAAGTGATCGAAAAAACTAGTTTTTTATAAGACCAACTCATTAAAAAAATATTTCACACTTAATTAAAAAAATATTGCATCAATATATAGGGAAAAAAAGTAATGATTTTTTTAAATAAAGGCTAAAATGAAGAAGGATAATTGAGAAATGAGTGTTTTTTTTGTGTCCAAATCAAATGAAACTTATATCAATTTGTAGGGAAAAAAATGATGAATTTTGGTGAAAAAAATAATAATTTACTAGGTGATAATTGAGCTCAAAGATTTGGGATAAAAAAAATTTCGAAAATCCAACGGACCTATAAAAGCTTGACATGTGGCAGATAAAGAAAAAAAAATAAAAAAATAAACTTTCAGCTGGATGAAAGTTTTCATCCAGCAATTTAATCCCACTCATTTCAATCCTTCCATTATAGTGTTACAACCGGGATGAAATGGGCCCCCATTTCATCCCCCATTGTACAAAGTCTAACAGACCTCATGGACCAAGGATTTTTTTTAATGGAAACATTTTTTTGTAAAGGGGGTAAAAAAAAAAGGGATATAACCGATATTAATCCATAAAATAATACTAGATGAATTTGGAACTGTTCCTCATCCCGTGCACATCTCATGTGAATTGTTTATATTTTTGCCACGCTTCATGTTGGTGAGTATGGTTTTTATTAGTCGACGTTTGCTCGAGCTGGACTCGAAAACACTCGAACTCAACTCAAGTAAGCTCGAATAAACTTATTTTGTTAGCGATTTGATCCGTGCTAAACTTGTTTGTTCAACGAATCTCATTCCAGTTCGACTTGTTTGAAGCTCGAAACGATAAACTCGTTAAAAATTCGAATATGTTTTTGTTTCTTATCTACGCAACTCAATAAGTTTGTAACTTATTGATGCCGCAAGAAACGTATTGATCAGCCTATGTCCAGCAATCAGGACTGATCTCCTAGCTTTTGACCCGAAACAAATAACCCACGACTAGCCGGAATGGTCTCCGGCTTAGACCCTCGGGCGTGAGAGTAAGTATGGTGTATGAGCGTATAAATTATAATGAACAAGATGTATTCAGAATAACAAATAGCAATTACCTCTAAATTGTTGATGTTGTAAGGTATTTATAGGCTTCAATACGAAGTATAATTGTAAGAAATCCCTAGATTCACGGATAGGATCGTGTACGAGATTACGTACGCAAATAACTCCTGATTTGTAGGAATTCTGTTATGGAAAGTGTTGTAGGCGCGTTATGACTCTGTATGTCAACATATGCCTTGTAGGTCGAGGTCGCCTGCATGGGTCCGGGTCGACCTGACTGAATGATGTAGCCGGATAATACCCGTATAAGATATGGATCGTATGTCAGACAAAGCTAGGTCGGGACCAAGGAGATCGGACAATGAGCTAGGTCGACTGATCTTTGATGATGGGCCTTGGGTTTATAATAACTGGGTCGATCCACTAAGGATGTAGTTGCAATAACGTCTGAATAATTGGGCCTCATTCGTTGGGCCTAGTCCGTCACTTTTATTCCGTTCAGTGGCCCCCAACTCTCTGGATTGACTTTGTGGACCAGGAAGTTATATAAGATATTTGATGAAGATATAGGTAGATCGTAGCTAGATGCTCGAATTGCTAGATGGTCGACCATGATAATGTGGCTCAATCTCGACCATAGATGGATTTGACGGCCAGATCTGTGAAAGCGCCACAATGATGAGAAAATACGGCGCTTAGACAACTGCTTGGGAAATGGCGTCGGCATTAATTGATAGGACTGAACCGTCTGAAACTCCCAACTTTTCCAATTCGAATTAGGAAAGGTATAAAAGGAAAATCCTTTTCTTTTCAAACTTTTACAACTCTCAAATCTTGGATATACCCAGCAAGAAATGCAGTAAAGCGAACGGAATCTCCAGCGTAGGCAAGCCTTCATTTTACCATCAGAAAACCATCTTCTTCGATTTAAACAAGGTACCCCTCTATTCCTTCGCTTTTAGGTTTAATTTTCGGTTTCCCTTTCAATTCCGCCATGCTAGGACCTTTAGTTGCGAACCAGGGGTTTGGTATGGGTATTGTACTGTTAACCGTAGGGTATATAAGCTCATATGTGGGGTATGGAAGGAGATAACCAAGGAGGAGTGTGCTTCCTCTTGACCCGGTGGGTTTAAGTTTTAGCGAACTAGATTTTCCTGTAGGAGAAAACCTGGGTGATTTGGAGGTAGACGACCAAAGAATTGTTTGTTTTCACCTTTTCCATGAGCTGCTAGACCACTTAGTCATGTTCTACTTTAGGGGGTCTAATAAACCTTCATTTCTTAGAAATAAAAAAGGATTTACAGGGGAATCTAGGTCGCCCTTAGGTAGGTCGCTTGAGTTTGTAATTAGGATTGATTCCCCTATTTCTTCTTCTGTAGATATGTCGACCCAGGATTCAGCGAGCTCTTCCTCTGGCAGAATTGTGGATGCTTTTTGCTCGACAGTTGTTCTAGGTCAAAATGAAATAGGATATGTAGCTCCCAAGCCAGCTGGGGGAAAGAAAAATTCACTGTCGAGGATTGATATTCTTTATAATTTCTTTTAGATCAGCAGGGACGAGTTTCGTCTCACTCACTTTACTGATAAGCAGAGGAAGGCTCGAGAGTGAGCACATTGGGCCCTGAACCCATCCAAAGTAGCTTTCTACTACGGCCAGTTCGAGGTCAGGCTACGCCTTCCTTTTGACCCCTTCATTTGTGAGTTCTTGGAGTGTATGGATGTTGTTCCCATGAAGTTAGGAGCAAATTCTATTAGGGTCTTGGTATGCTTTTCCATGGTATGCAGGTTCGTTGGGTATGAGCCGTGCATGAACATTTTTAGGAGATTTTTTAAGATTGTGGTAGACAAAAAGTCTCTAGGGATCAGTACCCCTGTTGGGTATGCATGTTTTAACCCTCCTAGATTAGCTTAAGATTTGATTGATACCATAACCTCCTGTCTATTTTAAGGACTTTAGGCCCATATGTAATGAAGCTTAGACTTCAATTTTTTAGCTAAGTCCATTTTATAGAATAGGTTAAAATTAGGCTTGAAGACTGGCACAAGACTCATTGGATCTGAGGATGCAGTTCAGAGTTTCAGACCGCCTTGTCTAATCCTTCTAGCAGAACCGCTTCATGCAAAACCGCTTGGTGGAATCCTTGTCAGAAACCGCTCCTGAACTCCTAAGTGCAATCTACCTTATGAACCGCTCCATGCAAATTGCATTGCAGTTTCATCTTTGAATCAACACTTAAGGATCCTCTACTGGTGAAACTGCCTCTACTCAGAACCCCTTGCACACCAGGACCGCTCCAATGATTGAAGACTTGAAGTGAACCACATTGACCGTTGGAATCCACGTCAGCAATATCAAATGTCAACCACCATATCTTGTTACGTGACCCAATGTCAGAGAAGATCTGTAAGGATCTTGAAAAGGTGACAGATGTCCTAACTACCTTGATTGCAGCTGAAGCCTGATCAGCTTTACCTGCAACAGCTGTACCTAAAGACAAAAGTGGTTACTGTGGACCAATGGGAAAGCATCATACACTCCTTGCAACAGCTGTGTCCAATGGCTATATCCTTGATGCTTGGGTATAAATACCCCTAATCTTAACTATTTGAAGATTGCTTGAGAAAATTGATAGTGCTGTGTTCATAGAAGCTGAAGCTCTGCCCAGAAATTCTTAGTCCTTTGAATCTTCATCTTCTACTTCAAGAAATATATCCCAGCCAGAAATCAAGCCTTAACACATCAAGAATCATTGATCTCTACATCTCTTAGATTCAAAGAGCCTTGATCTTGTATACACACACACACACCTCACTTGTTTAATCACATAGATTATCCATTTGAGATACACTGCTTATTAACTATCTATTTTTTTTCTATAATTGATCTTAATTGTAGTTATCCTTAAAAGTGAATTGTGTTTGGATTTAACATTGTCAAAACCTCACTTTGTTTGTAAACCGCACTCACTAAAACCGCACTATAAAAATCGCTTTACAAACCGCACCTCAAAACCGCTTTGTATCTTCAAATATTCCGCTTTGCATTTTACATCTCTACTTGCAGTTTATTATCAACTGCAAGCGGTTTTGTAAGCTTAGAGGTTTAGTTTTTAAAAGAGGGCGAAAAATTTGTACAGCTATTCACCCCCTCTAGCTGTTTTTCACCCTTGTTGCCACCTTTGGGATCAACAAGTGGTATCAAAGCAAACACATTTATAAAACCACTGTTTTTCAAGCTTAACAGCTTGTGTGCCGATTCAATATGGCAAACTCAAAGACAATGACAACTGTTAACTATTCACACATTTCAATTTTGGACGAAGACCACTTCGACATTTGGAAGTGCCGAATGCTTATTCATTTGGGAACTATTGATGAAATGCTGGTGGAATGCGTGATCAATGGCCCGTTCGTTCCCATGAAGGCCAACACAGATCCAGTCACCAGTAGAGAAACTCCAGAAGTCAAAAAGCCAAAAGATTAGTGGTCAGATGAAGAGAAGAGATTAGCTGCCTTGGACAGCAAGGCGAGGCACATCATTTCTGGAACCCTCCCCGTTTCAACCCTTCAAAAAGTGATGTATCTTGATGGACCTGGGTTTGAGGGCCAGCATCTAGGATAAGGCCTTGCCCGTGAAAGTTGCAGCCAAGGCTTTGCACATTACAGACTCGTCTGATGAGAATAGGGCCATCTGTCCCTCAAACCGTCCCATATGGCTTTTGGCATTTTTAGAGCCATCGTATGTCTCCATCTGGGGGGCCTTTCCCTTCTGAATGGGTGCCCGAGAAATCTTGTTGCTAAAGGCATCCATGGTGCGGCCACACCTCTGGGCTACTTTTTAGTGGGTCTCCCACATCTCGTGCATAAATTTGACAAATTCAGGGCTCTGATCGTCAACCTTCTGTTTTTTAGCACGTGGAGTCACGGCCTTCTCCCCGACGCGAGCCAAGGGTATCGCTTGGGACCTCACACGGCGATTTGATTGTGCCTCTTCCCCTACCTCCTTGCTATCATCCACATGCACTACACTGCGTATGGGTACCTCACCGCGGTTAAGGGTTGGTTCAGCCCGTTTTGCCCCCTAGCTTGACTAGCAAGCGAGTTAGCAGGGGATCGTTGGGAGAACCTTTGGGACCCTTGCGGGAGTGGTACTCCGCCATTTGCCTCTATCTCAAACATTTCCATCTGAGCGTCATTGATGGCCATGGCCTGAGCGACCAGTTTGGACTTGGCGGCCAGGATCTCCTGCCTCTTCAGGATCTGCTCGGGGGAGAGGGGAGTGTTAGGGGAGGCAGCTTTTGTAGGAGCGCTGGGGGTTCTTGGGCTGTTGTTTAGGAGAGCTTGGGCTTTTTCAGCTCGGGCTTCATCCGTCAGCCTGTGTAAAGCCCTTTGAGCAGGGGAGAGGTTGGTTTGGCCTTGAGAACGGGCCCCCATTCTGTTAAAAACGGAGGTGCTTGGCTTATCCCTATTGATTTGGGAAGGGGTAGCCTGGTTATCCTCCTGGATGGTCAAATGATCGGCATTTTACAAAACTCTAGACATTTTGAAAAAGAAAATGACTGAAAAGAAGAGCCTTTTGACAGTCAGTTGTTTAGAACACGAGGGGTGTCTGAAAATAAAGAATTACGAGAAGCAAAATGATGTTCCCGATAATGGAAACACTGATGACGTCAAGCTTTTCAGGGTCAGAGCAGTTCGAGGATATCTGGCAGGATATATTTAATGGTTGATGTACCTAGAACACAACACAAATGAAGCACCGTTAAGGTCAAAGTTGGATGTTACTCCAACTCAGGCCCTCGGGTGTGAGAATAAGAACACTGAGGAATAAGGCTTGGAATGCCTTGAATGTGTGTGAATGTTTAGGGTTTGAGAGCAATACGGCTTACAGTGTATATTTGGAACTTACCTTGTCCAAGGGGACAAAGGTCTTCTATTTATAGGCAATGGGGAGCTGCTCGCTGACGTAAGCCATGAGGTCAGCCCTAAGGGGCACTTTGGTATTTGACCGCATACACGTGTCCGCATCTGATTGGGTCTGTCAGGGAAGGAGGATCCTCTGTCAGAGGGGATGTCGCTGATGTGGACAGGAGTCGTGTATCCGGCGCGGCGCATTAATGGCAATAGTAGGCGCCTGTCTGAGCCGCATTGAATGCGATGGGAGTGAGCCTGCAACTTGCATGTCAGAGTCAGTAAGCTAACTTGCTCAGTAAGCTTTGGTATTTAACCGAGAGGTAGGTGAGATAACCGGGTGGCAGGTATGAGCCCGCGGTCAACATCTTGGGCGCGGTCAAAGGTATTTGACGCGGGATCGGATGGAGCGGTCATACCTCCTGCGGTCACCAAGCCAGCGATCAGGATCTCTCCGGTCTGGAGTAGGATGATCCAGAGAGGAACGCGATCTTGACCTCAGAGGTCTATCTGTCCGCGGTCTTGACTCCGGCGGTCTAGGGAGTGCCACGTCATACTAGTCCTTTGGACCAGACCGAGCTTGGGCCCGGTCTAGCTGGTCCGGGTTCATCACTATCCTTCATACTTGGTCATTGACGAAGTGTTGGATAAATGTCAACCAAAATAATCGGTCGAAAACGAAGACCCTATGAAGATATGTTTGTTCTATAAATTGTTCTTTCAATTTATGTTGAAATTGGTGGTGGGTTCCCTTTTTTTGTTGCTTGGTGTTGGTTATGGTTTGTGATTGGTTGACAGTGGTGGTGGTGGTGGTGGTTGTGGGCGGTGGTGGCAGTTGGGGTGGTGTTGGGGTGTTAAGTGTTGGGCAATGGTGGTGGGTATGGCAAGTAAAAAAACAAAAGAAAATAAAATAACTTCATTTTTGAACGGTATAAACCGAGGTACGAACGTGGATTCGTGATCGGGCAAGGCCCAATAGATTGGGCCCAAAATATAATTCATATAAGTCTCAATTACGACAAATGGAGTGGGCCTACCCTACCTTTACTCGTATTTCCTCCTCGTCATTCCCCTATGTCGACCTAGACATAGCAGACACATAATGACTAAGGCCCAACTAAGATCCTATGTCGACGAAGCATCATCATCACCAATGCCGAGGAAGGCATCCCCCCAAGGCTGAGCAAGGCTCCCCTTGAAGACGAGGAACCCCTCCTCGGCTATCAACAAAGTAGAAATGGGCATCCCCCATTCTTATTTTTATCGACGACCCCACTTCCTTCATAAGTGACGTCACTGAGGGGCTTCTGTAAGTACCCCAATTCGGACCGCTCTCCATCCGGGCATACGAAAAACACTAAGGGTTCACCTCCCCGCGATTACGAAGTCCCGTAACTTCCAAAAGGATCAAACTTATCAAAACAAACCAAAAGAGGGACTTTTCATGCATTAAGAATTGTCAGAAGGGCCATGCAGGAATGACACAAAAGTCAAAAAAGCTGACAGATTAATGGGAGAGCCGTACGGACCTCTTTGTCAAATTGCCAGTAACACGCCACATACACAAAAGTCAAGAAAAACTGACACTGCTTGATTGGTCCGTGCGGACCCCTTTGTTGAGCCGTATGGACCTCTTTGTCACCCTCCAGAGGCAATAAATACATCCCCTTGCAGCCTCATTTCAACACACCAAAACCTCCTCCAACCCTCCTCCAACTCCTCATAGCCCAAAACCAAAGCCGACGACGTAAATCGATCCAAAAAAGCCCTCCCAAAGCTAAGCAGCACAAAAAACTGCCGATTGAGCGAGAGTTAATTAGGGGAAATTCTGCCTAAATGAGAGCAAAATTTCTCTCCTCTTTTATCACCCTAAACAAACCACCTGAGCAAACCCTTCACTTCCTTCACAAACACAAACCCTAGGAAGATATAAAGGAACCAATATTGGTAAGATCTCCTTCTGAACCCTAAATAATACTTTAATTTCCAAGTCTTTAATATATTATGAACTGTTGTTTAATATATCATTTATAATGTAGTCTTTACTTACCATATTTGCCATAGACCCAAACCATCTAAATGATCCTACAAGATCTTCCATGCATAATGTGCACAAGAATGGATGTCTGACAGTGATAGTGGTTTGTTCATATTCCATGTACTGTCTTTCCATTATTTACTTTCAAATGTACTTTATTTCTTAAAACACACACACACACGACTTTCAAAGAAGGGTTTAGAAAGACTCATGTATATGAGGCATTTCGGGTGAGCACAAAATCTCTTCCCGTGGCGTAACCTGACCTCCAAACTCAAAAATCTCATCACACAACCAAAAGCCTTTTTTCAATGTTTTGGGCATAACTAAAACGGCGTGGCGACTCTCTCTTTTCAAAGAAATTCACCCATCCAATCTTTGAAACAATTTCTCACCTCTCAAAAGAGGAAGGCCCCGGCGCGAGCCGCGAGCGCCGCCGGATCGGGTAATTTCACTTGGGCACACGAGGGCAATCAGAGGGAACGACAAACTCCCAGCCCTATCGGCTCTCCACACGGATAACGTGGGTATTCTACCTGGATACTTTACTCAACATTGGATAGATTAGTTTTTGCTGATTGGGGTCACTTCTAATCACTACCAGTCTGCTGTCAAATTTGTAACTAACTGTGAAAAAGTGATGGAAGACCGATTGGCAGGGTTCAAAGCCTAAACTACGGCATAGGACTATGAAACTGGTAAGGAACCTCACGACATTGGCCCCAAGCATAGCCGCGATGGCCTGCATGTCCTCAAGAAATTCATTGATAAATGGGTCTAAAGGAAGACGGAGGCCAAATTGGAATTGTTTATAGAAGAAATGAACGTAGTTCAAAGGGTAACAAAAGTCATTCATAACTTGTTCGGTTTTGATCTTTACACAGGGGAAGTAACTAAGCCTATACTCTTCTCTCGGCACCCCATACTTATTATGGATTTCCTCTATCATAGGCTCACCGGCCTTAATTAGTTTGGGTCTAGGGACATACACCCTACCTCGGTCAGATCTACCCCGACCTCTTCCTCGGTTTCCAGATTGGGTCTCCTCATCAAAAGCATCTACAATATTCCCCGAGGTCGAAGGTCCAGTTTGACGAGCAACACCACGTCCTCTTCCTGTCATATCTACATAAACATAAATATCAAGGTCATTATTTGGCCAATGGAAAAAAGAGACGAGGAAGAGAAAGACTATCCCTCCTCATCATATAAGCAAAAGCCGAGGAGGGAACCTTACCCATCAATGGAGGATGCTCCAGGTGGTCAGATTTCAGGTAGAAGAGATTGATGTGATCAAGGATCTCAGAAAAACCTTGGAACACCACAACATTTGGGTTCCCAACATCTAGCCGGTCAATCCTAAACCGACTAGGGTATCTCACGTCGGTTCGAGGTGATTGGTACCTCGTCAATATCTCTCCGATCCCATTCAAATTCAGCATCAACCAAGGACCATTGGTTCGTTGCTAAATCCTAATGTTTTTGGGGTGATAATAGTAAAGGGCATTTGGGTTACCCCTCCATGTGCGTGCCATTTCTAAATACGAAGAAGGCACAAGGAATAATTCAAGAAGAAACTCAAGAAAACCTTGAAACCAGAGCAACAATGGCGGTTTTTCTCTAAAACCCACCATGAACAGCAACGCAATGCCCAGAAACTCAAAATAAATACATAAATTAAAGAGAGGGGAAGAAATTATACCTTAAAATTGGCGTTTGATGAAGAACGGACGGACGAAATCAAACACAAAAGCACGAATCTGGACAATGGAATCAAGAAACTATGAACTCAAGAAGGACAGTTTCAAGTTTGCTAAGTCTCTCTCAAGTCGAAATGGTGATAAAAGATTGAAATTGTATTGGATTTTGGCTTTTATACCGAACTATGAAACGGGTACGGTCAAAATTCGGGTAAAGGCGTCATCCTTTCTCATCGCATTTAATGCCCTAGTGGGGGTTCCTAAGGGAGATGTCAGGCATGGACAGACGCGCCCCATCATTGTACGACTTGAACAGGCGGAATATGAAGCGCCTCGTGACACGTGGAAAACCCGTTCAAATTCGTTTAAGCCGAGGTAGAGCACTACTTCCTCCTCGCCATAGCTGAGCTAGGAAGTTGGGGGCCATTGAACGATATAAACCGAGGACTAACGTGGATCCGTGACCGGGCAAGACCCAATGGATTGAGCCCAAAATATAATCTATATAAGTCTCAATTATGACAAAGGGAGTGGGCCTACCCAACCTTTGCTCGTATTTCCTCCTCGTCATTCCCCTATGTCGACCTAGACATCGCAAGTGCATAATGACTAAGGCCCAACTAAGATCATATGCCGACGAAGCATCATCATCACCAATGCCGAGGAAGGCATCCCCCTAAGGCCGAACAAGGCTCCCCTTGAAGACGAGGAACCCCTCCTCGGCTATCAACAAAGCAGAAATGGGCATCCCCATTCTCCACCTCTTCTCTTCGACATAATCAAAGCCGACCAGGCAACACAAGCCGAGGAAGACTCCTCACTAGCACACGTGCAGATTGTTATTTACTAATCCTACTAAAAAAAGGACTGTGAACAGTTATAATCTTCCTAGGATTATAACCTTATCTCACAAGAATTCTCATACAACAAGGACTGAACAAGTTATAATCCTCTTTGGAGTAAAATCTTATCTCCATGCATTCCTATCTAACAAGGATTATACTATAATATGCCTATATATACAAGCCATAATTCACATTATTTGGGTAACACATCTTTTGACTTTAAACTCTTATCAATTGATTTCTCTCTCTCAAGGCAAATACTTACTCTCACGCCGAAGGGCCTTCGCCTGTGAAGCCCCGACTAAGTTTACGTGTTTGTTCATCTTTTTCAGGCTATTCAATCGTCAGGATACAACCTGCTACTGGATTTGGGCTTATTCAAACGTTTTTGACATCATCAATTTCATTTTTGAAGCAAAGAAATAAGCTTGTTAATTTATAATTGTTGAATTATTTAAAAATAAGAAAGTTATAATACGTGTTTTTTCTAAGAAAAGAAAGTTAGTCTTTCATTAAAGGAGAGAAAGTTATGATAATTGTAAAAAAAATTGACTATTTTTTAATAAATTTCTTAATATAATTGTCCATTTTTCTCATTATAAAGAAATAAGCTAGTCATCAAGTAATGTGACATCTCAATATTTTTTATGATATACTTTCTATTTCTCACTCAAAAAGACAATTTTTTTTTTTTTTTAATTTTGGATATCCCATTTAAAAAGATACTCCTAAAATTGATACTTTTTAATAATTTTTTATTCGTAATACCCATTTGTCATTATTACAATAACTATCCACTCACTATTCTCTATCTCACCTTATCTTTCCTACATCACTTTTCATACTTACATCACTTACTCCACTAGACTCTTTTCTTAATTTCCATACAATATTAATTTTTTGTCTTTTCGGATGGGATGAAGGGAGTATGCGATTTTAACGGTTCTTTTGACAGAACATGGACGAAGGATAACACAGAATATTAAATAGGTAGGGCAATGACCAAAACAAAACAAAAAATGAGTTGGTGACCAATATGGTAGGCTATCCCCATCAGTATCAGTGACCCCGACCCAACCCAACCTCAAATAAAATATTAATTTCTCCCACTTCTATATACACACTCCCAACCTTATATAATTTATACTCCCATCAGTGACCTCGACCCAACCCAACCCAACCCAACCCAACCCAACCTTTTACAAATAAAATATTTATTTTTTCTTTACTTCAACTTACCTAAAATACTTATCATTTTATTTTTTAAAATAATGTATTAGTAATAATATTTTTAAAATTACCCGTAAAATTATTAAAAATAATTACCCATACAATTATTAAAAAAAATGAATTTTGATATATTTTTTATTTTTTAAATTTATATAATTATATAAAATATACTAGTTTTAAAAATATATTTATATAAACACAAAATCAAAATAATTTAGTGAAAAAAAAAAAAAAACAAATGGTGACCTTGCCCGGGACCAATTCAGGGCAATTGGCCAACCCAGGTTGCAAAAAATCGTGACTTTCAATGTTTTTTTTTTTTTTTGGGTGACTCTCCCATGATGTGAGTAGTCTAATAGAATTTGAATGTCATCATTAGTTTTTCACATTTCATCCAATTTTGCCCTCACATTGCAACAATTTTACAAATTTAGAAATTGGATTTGAATATTTACAAAATTGATAACCAATTGCAACAAATTGTAAACCTCGGGTAATCAAATTGAAATTTGCCCGAGGGGAAACCTTCATCAACCTCGGCCTCTGCAAGCCTTTCACCTGTCGACGCCGTGACTTTTCACCTGCAGTCACCCCGACTCCGACCTTATTTCTTACCTATCGGAAACGGTGTCCGAGTCCGATTCCGATTCCAACTTTTTCAGATAAATCCTATATCCGTCTCATACGTTTTCATTTTCCAGATGTTTACAGTGTTTTGGAGTTTTGCAGCTAACGTATTTGAAATCAGGAAGGATGAAAAATTCTTGCATTTAAGGAGAGACGACGCAATCAGAGCGAAAAGTGGATGAATCAACCTGCAATCCCAACCCTTAGTAAGTTAGCACTTATTTGGTGTTCCGGAAAATTGTTTAAAAAGTTATATGCCCAGCCTGCAATCCCATAAAGATGTTCCCACTGTCCATTTTTGTTGTCCCAAAAATGGGGACGGTTATTTGCAAGGCACGCTATTTGCAAGGCACGGAAAATGGACAAAATTGCCCTCCCGTACGCGAACGCTTCGTGTAATTTTACACGACATTGTCAAATACGTTTCGTATATAAATATACGAAATGTATTGAGTTATTTCGTGTATATTCACACGAAATATTAACAAATATTTCGTGTAGTTTCATACGAAACATATCTGACAGTCTGAATAATTCATACTTCCAAACATAAGAAACTGGAAAAATTCAAAGACCAATACAGCTTTATTGAAAAAAAAAATCATAAAAAATGGTATACTTTGCCATATTTCACATCACAAATCCAAACTTTCAAACAGTTTTTAATGATTCATACATACAAATAAAAAAGGCTCAATAAGTCAAATGATACACTCATACTATGACCTATTTCTTGAAACTCTTTCTTCGTTCGATGCAATTGAGAGTCGGTTGAATGTCTCTATCCGAGCTCTGTATGGCATGACCAAGTTACTTGCGCTTGCATCACGATGAGCCTCCCAATATAACGCCGCGATGGCATTGGGTAATCATTATCTAACATGTGCAAAGAATATAAAATGGTTTCCAATGTGTCCAAGCACAAGTGCTGCTCGCAAGGTGGTCCTACTCCTTGTGGTACGCCACCGGAAGGCATGTGAAGCCACCGGTTGGGCCACAGTACGAGATGAACACCACATTATACCTCGTGGCAATGATGTGCCCTAGCTCGGGAGGGTCATATAATAATACTCAGGAGCCGGGGAGGAATAGTAAGCAATGCGACGTAGAGCTCGTCCATACTAGTCCAAGATATAACTCTCGATAAAGCTCGCGTCGACTATGCAGCTCAAGGCAACAATCTGCGGACTTGAGGCCACATGTCCTCATCTCCGTATATCTGCGCAGCCTACGGCTCTATAGCCACAATGTCCATCACCCTCACATCTGTGATGCCTTCAATAAATGGGACCACGAAAGGCATAAATGACATAGTATACCTGCAAGTATGTAGACTAGTGACTTGTCCATTTCCCTTTCCACGACCCCGACCCCGACTCCGACCCCCGTCCCCGTCCTCGCCCTCGACCTCGTCCCTTCCCACGAGTTGAAGAAGCTAGTGGTGGAAGAGACGTAGGAGTAGTAGGGCTAGATGGTGTAGCTGTTTGAACCTACTTTCGGATTGGGCGTGGACTTCAAAGAGTTTGAGTCCCACGACATCATACCCGATTGGGTTGATGCAATGAATGTAGATCTGCACTGCCGCCGGTGGAGGGTGGTGTAGTGGGGACTCCAAAATATCCGTCTCGTATGCTCCCAATGCGAAAGTATTCTCGAACCGGCGGTCCGGGGTTTATTTGCCTTTGAAATATGAGGTGGCTCGAAGCATCTCTCGGTTTGTGGATGTAGCTCTTCATTTATCGTTTGGAATAACTTTCTCTTGATCGGTTCGGAGTGCGTTACGTACTTCGTTCCACACAGCCTACAAAAGAATTTTCATTGATCGAAGACCTAGTTGACAAGTACTGCTCAATGTCCAACTTCTTCCAAAAAGCATGAATCGAAGACAACCCAATCCGTCCCCCAGAGCTGTATGCGTGCAATCTCGTATCGTACGGAAGTCCATGTGTTCGCCTAACATAACACCCACATTACGAGGGATCCACGACATTATCCCCACTACGAGACCGCTCTTTTTGATGATGTCCAAGGCTACATTTGACACTCGCCCCAATATGTCCCGATAAAGATTACAAGTCTTCATATCAACCGGAATTCTGCTCTTTGCCATCTCCATGCTAGCTTTGATTTTTATTATTTGAATTTCCATGATCTCGTGAGCAACTTTGAAAATTGTGTCAAAAGTAGAAGAAGTACTTCCCAACGCATGCTTCAACTCGCTATGCTCACTCTCGGATCTGTTCGTGGTGTGGGTTCCGAAGTGTAGCAACGTATCCGTATGCACGTGACAGAATATTTTGTGAGTATGGAGTAATCCACGTATCGCGGAGATAGCTCAATAAAGCAGGATAAGCAAGAAAACGTTTAGAAAACCGTTGCCAACGGGTGTTCCATTCTCCAGAAGTAGCGGCCGATATTCTTGCATTGAATTTATTCATGAATGCTTTTGCGAATTCCGAGTTCCCAGTATGAGCCAACGCCCTCTTTCGAACATTGACTTCTATATGCCTTCGACACAAATGATGTGCGGTCTCGGGAAATTCTCGCTGACAAAGATTAATGAAAGCCAAGTCTCGATCAGGTGAAGAAAACTGTTGGCATGTTGGGAGGATGAAAAAAGACTACGCAAATTTTTGAGTGCCCACGCAAAATTATCGGTCTTCTCATTTGGAGAAACGCATACGCAATTGTGAAATTCTTCCCGTGGAAGTAAATCCCAAAATATGTAGGAATGGCAAACCATAGCCGGTTGGTGTTGTAAGTGCAATCACCTAGTAGGATTTTAAAGAGAAACAGAGTCGACAACAAATACAGAATTACATTTCGTGTACTTATATACGAAATTGTACATTTTATATCGTGTATTTTTACACGACATAAATGATACCATTTCGTGTATGACCACACGAAATATAGTCTTAAAATTATATATCCTTTTCGTGTAGTTTTATACGAAATATGAACATATGTTTCGTATAAAAATACACGAACCAGAGGGCAAAATTTCGTGTATAACCACACGAAATGAAGTCTCACGAACAGATGTATGCGAATGCAGTAAAAAACACATTGAAAAAAATTCACAAAAATTTACCTTGGACTACGTATGGAAAGCAGTTGAGCATATGCGATGATAGTGGGTGAGAGAAGAATACGTCGCCGATGATGCCACTGTCCTTGGCTTTCCTCGTGAATACAATATATTGCTTATCGTCGAGTAATTTCATGAATTGTTGCAGCGGTGATCTCCCCGCTCGTTCCCTTGCTTTCAACTTCACGATGGCATTATGGACGTGTGTCCCGAGTACTCACATTCTTCTTATCCTTCTTCTTTAACATTGTGAGAATGTTATTCGGACGCACGGACGATTGACTTGCGTACACACCTCCTCATACTCATCTTGTGACAATTTCCCGAGCGGATGACCTTCCTGATACGTTGGAAAGTCATGATTATGAGAACCATGCTTGACAACATAACCCCATAACCCAAGACCCATATCTTTGGCCCGAAGTTCAAACTTGCACCCAATCCTGCCTTTGCTAGTTAGCCTCTCGATTTTTAGATTTGCCAGGCCTATACTTGCCACCAAAATGACATATAATCTTTGCGTAGCCTTGGATATTCCCACTAGTCTTTCTCGAATCTTGTATAACAAGTGTTAAATTTTGAAGGGCCGCAATACTCCGTACGTGTTTTAGAAGTTCATCTCTATTTTCAAATAATTGTGATGTCGTGAATTGATCACTCAAATCCGGATATTGACCCTGCAAATTATAGTTGCATAAATAACTAATCAAGCAAAAATTTCAAGATTGGATTTTTATTCGAATGTGTATTTCAAGATTGCATTTTTATTCTAATGTGTATATGGAACATTGTCAATAGAATCCACATATGACAAAGATAAGATAGTAGCATATGAACTTACTTCATTGGAGCTTGGATTTTGATTTTGATGCGGAGAAGGAGATGAAGGTTGTGGAGAATCTTGATTTGGTGCCCTTTCGTCTTCTTCTTCAAAGATAAATTCTATATCATCAAGGTTAATATCATCGAAACAATGTGAGGAATCCATAATATGATTGTAAGAACTTGGATAATGTGTGTTATTGAATGGTGAATGGGGCTGTGATGCAGTATGATGGGATAAATATGAGTTTTATTTTAATTAATTGTTATTTTATTAGTATTTTCGGAATTAAATGTAGTAGGATGATTATAAGAGGTTTTAGAGTAGATTTAGCATTGATTTAGTAGTTTTAGACTTCTATTAGGTTACCTTATAGGTTAGGCTTTATTTTAGGAGGATATTTCTTGTTTTCTAAGTTTTATGAGTGCTATAAAATAGCCTCAAAGTTGTAATCCGAAAATCAGACTTTGATATTTGATTTTATGAAATATAGTTTTGCTTTGAGCAACTATCATTGAGGGTTTAAATCCCGTCTTGTATTCTTTAAATTCCGTTCAGTCATTCCTCTCATTCTCATATAACTTCGGTTCTTTCTATCATTTGGTATCAGTTTCCTGGTTGTTTTGATGGCTGAACGAAGGCGTGGTCGTGGTATTCATGGTGTTCGTAGTAGGGTTCGTGCAGCGAATCCCCAGGAATACGATCCTCATCACGAACGTGGACTATATGAAATCAAGAAGGACGAACTGCGAAGAAAGATTCAAGATCTCAAACTTCGTTTGTTGCGTTCCGAGATTCGAGAACTCCAAAGATATTTTGATCGGGTGGAGGGTCGACGAATCCAACGACAACTAGCGCAGTTGGAGGACTCGATCTCGACGTATCGTCGATGAAGAGGGCTCGGAGTCGGATACTGTGGTCCGATGATGATGAGGATATCTATCCTTTCGATCGTGATCAAGAACTTGAGTGCAAGAGAGAGGCCGATCCTCTGACTCTTGACGAGTTTTGTGACCGATTGAATCCTGTTCCCGTGGATTGCTTTGTTGATTCAACGGGTTCCGACGTTGTCATTGATTGGTCAAAACCACCAATCTTTGATGACGATAATTATGAAGATGATATTGAGGGTTTTGACCCGGCCAGAAGCCATTGTGTTGCAGGAACACAACCTGGGAGCAGGTTGTGATTTTCTGGGTTCATCTATTTTACTGAAAGTAGGTATTTTTGGTTCTTATTGTTATGAGGATCCCTTTTATGTTAAAGTTCCGTTTATTTCGCAATCTGGGTTATTCAAGGTTTATTCATTGAGAGTTTTTTAGTAAACGGATGGACAGATTGGATGGATGTGATGAGAAGTGCTACTAAGTATACAGTTCGAAGACGTTTGAAGCTTAAGTTTTCAGAGATATTTCCGAAGAGCAACGACTCAAATTCGAGGTCGAATTTTTCTAAGAAGAGGAGAATGATGCAGTATGATGGGATAAATATGAGTTTTATTTTAATTAATTGTTATTTTATTAGTATTTTCGGAATTAAATGTAGTAGGATGATTATAAGAGGTTTTAGAGTAGATTTAGCATTGATTTAGTAGTTTTAGACTTCTATTAGGTTACCTTATAGGTTAGGCTTTATTTTAGGAGGATATTTCTTGTTTTCTAAGTTTTATGAGTGCTATAAAATAGCCTCAAAGTTGTAATCCGAAAATCAGACTTTGATATTTGATTTTATGAAATATAGTTTTGCTTTGAGCAACTATCATTGAGGGTTTAAATCCCGTCTTGTATTCTCAATTCCGTTCAGTCATTCCTCTCATTATCATATAACTTCAGTTCATTCTATCAGGCTGCTGGTTTAACGCTGCTGGTTGCGTTTCGTAATAGCTGCTGGGACGAAAATATGATTGACGGCGTTTAATATAGCTCCTGGTTTAACTCGTTTCGTGTAGAAATACACGAAACAAACTACGCATTGTCGTGTAATAATAAACGAAATCATAAAGAGGTTTTCGTATAATAACACACGAAATATGAAGCAATAATTCGTGTATTTTCATACGAAATTCATTTGAGCAATATATTTCATCTATTTATTTTTTATTTAATTTTTTTCTAGATTCTAAATGACATTTAAAATGTTTTTCATCTACATGAGTTTCCTCAAAATCCAAATGGAGATTGAGTTACAAAATTTTGCCATTATTTAGGGTGTTTAGGGTTTTCTGTGTCCCGATCTTGCCAAAAATGGTATACGCCTACCTCGTTTATTTTTTTTTAATTTTTTTCTAGATTCTAAATGACATTTAAAATGTTTTTCATCTACATGAGTTTCCACAAAATCCAAATGGAGATTGAGTTACAAAATTTTGCCATTATTTAGGGTTTTTAGGGTTTTCTGTGTCCCGATCTTGCCAAAAATGGTATACGGCTATCAAAATGCACGTCGAGATAGGCAAGGGGGACATCCTAGGGATCCTCTGCTGGATAGCGAATCGCTCGGTCA
Organism: Adenophora triphylla var. japonica; assembly: GCA_022495995.1. Taxonomy (NCBI): domain Eukaryota; kingdom Viridiplantae; phylum Streptophyta; class Magnoliopsida; order Asterales; family Campanulaceae; genus Adenophora; species Adenophora triphylla. The sequence goes on along the minus strand of JAFEMH010002669.1, from coordinate 26,093 downwards.
CCGGCCAGGCATATACGCCTCGGTGATGTCTAAGAAGCGTATAACACCTACGAAGTATGAAACCGGTAAAAGCGCATCCACCCCGGTACCATAAGGCGTCCAACATACCTATAACTCACTTTGTTAGCAAACATGAACAGAATACTTTGATGGGACGGAGGGAGTATAACAATTTAAATATAAAAAGCTCGCCCTCTCAGCGGGCGTCACATGCAGGGTGCGCGAAACTCGAAGCGGATGCTCCCGTCTCACTGCCCGGCTACATCGGTGCGTGACCGTCTCGGGCTCACAGGCTGCCCCTCACGCCCAATCCGGGCTCAAAGTCGCCGGAAGTCCGGGAAGTACTCGTGATATCCAGGCACGAAAAGTATTTTAGAAATATGTCAAAAAAGACGATACTGTTTAGGGAAAAAAAAAAAGGAGTAATAAATAAATATTAAATATTACCTCTAGGAGAGTCGAAACAGCCTCCCATCTCGAGCGCATCCGGATACGGACGCCTTTCCCAACTCGCGATAGATGTACGCCAAAGCCGATCCCTGTGCGAGCCGCCCAAATCTCTCGAAGATCCGTACGCACAGGAAAGATAAGCCTGCAGTGCATCTTATCCCGACTCTTGTCCCACAAACGGTGCCAGGCAACCCAAGAGGAACAGGAGATAAGTGGATGCACGCCGGTCATCCGACATGTACGAACGGGCCTCAAAGGCAAGACGGAGCTCACGTAATGTGTAGGACGTGCCCTCGGCGGCCGATGAGTGTCTCTCGTATTCAGTATCCGGCGTAGGTCGGGCTGCGGATCCGCCGTCCTAACAGAAAACCCGCATACCGACACCTTTATAAATTGTAAATGAAGAATATGTCATATGCAATAACCAAAGCTCTACATATTGAAAATGAAAAATATAACAACAATATACCTAGAATATGAGTGACGTCTATGCATCGTAATCGTCATCTCCTCACGGCATGTGAAACGTGTTAGTCTCGTGAGACCACCGTTCCACAAATGCCGAGCCAGCCGCCGAGCTAGTCCGGCGAATGGTGGTATCATGCAGGTGATGGATACGTAGCATCGATCCGCAGCCAACCATGCTCGATCATCCTCGGCCGATCCCATCACGCGAGAACTGTTTAAAGATTTATAATTAACAATTTTTAGAATTTCACAATAATGATTACATTAAAACCAATGTTTCGTCAAAGTTTATTTTTGTAAACAAATAGCTTACCTATCGAGATCTTTCTTTGTCACAGTATGGAACTTCACCATTGGTATTGGCTAGTGGGGTTGCCCCAATCTCTCGGGCTCGGTGATGACCGAACCCGTATAACAAATCACAAACCTCGGGGGCCGCCACTCCGGGTCGCTCACACCGCCGTGATGGTGGCTCTCTCCTCACCCGCGCCCGCACCCGCACCCGCGCCCTCGCCCTCCTCCGTCCCGCCCTCTGCCCTACAGCAGCGTCCCGACCCTCCTCCTCCCATGCCTCAATGGCCTAACATCACGTCTCTCCGCCTCCGCCTCCGCCTCCTCCTCCTCCTCCGCCTCCTCCTCCTCCGCCGCTCCTCCTCCTCCTCCTCCTCCTCCGCTCTGCCTCCGTCGCCTCCCCCTCCTCCGTCGCCTCCTCCTCCTCCTCATCGTAGTCGAAACTAAGACCTCCGCATCCGCCTCGGGAATACCCGTCTCATCATAAATCCTCGGAGAACTCTCGTAAGCGAAAACTTGCTGTCATGTTTCTTTTGGTGCGTCCGGAAATTTCGTGCCGCCTCTCGGCCTTCCTCTTCCCGTTAGACGCAAATATACGTTCACGTCCCTACAAATTTTTTTAATAAGATAGTTAAATATAACAGTTCACAGTTCACATTTCGTGTTCCTATACACGAAATGTAGTGAGTTATTTCGTGTAAATTCATACGAATCATATGGAATCATTTCGTGTATAGGCATACGAAACACAATGAAATAATGTTTAGTTCATTTCGTATGACTATACACGAAATGCTAAGAACAATTTCGTGTACTTTTCATGCGAGATATAATGACCAGTTTCGTGTATAGGCATACGAAACAAACTAAACATTGTTCCATTGTGTTTCGTGTGTCTATTTACGAAATTTTTGGAACCAATTCGTATAATTTTACACGAAATGTCATGTGAAACGTAACGTGTAAAATTACACGAAACAATCACATTCCAAAACATATTTCGCAATACAATTTCAAACCCAGTTCATCCATGGAAACAACAAATTCAAACCCAGTTCATAACATCTCATTTTAAAACCCAGCTCATCAAACTAATTTTTGAGTAATAATGATACTCTCTTTGACCTAAACTCCAAAAAATCGAGGCCGGGGAGGGAGGGATTACCTTCTTTACAGGCACGGTGGTAGACGATGTTCCGGCGGCCATGGCAGCGGCGGTAGCGGCGGCGGAAGCGCCGGACTTAACTGCCGGAATTTTCATTCTCACCATTGCGTCGTTCGTCGTTCGTCGGTTCGTGTACGAGAGAGAGAGAAGAGAAGCTTGAACGTTGGAGGGAACGAGAGGAATGAAAAAAAAAAAAAAATTATATATAAATGGGCATTTTCGTCATTTCCATGTGCCTTGCATTTTTCATGCCTTGCAAATAAAATTCGCCCCCAAAAATAAAGTTTCGTTTCTAAATTTGAGTATTTAAAATAAATAAATTTCCAAAATTTGAGTGAAATGGGGGGTGGGGATGGGCTAAAGACTAGCAGTCATTTGTGTGATTCTTATTTTCATTAGGGGATAGCAATGGGAAGGAAATTTTATGTGGGATGGAGGGATTAGTTGTATACCAACTGCAATAAAGAGAAACAAGAACGATAGGTTTCGTTTCCGCCAATCGACCTACATATGCAACGCACTTTTGCATTTTTTCATATAATGCAACATACTCTATAGTGACCGATAAGGGTAACGTACTTTTGCATTCGTTATCAAATAATGCAACGAACTATTTTTTAACTTACGCGCTAAAAATTTAGCGGAGATGTTGACGTGGCCCTGACATGTCAGCACCACATTACCAAAATCACGGCCATGTGTGGCGTGTCATTGAAGTGGTGCTGATGTGGCACTGGCGTGGAAGTGACACATCAGCATCCCCGTTAGATTTTTATCCCCGTTAGATTATTGATGTTGTAAGTTAAAAAAAAAGTCTGTTGCATTATTTGATAACGAATGCAAAAGTACGTTGTCTATATTTATCACTAACGAGTACATTGCATTATTCGAAAACTAGGGTAAAAGTAAGTTGCATAAGATAAGTTAGTAATTATTCCGTTTCCTTTAAGATGCAAAAAACAGAGAAAAGGATATATTCAAATCCAAATGTACAAACAAGGAGTGATATCTTGTTATAGCCAGAATAATTTTCCAATGCAATGGAGATTATTTGTTCTGCCTGTAGCATGCATTTTACCGAAAGAGACGTTAAGAGAATTGTGCTAGTCCAAACATTAATACAGTAAACCATGATAACACTCGAAGAGTTCTTCACATACAAATGCATATTCAAACAATTTGTTTCAACAACAATGGGTACAAAAATAAATAGATAGTAAGAATAACTGCGATAACAACGAGAATGCTCAAACAGTTCAGTTATATATTTGATGCTGCTATGTTTTTCTGCATATCTTCAATTAATTGTCCTACAGAATCATAAGAAGAGCCACCATTCACCACTGCCTTCCTGCACTTTTCACTCATCTTCTTAACCCTGTTCCTCACCGGGCTGTCGATGTCCATTAGGCTCTTTATTGCCATCTCAATCACATCTGCCATCACCAACTCCTCACTACCAAGGCGGTAGTCCATTTTCAAGTCAACAGCCAATCCCAACTCCCTCACAAGCTGAAAAGCGTTTATCTGCTGTTCAGCATACAAGGGCCAAGTTGCAATAGGAACACCATGCCATAGGCTCTCCAAGGTAGAATTCCACCCGCAGTGCGATACAAACCCTCCGATTGCTGGATGGGCGAGAACTTCCACTTGTGGGGCCCACCCGCACACTATTCCCTTCTTCTTTGTCCGTTCCAAGAACCCTTCTGGGAGCACTTCTTGGACATTTTCGTACTCGGTCGGCGCGACAATAATAATGTTCCCTTTGGTTGGGGCCGGCGGATGGACCAAAGGAATCGTTGGCCGCTACCCTCAAGAGCTATAGCTATTTGCTTGAGCTGTGGAGCTTCGAAACTTCCTCTGCTACCAAAGCATAGGAAAACCACAGAGGACGGAGGCTGATCATCAAGCCAAGTGATGATCTCATCCCACTTTGACCTTAACCCTGTAGAATTACCTTTAACTTTAAGGTCGAGCAACGGTCCAACGGGGTAAACAGGTGGCAGTGGCAGTGCCATTGTCATGGATTGAATGGCATGTGGCTCGAGCTCAGCTAATGTATTTACGATAAAGCCCTTGGTTTCATTGAACCTTGTAGCATGATAAAGAAAGGAAGTGTATCCATGTTGGCTGAATGCAAGAGAAGGCAAGACACTTGTTGGAACTGTGTTTGCATAGCTTGATACGGTTGACTCTTTGTCTGACGGGTCAAACTGGACTCCAACTTGGCTATGGCGGGCAGGGAGGTACAGCATGAAACCTAGAAAAGCTGCACCAGATGTGAAGAAAAGGTAAGAAGGGACATTGAATTGTTGGGCCACATCAATCATGGAGGTGCAGAAAAAATCCACAACTATCCCAGCTAGCTGTACTGAATTGTCAGACAGAATTTCAGTCTGGATGGCGTGTTCAACGTTTGACTTATGACACTCAATGTAATCAGATACAAATCCCTCGTATGACTTTGATAAAGAGGGTTGCTCAGTTGGAGGAGGGATATTGATGCATCTGATTCTATTATCTGAAGTAGGAGGTGGTGAGTGTACTTCAAAAGCACCAGATGGACGGATGACTAGGACAGCTACTGACAAATGCTCATCTCTATCGAGCAAGCACTTTGCAAACTCTAACGTCGATACGACGTGACTAATACCTGGTACAGGTACAAACACTAGCTCTGCCTGCTTCTTCATGTCTAGCTAGACAGCTTCTGTTCTATATTCCTTCTAATGTGTGTTTATGTGTGTAAAAGATGAAGGCTCTTCTTCAGTGCTTCAAGTATATTCAGGGCCCTAACATTTTAGGGGCCCTGTTCAAAATTTAAACTTAGGTCCTTAAAAATATTTATCAAAAATAAAAAATAGTTTATGCTATATAATAATAATATAAAACTTATTTTCTAACATTTGAAGTACTAAAATCTCTAAACATTTATGAAACTTTTATCTAATATCAAACTTTTATCTAAGTATCACCCATCTAACATTTTTATTAGATAAATGATTTGCGGGAAAAAAAATTAGTAGACAAACATCATAGAAAATTTAGCTTTTTTAGCTTTTGTTTTGGTTTTGTTGTGAAAGAACTATCAAAGATTATTTATTGCCTAGTTGGAGTGAAAGATCTATAAATTATATTTTGTCTAAATGAACACATAAAATAGAAGGCTAGCCTAAATAAAATACTTGTACATAAATTTTTGATACATAACCTAATACCCCAGTCCCAAATTAAATATCCATTTTTTTTTCAAATTTATTCTGATTTTTTTTATCATTCATTTTGGAATTGAGACAAAATATTGAATTTTTATCTAATTGAACTCAAAAAACAAAGCTAGTTTTTTTTTTTTGAAAATGGGCCCTTCAAAATTTTGGGGCACTGTGCAATGACTCTTCTTGCACATGCCATTAGCAGGCCCGAGTATATTAAGGTCTCCACTGATCAGATTCGTTTTCATTATTTTGCTTAGTCAACTGTTCTGCATTTTATTAAAATTATTACTCCGCATCATTTTCTTTCTTTAATTGAACCCATGTTCGACAGCCTCTCAAAATTATGTCCTTAACTGTTTACTCTAATCTCCCTTTAATTTTCATCTTCTTCACATGTACTCTACGCTTTACAACATTGTACTATAATTAATATAACTCAACTTGCTATGAATCTGAGATCGGACTTCCCATTGAATAACTAAATTAATATTGCCAGTGTTCCGAACATGATGGGCTTCTCTTACTAACGTTGACATCAGTGATCAATGTCATTTTCCTGTACCGGCATATGGTATTGATATATACCAAAGTGTATAAGAAGTGGTAATATACTCAATAAGCATAATCAACTGTGATGAAATTGCCTTCAGTTATTCTGATTTATTTCTTTAATTAAGACTCATTTTCTAACTACAAAATTTTTGTTCGTAAATGTTTAGTCTAATCTCCATATAATTGTTATGTTTTTCGATTATAATATTTTTCCTATCTCTCCATTGACAAACATCATTTCGTACAAATACAACTCAACTTGCAATGTATCTGACTTGTCATTGAATAACTAAATGGTTTTCATTTTCATCCATTGAGGTTCATTGTCCTTTTCTCTCTTTAGAATAAGTTAAGGTCAAGTTGTCCAAGTCAAAGGCCAAATTATTGATCACAAATATGTCTACTTGTTGATTAAATAAATTTTCTTTAGTTTTAATGGCCTTATTACATAGACTGTTGATGCATTTTACCCTAAATCATAATATCATTTACCCATTTTATCTCCCCAAAAAGTGGTTACATGTTACGCGTTTGGCAATATAATGGTTATAACTAAACTGATTGGAAGAGGGACATAGATCAAAAGACAGTTCATTAAAGGATTTAGCCTAAATAACAAAATTACCCATAATTAAGAGACTTCTGATGCACTTTTGCCGAAATACTGTTTTCCTTGCATTGCATTTTCATTTTCTCTATTTTTTTTTTTTTTTGGGAATTTTGCAGCTAATCCATTTTTGTAATCAGGAATGATCAATCCTTACATTTATGTTTAAGTGAGAGAAAAGAAGCAATCACAAAAGTAGACATGCCTAGGATTGGAAAGATGAGGTCAAAGAGAACTACTCCCTTACTCAGCTGGAGCCTATGAAAACTGTGAGGAGGAAGATGGTGGAACTAGGAGTTATATGTTGTTGATCTAACCTGCAAAACCTACCTTCAGTAAGTTACTCTGTTCCAGAAAACGCACAGTACTGCTCCGTCTGATGCTCGGACTTTTTGGTTTACCCCGCCGTACCCGTGTAGGACACTCCTATTTTAGTCTTGTTGACAAGGGTCCGGCGGGGTAAACCGAAAAGTCCGAGCATCATAGCTGCTCCTCCGTCCCAAAATGAATGACCAATTTTTTTCAAATTTGCTCTTATTTTTTGGTCATTCGTTTTGGGACAGAGGTAATAGTTTTATGCAGTTTAGTTTGTAAGCAAACACTTAAAGAACATTCAGTTGCATGTCAGACATTTTCCATACGACGAGCCATTTCAGAATGCTAGTTTGCTAGGTTTCTTTTATAATTTATATACAGAGAAAATGTATCTTTAGATAGGCTGTTGCATTGAAAGACGGTAATCAAACCGGTAAAGCAAAATGCTAGATCACAACTCATGACAAATGCAATACAAACAATTTATATCAACAATAACCGGTACCAGTGCACAATGATAGTATGCATCATAACTGCGATTTCCAAAACACTCAATTATCTATAGGTGCTATGTTTTTCAGCAAATCTGTAATCAATCCTCCTACAGAATTATAGGAAGAGCCACCATCCTCCACCGCCTTCCTGCTCTTTTCACTCATCTTTTTAACCTTGTTCCTCACCGGATTGTTAACGTCCATCAGGCTCTTTATTGCTCTCTCAATCACATCTGCTGTCACCAACTCCCCGCTACCAAGGCGGTAGTCCAATTTCAGGTCAACAGCCAATCCCAAATCCTCCACGAGCTGAAAAGCGTTTATCTGCTGTTCAGCATACAATGGCCAAGTTGCAATAGGAACTCCATGCCACATGCTCTCCAGGGTAGAATTCCACCCGCAGTGCGATACAAACCCTCCGATTGCTGGATGGGCAAGAACTTCCACTTGTGGGGCCCAACCACACACCTTTCCCATCTTCCCTGTCAGTTCCAAAAACCCTTCTGGCAGCACTTGTTGGATATTCTCATACTCAGTCGGCGACTCTAATGTCTCCTTTGGTGGCGGACGGCGGATGGACCAAATAAACCGTTGCCCGCTGCCCTCAAGAGCTATAGCTATTTGCTCCAGCTGTGGAGCATCAAACCCTCCTCTGCTACCAAAGCATAGAAAAACCACAGAGGATGGAGGCTGGTGATCAAGCCAAGTGATGATCTCATCCCACTTTGACCTCAAACCTGTCGAATTATCTTTAACTTGGAGGTCGAGCAGTGGTCCCACTGGATAAACAGGTGGCAGTGCCCTTTTCATTGAGTGAATGGCATGGGGCTCGAGCTCAGCTAATGTGTTTATGATAAACCCCTTGGTTTCATTGAACCTTGTACCATGATAAAGAAAAGAAGTGTATCCATCCATGTTGAATGCAAAAGGCGGCAACACTTTTGTAGGAACTGGGTTCACATAACTTGGTATGATTGACTCTTTGTCTAATGGGTCAAACAGGGCTCCAACTTGGTTGTTGTGGACAGGGAGATGCAGCATGAAACCCAGAAAAGCTGCACCAGATGTGAAGAAGAGGTAGGAAGGGACATTAAATTTGTTGGCTACATCAATCATGGAAGTGCAGAAAAAATCCACAACTATCCCAGCAAGCTGCACTGAATTGTCAGACAGAATTTCAGCCTGGATGGCGTGTTCAACATTTGACTTATGGCTCTCAATGTAATCAGACATAAATTTCTCAAATGAATTTGATGAAGTGGGCTGTTGAGTTGGAGGAGGGATGTTAATGCATCTGATTCTAGTATCCAAGCTGGCAGGAGTTGATGACTGTACTTCAGATTCGCCTGGTTGACGGACAACTAGGATCGTCATTGACAAACGATTATCTCTATCGAGCAAGCATTTTGCAAACTCTATCGTTGATACAACGTGACTAATACCTGGTGCAGGTACAAATACTAGTTCTGCCTTTTTCATATCTAGCAGATAGTTTGCTTCTAAATTCCTTCTAAAGTGATCTTTGGGTCTTATTAAGGCCTCCAGAAAACACATTCATTTTCATCATCCATGTGGTGTCATTTTTTAAAAAATATTCTGATTTATTATTTCTTTATTTGAGACTTATGTTCTAACTACAATTCTTTTGTCCTTTACTGATTAATCTCCATTTACTTGTTATGTTTTACAATTGCAATATTTTTTCCAACCACTCCATTGACAAACATCCTAGACTACAAATACAACTCAACTTGCAATGAATAATTAAATCACTTGCTTAATAAGGCCCCCTGTGTCACCAATTAACACTTTCATTAGATGTTTCATGTTAATTACTTATATCCGTGGAATTTCGTATGTTCTTCCTGTAAAAGCTGATACAAGGATATATTTTTTTCATCAAGTTGTCTTTTCATTACATTGGTACATGTCAATATATACACAACAAAGGAGATCAAAAGTGCATAATCTGTGGAGTGATGTGAGTTGTCTAATTACAGCAAATGATATAGCCTAATTACAGGGATTGATATCTCTACAAATCCTATCATATTTACATATTCTTATAGTCAACAATGTAACAGAAAGTTGCTATGGAAGGTTGCATATGTTATGCACTAATACTTCCATTGTACTGTTCTCTCACCCTGCTACTAAGGTGGCTGACAATCCATTCCAGAACATAAAAAGAGAGAGAGAGGGAGGAGGCTAACATCCCTATCAAATTGTCACAAGACCTAAACATGTTGCATTTCCTTAGTCAAATAATGACTTTAGTTATCATTGTGACTTTTTTCTCCTTCAGTTAGTGGCAAAAAATATGCGCTTTCTTTTGTTCATCATCATTCATTTCAAGCTGTTAGGTCATGCAAAATAAAATAAAATTATTTCCCCGTATTCCTCAGCCAATAGATCTGTGTGTGTCTGCGTGTGTGTGTGTGTTATTTTTGCAAGATGTAGTATATGGATATGAAAAAAGATAACATTAATTATTAGACAATATAGCTACGCTGAAAGTCTTTAATTGAACTTGTAAAACAGAACAACTAGAGAAGTTGACATTAAAGAGTGCTTAAAGGAAACCATGATTAAGCATTTTATCTCCACGACAAATGATATCAAACTTCATCGCATGCACAGAAAGTAAAATGAACATCAAATTTAACTTTCTTTTGCTCGTTTATCTTTCAGCAAATCTTCAATCAATCTTCCCAAAGAAGCAGCAGAAGATCCCCCATTTGCCACTGCGTTCCTGCTCTGCTCACTCATCTTCTTAACCCTATTCCTCGCCGGGCTGTCAATGTCCATCAGGCTCTTTATTGCTTTCTCAATCACATCTGCCATTGCCACCTGATCCCCTATACCAGCACGATAGTCCATTTTCAAGTCAACAGCCAATCCCAACTCCTCGGCAAGCTGAAATGCGTTTATCTGCTGTTCAGCAGACAATGGCCAGGTTGCTATAGGAACTCCATGCCACAGGCTCTCCAAGGTAGAGTTCCACCCGCAGTGCGATACAAACCCTCCGGTTGTTGGATGAGCAAGAACTCCCACTTGTGGGGCCCAACCACACACCTTTCCCATTTTCCCTGCCCGTTCCAAAAACCCCACTGAAAGATGTATTTCCTCAACATTCTGATGCTCTGTCGGCATCTCAAACGACCCCTTTGGTGGTGGCCGGCGGATGGACCAAAGAAATCTCTGTTGACTGCTTTCCAGGGCAATAGCAATCTGCTCAAGTTGCTGATCATCAAAACATTCTTCTGAACCGATGATGGAGGCTGATCATCCAGCCATGTAATGATCTCATCATTCTTCGACTTCTCTTTAACAGTACCGAGACCAAGCAACGGTCCAATAGGATAGATTGGGATGACGTCATCATCTCTTCAACCTGGGATTTATTGGCCTCAATGAATTTTGACACCAACGTTCCCTTGTTTGATGAACTGGGTGGTGACCCAAACTTAACACTAGGGATGGCTCTATGCATCTGATTTGGGTATCAGAGGCAGCAATTGACTGTATCGTTGCATTCCTTTCAGAAAGAGTAGCAGCAGGTTGACAGATAACTAGGAGTGTGATAGAAAACCGATCATCTCTATCGAGCATGCACTTTGCAAACTCTGTAGTTACTATATGACTAATACCTGGTGAAGGTACAAACACTAGCTCTGCCTTCTTAATAATTAATATGATTATTAATCAGTAGTGTTCAAAGTGAGAGTGAGACCGCTAGGAATGTGCAGTCGAGTGAATAAGTCGTGGTTCGAGTTGTAGTTTTGACCTTGGTTGTTTTTTTGATCATATTGTTATATAATGATTAATGATTAATATATTCATTAATCATTTGAGACGGATAAGAATGTGCAGTCAGGAGTGAATATATTAATCATTAATCATTATATAACAATATGATCAAAAAAACAACCAAGGTCAAACTACAACTCGAACCCCGGAGTTATTCACTCCTGACTGCACATTCTTATCCGTCTCAAATGATTAATGAATATATTAATCATTAATCATTATATAACAATATGATCAAATTGACAATTATATTAATCATTAATCATTATATATGAATATGATCAAAAAAACAACCAAGGTCAAACTCCTGACTGCACATTCTTATCCGTCTCAAATGATTAATGAATATATTAATCATTCTTCTTCTTCTTCTTCTTCTTCTTCTTCTTCTTCTTCTTCTTCTTCCCAAAAGAGTATTAGCTAGTGTGTGTGGAGATTGCTATTGAAACTGTCAACAACAGATGAAGTCAAGTAATGTGTTTTATATCCAGCATGCATGTGAATTTGCTCTCGGGAATAAGTGAGTTACCCTTGTTTTGATGGAATTTCAAGTTCCCAAGATAAGAGTTGAGGATTTAATGACATCCACAGTAGTCTTAAAGACACTTTTTTCCCAGTATGATATTTCATTTTAATTTTTGTGATTAATTGGATTGAATTTTTATCAAGATTAATTGTCTCCGTAAAATATTAAAATTTGTTATTGATGTACAATTAAGAATATTATTAATTTTTAGAATTTCATGATAATCATTATCTTCCATAATTTTTGGTAAAAATTCAATCAAATTGATCATTAAAATCAAAGTAACACCTTTTATTTTGAAGTGATGGAGTACTACTTTTGATATATTTGCATTGTGGTTAGTTCCAAAAATGCAAAATATGACAGGAGTACTACTTTTGATATCTTTGAATTTTCTTTCTTTCTTATATTTCCATGGACCATAATGTCAGTATATTTGACTCCAAGGCTTGGCAGCTGATTTCCATATTCAGCAGATTTGAGGCATTTGGAGTACTAGAGGTAAGAGAAGCTACCTGAACATGGGTAAATTTCACTGCCTATCCCTCAGGTTTGGAAAGTTTCCTCTGGGCCCTTGAGGTTGGTTTCATCTCACTGCCCTCTTCTGTCAATTTCAAGTAAACTAAATGACTATTTTACCCCACAGTCCGCTGTGTTTGTCATCCTTGATGCACAATCCCTGAAGCATCGAGTAGCTAGTTGAAAGCACTTAAGAGTACATCTGACCCTCAAGTCTACAAAGAGGCAGCAAGATTACATGTATACTCCCACCGTCCTGGAATAAATGTTGCAGTTGACTGTCAATGTTTTTAAGGAGGATGCTTTACTAGTTTGTACATTACTTGTACAATTATAAAACTCCACAAAGTCAATTTCCTTATTTGGAAATACGACATTTATTTTGGGACGAACCAAAATGAAAAGTACGACGGTTATTCCGGGACAGAGGGAGTATATAGTTAGACATATTATCCGCACAAAAAGTCTTTAATTGAATTGGTAAAACAGAACAGCGACAGAAGTAAGTTCACATGGACGAGTGGCTTCGTGGAATAATGATACAGACTGCCTTGCATACAAAGAGAGTAAGATGACATTGTAGACACTTGACCATGAATTTATTTACTCTCTTTAAGAACGCTTCAAAAGTTCTAACTGTCTATTACTTGTATGTGTTTCAGCAGATCTTCAATTAATTGTCCTAAAGAAGCAAAAGAAGATCCCCCATCTGTCATTGCCTTCCTGCTCTTCTCCCTTATCTCTTTTACCTTGATTCGTACTTGGTTATCATCTTCCATTAAGCTCGTTATGGCTCTTTCAATCGCATCTGCCATCACCACCTTCCCACTACTAGCACGGTAATCCAATTTCAACTCAACAGCCAATCCCAGCTCCCCCGGACAAGCTCAAAAGCATTTATCTGTTGTTCTGCAAACAAAGGCCAAGCTGCAATAGGAACACCATGATATAGGCTCTCCAAGATAGAGTTCCACCCGCAGTGCGATACAAACCCTGTGATTGCTGGGTGCGCAAGAACTTGTACCTGTGGGGCCCAACCACACACCATTCCCACCTTCTCTGTCCGTTCCAAGAATCCCAGTGGAAGAGGTATTTCTTGTATATTCTGGTAATCGGTTGGCATCTGGAATGACTCCTTTGGTGGGGGCCGGCGGATGGACCAAAGAAAACGTTGATGACTGTTTTCGAGAGCCATAGCAATCTGCTCGAGCTGTGGAGCATCAAAGCATCCTCGACTTCCAAAGCAGAGAAAAACCACTGAGGATGGAGGCTGATCATCTAGCCAAGTCAAGATCTCATCCCACTTTGAGTTCTCTTTAACGCTGAGATCAAGAAGCGGGCCAACACGGTAAATTGGTGGTGGTGTCATCATCAAGGAGCCAATCGCATGGGGCTCGAGCTCTGCAAATGTGTTGATGATAAATCCCTTTGTTTCCTTAAACCTTGTACCATGATAAAGGAAGGCACTGTACCCATCCTTGTCAAACGCAAAGGTAGGCAGAACGTTCATAGGAACAGGATTTACATAAGTAGGTACTATGTGCGGAACATCTGACGGATCAAAGTGATCACCTCCAACTTGGTTATGGTGGACTGGGATGTAGAGCATAAAACCCAGAAAAGCTGCACTAGAAGTGAAGAAGATGTAAGCAGGAATCTTGAGGTCGTTAGCAACATCAATCATTGAAGTGCAGAACAAATCGACAACAATCCCAGAAAGTTGCACTGAATCATCTGACAGAATCCGAGTCAGGATCGCGTGTTTGACCTGGGACTTGTTGCTTTCTATGTAGTCAGAAACCAGCTTCTCCGGGGACTTTGATGAAAAGGGTGGCCCAAACTCAATAGAGACGGTGATGCAGCTGATTCGGATATCAGACGTAGAAAGTGAGTGTATCTTTGCTTCTATTTCAGGAACAGCACCAGGTGGACAGATAACTAGGATTGTGACTGACAAACGTTCATCCCTGTCGAGCAAGCACTTTGCAAACTCTGTCATTGATACAAAGTGACTAATACCTGGTGCAGGTATAAACACTAGCTCTGCTTTCTTCATCACTAGTAAACTACTTACGAAAGTGTGTGTTTGGGTGTGTGTGTGTGTGTGTGGAGACAGAGATTTCTAGATCATACAATACTGGCAAGAACAGATGAAGTGATGGAAATCAAGTAATGTGTTTTTTTCATGCTTTAGGCAGAAGGCGGCCAGAGTAGGTGAGATGGGTTTCTATCTTCATCCAGAATCTAAGTCAACCTTCAAGGTACAGTCTCTATCTCTTTGGAATGAGTAAAGGTCAAGTTGTTGCCAAGGCCAGGGCCAAAAGTAGTGAGCAAATATTCCCTCCTTCCCAATATAATCCCAATATAAAAGAGATTAATTTTCTTTTTGGTTGTCTCAATATTCAATATAAAAGAGATTTACCCAAAAAAGATAATGGAACCCACTTGTAATAATCATAACACAAACTTCCTATCTCACTTTCTCTCTCCTACTTTATTTTTTATACTCACAACACTTATATTTTCCTTAATTTAATCTACGTGCATTCACATTTAGTATCTTTTATATTGAAACGGGGGAGTATATATATATATATATATATATATATATATATATATATATATATAAATGGATAATGGGACCCAATTTTTTTTTACCTATTATGTATTCTTATTCTTATTAATATTATTAATTGTCATGTTGATTAAACAGTCCCCCCCCCTCCCATCTTAAAACGAGTTTCCATTTTTTATTCTTATTTTGTTATGATCAAGCAAAATGGAACTCATTATGAGATGAAAGGAGTTTTTTTAATATTATTAGAAAGAGAAAATAGTACAAAGGGTTGTGAACAAGATATCCTCCAAAAATATAAAAGGCAAATGAAAAAGGAAGAAAATTACAATTAAAAAGTGTTGACGCCACAACTTTTGGGGTCTCGGTATTTAGGAATATCTGGCTTGTATGAAATGATTATACCTAGAACACAACAAATACAAGAAGCACCGTTAGGCACCAAGCCAGGGTTGATTCCGGCTCATGCCCTCGGGTGTGAGTAAGACCTTTGAGGGTTTAATAACTGAGAATAAAACTTTGAATGTCTTAGTGTGTTGTGTGCTAGGGTTTAGACAATATAACTTACAATTGTGACTTACCTTGCCCAAGAGGACAAATGAGAGTATATGTAGTAAGAGGGAGTCGCTGGATGATGTCGCCGGGAGGAGATGTTCGCTTTTCGACCTAGGACACGTGCACGTGCCTGGCCGGCTCGCATAATAAAGCGAGGATTACCGTAGACGGATGTCTTTGATTAGACGAGGACACGGGAAGCTTGAAAGTTGGTGCAACGTCGTACGCATACGATGTGCGCCTAAGCCACCATTTAATGTGATAGTGACATGTCTGTCCCGATGTCGAGCCAGGTACGGACCTTTGCCTTACTAGCCTTGACTTTAATCGGGAGTCCGGTGATTTAACCGGAGTCTTGTATGAGACCGCGGTCAATTATGGTCAACACGGTCTCGATGGATGCGGTTATAGGTAATGGGGTCATGTAGTGCGGTCTCGATGGTCACAATCTTAGAGGTGCCACGTCATACTTGATATTTAGACCAGATCGACCATAAGCCCTGGCTCGAAAGGTCCGGCTCATCAGCCGACCCCTAGATTCAAGTGAGTAATCATTTATGGTCCGAGCGAAGAGCTATATATTTAAGGCTCCTGCCTACGACCTTCCGCCTCGCGGCACGAGTGTGCTGTATTTTCCCCGGATTTGCTTAGACTCCTCGTTACGGCGCACGTGACTGACACATGACGGAAGCTCGTAGAAGTCAGCGGAAGCTTTAGGATGCTTCCCTAATAAGCTTGCGTGGCCCTTTCGACCGTCGAAGCATCGCCGCGTGTCGCACGGAGGTAACGTCTCACGAATTCCAAAGGGCGCCATAAATGTCAACCGCCATTAAATTCAAAATTTTAAAGTTTTCGCCGGTTCATGATTCGAGAGAATATGGTTTGTGGGCTAATTAATACGGGTCGACCCGTATTGGTTGGCCTATAAATATCAAACCATTCTTCCCTTTTGCTCTTTTATCACCTTCCGAGCTTGAAACTGCATCTAGAGAGAAAATTTTACACAGCTTCCTAAAGCACTTTCCTCGTTCTTTCCTTCTTCGTAAGTGATTTAATCTTCTTTCCTTGTTCTTATCTCTTGCTCCCTTTGTCTAAGATGACTTATAGGATGGAGCGTCCCGTAGAGTTAGGAGATGACACCACCCCTGATACTTTCGCCGTCAACAAGAAGTCCGGTGGAATTTACAGAAAGGTTGCTACTTCTTGGGTTAAACTATCCCTCGAGGCCTTCAAGTATTTCTCACTCAGATATGACTGTGAAAATTGGGTCCCACCCTAGTTATGGGAAGCCAAGAATAGGATGTACTTGTCTGGGGACATGCTAGTTTTAGGTGACCACCTTCATCTTAGAAATTTTGTGATGGGGGTGTTGAACAGGCTTTCCCGTGAGCGTGATCTAGCAGACTGAGCTCAAGAGCTGGTGAGGAGTGGGAAAAAGTGAAGCTGATGGATGAAATCGAGGTGTTTGTGGCCCCTGATGCCGCACCGAGCCCGAGGCCGACCCGGACCTCGCCTCGACCGCGGACCCTTCTGATTGTAGCTGAATCCCATCGCCCGCATAACAGGCCCAACCTAGAACGGTGGTGAATCTTGGGAGCAAAGCGATGACGAGCCCGCTGACATGGATGTGGATGGAGGTCGAGGAGTAGGGAGTCCTCTTCTGAGTCAACTTCTTATCTCTTTCGCTCATCTAGTAACTCAGAGACAGACAGAGGTCACGACCGCAAAATTCTAGACCGCACGGCGGTAGACACATCACAAATGGCGCTGAGATCGTGAATGCCTTTGGCCAAGGTCCCGAGGAGACCGCTGCTGGTCGTGTTAAGGGTCGCCGCCTCCACTTCTGTCGCGGTCAGAAGAAAAATAAAAGCGGACCCTGCAAAGCGGTGGAGGAGGAGCTATATACCACTTTTAATGTTGATCTCAACTCCTTCGTCTGCGGTCTGTAGGGAGGTGGAGCATAAGGGGAAACTGCGGCCAGAGACCGTGGCTGATGTTCGCGGGGATAACAGAGCCTGCATCTTTTATGGTGCCCAATTTGATAGCGGACTTAGGCTCCCTCTAGATCCCTTCATAGTTCAATTCTTGGATTTTAACGGATACCTCCCTATGTACCTAACCCCAAACACTGCTCGAGCCCTTGTCTCTTTCATTGTAGTCTGTAGGGTTCTTGGCTATAAACCTTCTCTTTCTGGGCTTTATGCCTAATACTCAAGCCAAATAACCAACTGCAATCTTGGCCTGAAAACTAAAAACAATTCTACCCATACCTTTTCTCCTCCAACCCATAAATTTGATCAATGGAACAAAAAGAATATTTTTGTGATCAAGAGCAGATTTGCGTGGAGCTTCCCTGCACTGCAGGCGCGACCCTAATTAGGATTTCGTCGGTTCTTACCCAAGCTCGTCCGAATCGGAGAGCCTCCAAGTAGCAATTGCTAAATACTTAGCCCAGCTCGTCACGGAGGGAGTTAGCCCGATTTTTGGACATGAGCGCGATAATGCAAATAACCCCATCGATTCACGCACGCGCGGCACCTCAAAGGGAAGGTAGCTACCATGCCCCTACGGTTTTTATGGAGCCCCTACTCCGCGATCCTGGACCGGAGAGTCCACGAGCTTTTGACTTTCGAGTCCAAGTGTGGACTCGCATGACGGGCGCGGCCTCGCGAGCCTCCAACTTGGATCGGTCTCTTGCTTCGCCTTTTATGAACCGACTTTCGCACTTGTCTTTTTTCTACTTTTTCAATTTTCTCGTTTTCGAACCGCGGCCTAATCATTTCCCATTCTTTAATGCAGATCTAGAAGATCCGACAATGGCCCCCAATGTTTCTCAACCGAGTCAAGGCGGCAAGTGGCGCGCCACTGCCAAAGAAAATAAGGCAAGGCAGGAGGTTTTAAAGAAGACTGCGGCTCTGGGGTTGGTTATGCCCGTTGCGAACAAATCATCTGGGAGCCTTCTGGCCGTTGCCCGCGGAGTACCAAAAGCAAAGGACCTCCCTCCGAGGCCGTAAGCTAGCTGTGATCGCAGTCCGGCTTCTGATCGCACATCAACTGCTCCATCCGATCGACAGAGGAAGCGCCTCAATCGATGCTGAAGGTACTGGAAAGGACAAACAATAGAGGGTCCTGAAGCTACCACTGTTCCTATCTTGAGCTCTCCAAGTAGATCGAGCTCAATCTGCGCCAACACCTATCCTATAAAGAATATAGATGCTCGTGAGGCTGCCTGGAGTTTGAGCAACGAGATCGGGAGGTTCCTCTGCTCAAGGTGCGGACCTATATTCTCGTAAAGGCCACAACTCGCGGTGGGGTTCGGGTCTTTCGAATGTGCTCTATTCTCCTTCTACGAGAATGTAGGGCCAAGCCGAACGCCCGCTCTCGGGCAGAAACATCGGGCTTAATGGCCACGGAGGTACTTCGATGTTTTCTTTATTCCTCCTTTTTTTTCCCGACCGCCGACCGGGTTTCTTTCTTTCGATGGCCAACAACGCCGCGAGGATCCGTGAGATCACGGATGAGCAGTGTCGCTCCATTAGTGACAAGAACAAGACCTCGGGGAAGGCTTTGGAGGAGGAGGCCTCAGTCGTGGTTCAAGGAGAAAGAGAGCGGCCTCAAACATTTCGTGAAAAACACGATGAGGCATTCATATCTTCGGGAGAGGGCCAAAGGCACGCGGATGAATTCCACGGGAAGAAGGAGCAGGAGAAGCAAGCTGAGGAGTGTGCGAGCAAGCCGGATGCCGCCAAGAAACAAGTCTTGGATTTGGAGGCCCACGTTAACAAATTATCTCAAGAGTTGCTTCCTCCGGCGCTCCGCCAGAGAAGGATGCCTAAATCGCCGCCGCCCGCAAGGAGGCTGCCAAGAGTTTAAAAACTCCCAAGAATATAAGAACGAGATCTTGGCAGAGTGCTCTTCACTGTTTGATGCTGCCTACAAGCCACAGCTACGGAACTTTGCACGCCACGGCAAGTTTATCATGGAACACCGGCCATCATCGTTCTTTGATTGCCACCGATCCGGAATGCCCGCCGGCACGCACCGGTCCCTCTCGGCTCAAGAAGATATTGATAACCTGACGCAGCAAAGATCCTTATCTCGCCTCTCGTTGCCGCGGTCACCGCCCCCACCTCATCGATTAGCTTGATATACCGAGGTGGGGTGAGGGAAAAGCTATCATTGGAAGCCGCCGCCGCTGCCTATTTCCCAACGGGACCGAGGTTATCGAGCTATTTTTATCGCGGTCAACTCCTACTCCTTCGACTCCGCTCGACCTCCTACTCCGCATCCCGCCCCAGAGGTTCATCCAACTCCGAGTCCGCTTCAACCCGAAGCATAGATATAGGATTTTCTTTTTGAACTTTTTGTTTTTTCTTTTATGTAATAGATTTAGGTTTTTGTAATTTCCCTTATCTATTAATGAAAGATCTTGTTCAATTGCATTCATGCCTAGCTCTCTTGAAGTTTTTGCACTTTGCGAATACTTTGTTTATGAAAAACTTGATCAATTTGTATTCTTGCTTTTCCTCTTTCGAGTTTTTGTGACTTGTGAATGTTTTTACTTTACTCAATGTTTGGCCGCGGGCACCGCCGTGCCTTTGTTAGTTTTTAGGCCGCGTTACGAGTTTATAATTCCTTGTGAAAACCCATGAGTTTGCATGGGAATTAGCCTTTTTCAATATGATCACAATTTGTTACGGCCTCTTAGACTTCGAGGTTTTGCCTCTAAGATGTATTCCGGGCTCTAACCGCACATCACTTTCGTCCATACTCACCTTAGTGACTTGCGCGGTCTAGACTTCGAGTCCATGGCGCTTTTCGAAAGAGCCAAGGCAAGCTTCTTTCATATAGGCATGCGTAATGTGGTCGTGAAGCTTAGTCCGCGCATCTTCAGTTGTGACCGTGCCGGCTTCCGTATCCATGTTTATGGTTTACACGTTGACTCTTTAAGTCTTGTCGCACCGTTGTAAGTGGCTTAATTTAGGTCGTTTTAAATACGTGCACGCGGTCCGCAGCCTCGCCGAGGCTACCGCGCATCGCCAGTGGCGTGACCGTATTGGCGTCCGTATCCGTTTCAAGGGATTTTACGCGTATAGACTCTTAGAATCTTGTGGCGCTTGTAAGGGCTCAATTTTGGCCGTTTTACATACGGCATACGGCCGCGGCCAATAAGGCCACATCGCATCGCCAGGCGTGACCGTGCCGGCATCCGTTTCCATACTGATGGATTTCGTGCATGCCCCACGGCATTCACTCGTAATTCAAGAGCGAGCAAATGTTTTTCGTGCTTTTCGAGTTATAAAGCTATACAAAATACATTATACTGTAACTTCTATCACCATTTTATAAACACTTGTTACAATTTTTTAGAAATAATATTTTCTAATATGATCGCTGTTCTAATCATTTTGAGGTCTCTCCCTCTCTTGTCCGCAATATGTAGGTCCCTTCTTCGATGATTTGAGTGACTTGATACGGTCCTTCCCATTTTTTGGGGGAGAGCTTGGAAACCGGGTTGGGTCCCTCGACTTCTACATTTCGCAATATCCAATCTCCCACTAATAAGCTTATTTTGTTAACTCTTTTGTCGTGATGTTTTTTGGCTTTCTGCTTGTAGTTAACCATTTTTTTCTCTAGCTTGCATCCTTTTTTCTTCGAGATCATCAAGATCGCACCTTTTGGTGGTCTCATTTTGTTTCTCGTCGAAGCGACTCCGTATGAAGGGAGGGCTACTTCCAACGGGGCTACGGCCTCCGATCCATAAGCGAGCGAGAAAGGAGTTTCACCTGTCAATTTCTTATAAGTGCGCGCACTACCCATAACACGGTCTGAAGCTCATCCAGCTATCGTCCTCCTCGTCCTTCTAAATTTTTCTTTAAGGCAGCAAGGACTAACTTGTTCGCGGCCTCAGTCTGTCCGTTTCCTTGAGGATAAGCTAATGCGGATCGGCGGTGTTGATTTTCATTCTTTCACATTCAAACTCGTGAATTTTGCTGTGAACTGAGTGCCATTGTCCGAGACTATTATTCTCGTATCCCAAATCGTACTAGATGTGATTGTGAACGAAGTTAATGACATTTTCTTCGAGATGGTGGCCAAGGCTTTCGCCTCTCGTCCATTTTTGTGAAATAATCAACGACCACCATCACGTATTTAACGCCTCCTCTAACGGTTGGGAAGGGTCATATTAGATCGATTCCCCATGTATCAAACGGCCACGCTGGGTACGTTTGCCTGGCTGATAGGAGTCGGGAGTCTAGGATGTCCGCAAACCACCGGCATTTGTCACACTTTCTCACGTATTCCTCTACATCCTTCCTTATGGTCAGTCGCAGAATCCTTGAAACTTAATTCGTATTAGAGTGCGCTGGGATCCTCGGATGACCGCCACGTACTCCTTCGTGGACCTCATATAGTAGATTGGTGACCATGCTGGGTTTTCATGCATCCGAGTAGATGCGGTGAATGATCTTCGTATAGCACTCCTTCTATGACCGCGTATTTCGCATACACCTTTTTATGAGTCTAGCTCTTGCTTGATCCTGAGAGGTTTCTTTTTCGATGTAATCCCCGATTTCATCTACCTAGTTCCTCTCTTGTCCTCGATGTTAATCAATTTGATCTATGGCCTGCTTCCACAAATTCGATTTGGCAAATCCCGCATTTAGATCCTCGATTTCTGCTCTGATTCCCGAAAGGAGGCTCCGCTTCCGCATCGACTTCTCTCATTATTTGGTTTAGCTCATAGTATTCAAAGCTTTTGAGAAGGGTTTTTGCTAGACCGCAGCATTTCGGCTAAGATCGGGTTATTCATGTCATACTCCCCTTTCGTTTGATTCTACTCATGAGCCGAGAGTCACCGTTTATTTCTAGACTCGAGACTCTCGTGTGTCTCCGGCTAGCTCCACGCTCGCTATGATTGCTTCATACTTGGCTCGATTGTTTCGATGCTTCAAACTTGAATCTCAAGGTTCTTACAAAATTTTCCTCGCATGGCGCGATCATACGCCCGCGCCATTCATTAACTTGCTCGCAGATCCGCTTTCAACGAATGTAGTCCATATTTCTTGTGGCCGCTCTTTCGTCGGGAGCTATTTCGGCTCGACTTTCGGGGCTTCCCGGGGTTCTATCCTCTTTCTTTTTCCCGCCGTCCGCAAGTTTGAATGATGTTTCGCCACAAAGTCGCCTAAAGCTTGCTCTTTGATGGTCCTTCTGAGAATAGAGAATAGGTGATTTGGAACTCAATGAGTTTTATAGACCAAGCTAACATTCTTCCCGAGGACTCTAGTTTATGCAAGACTTTTAAGTGGTGCTTCGAATACAAATGATAGGCGTGCGTAAAAATAAGCTCGAAATTTTCGAGCCTACAAGCAAGGCATAAGCTAACTTCTCTATATTAAGATAACGTGCTCTCTACGGCGAACAACGCCTTTAATACATAGTACATCGGTTTTCGGGAGTTGTCTTCCTCCCTTACAAGAACATCGGCTACTACTGTGTTAGCCGCTAAAAATAGAAAGTTTTCCTCAAAGACCGTCGAGGAGAGGGTCGCCTAAGGTATTTCTTGACTTCTTCAAAAGCCACCGCATTCCTCGCTCCATGCGAACTCGCTGGCCTTCTTCCCTTTCGAGAGTTTTCAAGAAGGGGAGGCATTTCTCTCGCAGATCGCGAGATGAAGTGGCCAAGTGACGTGATGCGCCCCATTTAACTTTTGCACGTCTTTTCACGCACGTAGGAGGTTTCATGTGTAAGAGCGCTTGAATTTTTTCAGGGTTTACCTTGATTCCGAGCTGATTGACCATGAACCCTAGAATCTTGCCCGCTTTTACCCTAAAGGCACATTTGAGGAGGTTAAGCTTCCTGTTGTTGCGACGCAAGTTGGAGAAATTTTTTGCCACGTCGACCTCGTAGTAATTTCTCCTTTGTCTTTATGACCATATCATCAATGTAGCCTTAAGATTTTTGCCTACCGGTCCTCAAGACAATGTCGACCATTCTCTCGATAGGTGGCTCCCCGCGTTTTTCACTCTAAAGTGGCATCATCGTGTAGCAAGATGTTTTACCCGCTGCGACGAAGGCTACATGAGACAAAATCTTCGTGAGCCATCTTGATCCGATGGTAACCAGTAGTATGCATCGATGAAACTCAAAACCCCGCGACGGCCATGAGTCCGCTGCGGTCAATTTGAGCAAGAGGGAAACAATCATCGGGACAAGCCTTGCTGAGGTCCGTGGAAGTCAACACACATCCTCCATTTTCCATTTGGCTTTTTCGCCATTACGACATTTGCTAGCCACTGGGATATGATATTTCTTTTATTATCTTGCTTTAAGCAGCCTTTTCCACCTCTTCCTTAATTGCGATCTTCTTTTTCGGAGAAAAGTATCTTGATTTCTCGGTGGATTCGTTTGAAGGAGGAGCTATTGTCAGCGATGGACGATCACGTCCTCACCGATTCCTTACATATCCACCACCCTCCAAGCAAGCACATCGCAATTCTTTCGAAGAAACACGATCAAGATTTTTCTTTCTTTCGGGGATGAATTTCGCATCGACCTTAACATTTTGCTCGGGTAAATGGATGTTGATTACCACTTCCTCGAGCTCGTTGTTTGCCGAGATCGCTTATCTTGCGGCCATGAGGAGTCAATGATAATTGTCATGGGTAAAACTTGCTCCCGGGAGAGCGGACACCTGAGTAAATCATTTCTCGGTCTATGTCCCTCAGGATTCCCCTATCAACATACCCTCCAGCAACCGGAGCCAATGAAGTTTATATTGTAGGTCCCTTGCTCGTCCTCATCATTATTATCTCACTCTCTTCTCTCAAGGCCGCGTTGAGGTCGAGCCCTATTAGTGTTAACGTTGTTGTTGTTATCAACCTTCACCCACTTCGTTAGCTCGCCATTATTGATCTTATGCTGAATGATCCTTTTCACTGAAGCAATCCTCGTATCGTGATCGTGATCATCATGATAGCCACATAACCTAGTTTTGTTCCTCTCACTCGGCCTTCTCGCCTATCAGAGGAGGAGGAGGAACTTCCATAGCTTTTAAGATCGTTTCGCCCGTGAAGCGGCTCTCCCGAGGAGCGTACTCCGTTTCGTCCGCCAACCTTCGAATTTTTCTGTCAGTAGCTTTCTATTCTTCCCCGTCCGCGACCGCGATCGGTTCTTGGCCGACCTCTTTAATATGCTCGATCCTTTCTTCGCCGGCCTGCGGTAGCTATTTCAATAGGCTCTTCTCGCTCGAGGCAATAAAGAGGCCCTTTCATACATCTCCTCCACATTCTTTGGCCCGTCCGAGACAAAGTTCATTTTCAAGAAATTGGAGGTCGACCGCCTCAAAGCAGTAGCCGAATATCGCTCTTGAGAGGTCCACGATCGGCTCGCACATTTTCCCGAACCGAGTGACGTATGACTTGGTGTTTCCGGATCGCTTTGATTCTTATTAAGTCCGTCTGCCTCACGGGCTTACCTACTCCCAAAGAAAGGGAGTTTAAAAAGCTAGTTCTGAATCGGTCATAGCTTTTAAGAGATTTTGGCTTAAGGGCCAACATCCAGCGACAAGGCCTCGCCCGTAAAGGAGGCGCGAAGGCCTCGCACATTACGGCCTCATCCGAAGAAAATAGGGTCATCTCGTCTCTTCGAACCTCCCCATACGGCATTTTGCGTTCGTGGAGCCATCATAAGGCTCTATTTGGGGAGGTTTCCTCTCGGACGGGTGCGTGGGCAATCTTGTCCGCAAAGGCATCCATAGTGTGGCCACATTTAATGGAGCCTTGCTGCGGGTTTCCCACATCCGGTGCATGAACTTGATGAAGTCGTGGTTCATGCTATCCATTTTTGGCTTCGAGGGAGAAATCACGGCCTTCCCTTTCGCTTTAGCCGAGGTTATGCTTGGATTTCTGGGAGAGTGGTAGATTCTCGCTCCCTCTCCTTCCCATCCTCTTCCTCCTCGTGATCACGGCCCACGAGGGTCGGTTCTAACTTTTTGTCCCTCTAGCTCGACTAGTTAGAGATTTTGTCCCGTACTACTGGGTAAACCTTCGGGAGCCTTCTGGGGGACACCACCATCGGCCTCCAACTCTACCACTCGAGCCGGGCATCATTTACGGCTACGGCCTCATCCACTAGCCTAGCCTCCTCTCGGCCGTAGCCCGATTTCTCGAGATCAACTCAGGAGTGATAGAAGAGGTGGAATTTTTTGGACTTGGGTTTAGGGGCTTTTTCTCTACCGGCAACTTCAAGCTTCTCCCTAAGGTGTCTTTGAGAATGAGTTAGAGAACCTTGACCGACAGAACGGCTATCCAATCTATTTAAGGCTGAGGTGTTTGGTTTGACAAGATTTGGTTGGGATTGGAGGAGTAAGGTAACCAACATTTTGAAGAGCAGCGCCAGTCATTGTCAAAGGAGAAAAAGCTAAAAGTTATTTTTTGGGAGTGAGTGTTTGGAAAGTGTTTGTTTCAAAAAGATACAAGATTACACAAGAAAACAAAAGCGTTTCCTCGGCACGGAATCCACCGATGACGCCACAACTTTTGGGGTCTC